>OY757272.1:8265803-8865803 GCA_963584085.1 Pyrausta aurata | reverse complement strand
CTACTAATAAAGACTATTAGACATGACAGGTCTAAACGCGAATAAAAACCTATGAGTTGCTATTACTCACTCTCGACATTTCGGCGGTATTGCAACTGCCGTGGTCACGAGTCAACTGGTGGATTGCGACATCGCCTGCGCGAGCAGCCCGAAATTTCATCTGCCACCCTCACAACACGAGATAAATTGTCAGTATAGCGGCTTGAAGATTCTTCCGCCACCCTCACAACACTAGATAAATTGTCAGTATTGCAGCTTGAAGATTCTTCCGCCACCCTCACTACACTCGATAAATTATTGTCAGTAAAGTCACCTCGACAAACAACACTCACGGTATCACGGTTTGGTTTTAACGACATTAATCGCGGTGTACACTTATTAATCACTGGATTCCATAATGCTGATAACTTATATTCATCATCCCGGTTGAAATTTCTGTATTTTCGAATTTCAACCGCTTCACGTAATATCGTGGAGAGGATTTTGCAATTGTTGCAATGCAACGCGAAAGTCTAAAATCCTATACTAATATAAAACACTCTTTCACCAGGTGGAGACAATTGGCGATGCTTACATGGTGGTGTCAGGCCTGCCCGAGCGGAACGGCACGAGACATGCGTGCGAAGTGGCCAGGATGGCGTTAGCTCTCTTAGATGCAGTAAAACGGTTCCGCATCAGACATAGGCCGCATGACCAGCTGAAGCTCAGGATTGGACTGCATTCCGGTAATTATTTTGAATTATTATTAGCAGCGAAAGGACGTCCACTGCTGAATATGGGCCTCCCCCACGATTTTTGACAGCGACCGGTTGAGAGCGGTCTAGATGCAGTGTGATCCAGTGTGAAGTGTTTTGAATAAGTTTAGTAATTATGATGTTCTTAAAACCATGACGGCATGAGGCACTCTTGGATGTCGTCAATCGGTTGGTTCAAAGTGACCCAGGCCGCATGATCAGCTAAAGCTTAGGATTGGATTACATTTTGGTTAGCCTTTTAATGAAGTTTAGTAAATATGATGTTCTTAAGACCATAACGCAGATTCTCCTGGGTTCCGTCAGCCCTTTCCTTGTCGAAGATAAAGATTGGAGTTCAGATGAGTGACGTTATGAAGATAAAAATATACAAACATGGCGCTGCTGTCTTCCATGGATTTCTAGAAACGCTTCCAAGTTAAATACAGGCAAGCCACATGAACTTGGTATTGAACTGCATTCTGATAAGTGTTAATTGTTCTACAACACTCAGACCAACTTATGTCCGAAATTATCTGTGGTCTGAACAAAGCATGAGTTTATAAAATGGTATAAAAAAAATTAAAATCCGCCTTAAAAAACTGTCTTAAAAGCTTAAAATAACACATTTGTCTTTTATTTGGAAAATAATCTTAGTTATCAAAACATCATGTGATTGTGTGTTGTTTTGTTGTAAATCTATTTCAGCACTGTTAATTTAAAAATTTATGAATAAGGCTTAATTTGAAAGTAAGCCTGCTATCTTTGGCATACAATTTTTGATCGCTCACATAATCTTAATCATCTTTTCTTTTCACAGCCATCTTTTTGTTTTTCATTCAAGTATTTTAATAGTATAAAACCAGTTTACAGTAAAAAAGTAAAGTAAAGTTAGCCTTTAGCATCCCACTGCTGGGCAAAGGCCTTACCTCAAATGTGAGGTAGTATGAGCCATACTCCACCACGCGGGCTCAGTGCGGATTGGCGGAGGGGTGTTTGCAAGGCAAGCGACCAACCTTGCTGTCAGATTTTTATCAAGCCGCCCATAGGGCCTCTGACTAGGCTTTACGACTAATACCAACCAATCGATATTAGCCGGGACCAACGGCTTAACGTGCCTTCCGAAGCACGGAAGAATAAAACAATAAAACAAACTTAAACAATACAATAAAACAAACTTTACAGTTTACAATAAAACACAATGTACGGATATTTTTGCGATAATTTATTAGATTTTTCATCCCGACTTTTCGAACGCGTTCGTGGTCACGGGGTTACTAAGATGTTATTTGTCATTTACATAGTTTTGAAAAAATATTAAACTACCATCACTCATTAAATATTAATTTACGTTCCTATCCACGCAGTAAGAGCTAACCGTGTCTTGAGATCTTGCAGTAAGTGGTCTGGCTTGAGTCTTCGATAGAACCGGATCCCATGCTTAAGGAATTTTCCAACCATCTTCTCTGTTGAAATTTGAATTAAACCAATTATTTCCACAAGATTAACAGCGCTCCCGGTTTGCTCATCTCATTTCCGAATCCTGAATTCATTATGAAAAAACTATGTCTTTTCCTTTTTATTATTCAGCCTAGAATACTCCATTGTACGTGCTTTTCTCAAAGGCAAGATCACGATCCACAAAAAAACCTTTTCTTTATTATAATAAGAAGGCCGATACGGTATTTTATTTCTAGTTTTGCATTCATATTTTGTTTCTTTTCTATTCAAATGACGGAGGAAACGAAATGATACTATCAAACTGCATTTGTATCTAAAATTAAGTAGAATCATACCATCATGCTATGATTCTATTTTAAGCGTTTTGAAGTCATTGAGATTTCATGAAATTAAATATTGTTATCAAAGAGGGTCACAAAATTGAATATAGAAGCGACATGGTCAAAAATTCAAATGGGCGCATTATTTTAAACCACATCGTTCGTCTTTTGTCTAAGAGGTACGTATGCGGTTTTTTTTAATTCTCGGCTAAGCAGATATTTGACCTCGATCGCACCCGGTGTTCAGGTGTAGATCAGGTCTAGGATGGTGCATATCTGCTTAGTAGCAGCCTGTTCACTTGTTGCAAATTACCACATTTTATTACTAATTGTAATCATCCCTCAATTAATCCCACAATAGCAAATTACGTGCTCTAAAAAACATACCAACATAACACATTCACCCAGAGTAACTTTTTGAGAGAAAAATTCAGAGTGAATTTCCTCAAAACGACTCCAACATCATAAAGCGTAATGAAATGCTGAATGTAATTTCACAGGTGATTTCGGGACTTATTTTTTATAGCATTCGAGGTGTAATGAGACGAATATGAACACCACACATTTGTGGGTGAAATATGGTTGAAGATTATGTGTGGATTTACATTTTGTACTTTTTAGACAAATAACATTACTGGGTTAAAAAAAGTAAAGTCACTTTACCATTGATACGTTACAAAAAATTATATCACTAATGGAGTACATAATTTTTTTAAAATAATTTTAAAATGTATAAAAATGAATTCATATTTTTTATTTTATTTTAAAACATACACAAAACAAATGACAGTTAAACGTATATCAGAACTAAAACATTTGTGCGGAACTGCAAGTCAACGCATGTGTACACAAATTTATCCAAAAAAGAAATATTTAAGCTAAAATAAATTAATAAGTAGGTAGTGAAAAATACAAATCAATAAAAATGGACCAAAGGGAAAACACAATATTTCCCTTGGTCACGGCATCACGCGTGAACGGTTTAGCGGATTTTGCTCATTATTATATTTTTGTGTTTGTTATTGTCAGGAAAAGGATCTAATGAAAGAAAAAATAAATCAATTGCGCGGAAAATTATAAAATTTACCAGTAAATTATAAATATACCAGTGACGGGGGCGAAACAAAGTTCGTTAGGTTCAATAGTGCATAATATTTAAATATTTCTATATGAGTTATGACGATAAAAAAATATTTGCCAAGTTTTTGCCATTAAAACGCACTTTACGGATTGATTTCGCGAACATTTATTTTTAATTAATGCCTGACGTTTCGAATGCTTTACAGCATCCGTGGTCACAAGCGGACTAAGATGTTATTGGTCATTACATAGTTTAAAAAGTTTTAATGTTTATTTAAACTTTTTGCTATAAATTACTGGCCTTTAACGACGTTTTGTTTATGATCTGAAACCTAGGTAGGAACGTGTAGTAGGTAATGTGAAAGGCAAGAGGGAAATCCACTTTCTACCCTAATTTGGAGTTTATATGGAAAAATCAACGCTGACAAGAGCTAAGTAATACTCTCTTACATTTGATATAAAGATAACCATGGTTAAGTTTTGTAAACAATACTCTTTGCAATATATTGCAATTGGATAAAATATATTTGTGCCATTTTACGACTCATAAAAGAAAATATCTTCTTTCTACTTTCAGTAACATTACCTTGATAACGTTTCGAAACTTACACAGAAATTTCATCGAGCAGATAATCTTTATTGATATTAGAAAATTCCAAGCCAAAGTTTTGATGATAACCGTTAAACTTATCCCTGGGGCAAGATTCTCGTGCAGTTCGCATTCGACAAAAATCCGCCGATCGAACTTTCTTTTTCAAAGAAAATACAGTTTTTGCTTTATCCGCGTCATGATTTCTATGCATTTCGATTGCTTCCGTGTGGTATTTAGGGTTCCGTAGCCGAATGGCAAAAAACGGAACCCTTATAGTTTCGTCAAGTCTGTCTGTCTGTCTGTCTGTCTGTCTGTCTGTCTGTCTGTCTGTCTGTCTGTCCGTATGTCACAGCCACTTTATTCTGAAACTATAAGCATCACATAGCTGAAACTTGGTAAGTAGGTGTATTTTGTTCACCGCTTTCCGATTCAGATACAAAAAGTAAGAAAAAATAATATTTAAGGGGGGGCTCCCATACATGAAACTAAAACCTAAAATTTTTTTTTTACTCAAACCTATGCGTGTGGGGTGTCTATGGATAGGTCTTTTAAAATTATGTTGAAGTTTTTAGAACCATTTTTTCTAAAAGTGTAAGGTTTGAGATATAGACGCTTCCAAAGTGGTAAAATGGGCGTCCCCCCCATCTAACTTTTGAACTAAGAAAGTGAAAATTTTGAAAAAGATATATGATGCAGATCTCAACAAAAACTTGCAACGAAAATGGGTTTGAAGGAGATCGAACCAGTAGTTTTTGAGATATTGTACATTTTTATCAACCGCAAATATAACTTTGTCTTTCATACAAACACTATGAAAAACAAAGTTATTTTTGCCGTCGCAATATAATGTGATGTTTTCGTTGAGTGAAAGTAAGTGCATCCTGAATTCAGTTAAGGGTGGCACGGAACCCTTAGTGCGCGGGTCCGACACGCACTTAACCGGTTTTTTTAACTTGATTAATACAGTCAAACTCGTAATCAAATCACCAAAAAAGTTCGATTGACGTGAGAATCGGGGCCCTGGACTCACACGGAGCTGTTATTACGTAAAGTTTTTATAATTTGCCAGTTTAAATTATTTTACTTGTTACGCTGTTTTTGGATCTCATTTCATTGTCTAACCACGGGTTATGATATTTTAGGACATCCAATGCCAATTAAAATTAAAATCATAAGAGTCTTTTATAAAATAGGTAAGAGCACATATCAAAAGTATTGTTAGTTGAATTGATAACCCCTCTTTTTGAAGTCGGTAAAATAATGTATCTAGAGAAATCCTTCTTGTTTCTCCTCTACGTGTGATGTTGAAGTATCTACATATCATTATCTATAAGTTTCGGGTTCGACGCGTCCGATTAACGATATAAGCTTTGTTCAATCAAGATATCTTGGGCTTTCAAATTTTCGCGTCAACGCGTTTTACTGCCTTGATCACAGTAATTTAGGTTAGGTAGACTTTATACTAGCTACATCTTCACTGAATCTCATTTGTGAGATGCGCACATTCATTGGGCAATAGGTTGTGGGATAAATGTGTCCACTTTTGCTTTTTGTCATAATCTGACCCAAATCCGGTATTGCGTTGTGTTTAATTCAGTGATGACAGCCTTCAGACCATATTTTGTATTGTAACTATTTACTCGACTGCGAAGCCATAAAATGGGGAAGTTAAAAAAACCTACCTCTGTTATTTAAAATAACTTGCAGTAATAGAACGATATAATGTGTCTTTGTGCAATCCAGTCCAGATAGTAGATGAAAGTAGAATTAAAATGCAACAAAAAGAAAAAAAAGTTTTTTCACTATTTTAGCTTCTATTGAACAATGAAATTCTAATTTTGTACTAGGACGCTCCGTGTAAAAATGTCTATTTCTTTTGAAATCGTTGGTCGATTTCAATGAAATTCATGTCGGTGCCTTGCGTTAAATCCGGTAGATCTGATGTTTTGCACACTCGTTCATGACGATTAGATGACCCAATGATTACTGCAAGTTTGTGACCTTGACCTCAGGCCAAATCTTTGTCAAAAATCGAAAAATCCTTTGCGGTCTCTAGAATTTTTCTGCACCAACCAATTGTATGCTAATAATAAATCATTTATTTTTCTCCCCCAGGTCCCTGCGTAGCTGGTGTGGTTGGTCTGAAGATGCCACGTTACTGCCTCTTCGGTGACACCGTCAACACAGCCTCCCGAATGGAGTCCAATGGAGAGGCTCTGAAGATCCATGTGTCTCCAGACACAAGGGCCCTGTTGGAGCCATTTGGGACCTTCCTTTTGGAGTGCAGAGGAGAGGTCGCGATGAAGGTGAGTCTGACCTAAGGCCGACTTTCAAACACAAGTTCGTACTTGAATCTATTCCTCCTGGATAAGTCCTAGAATCGTATTCTAAGATCACCAAACAACGTCGTTAGCGTTACTCGAATAGCTGATAAAGCTTTTGAAATCTTACTGAATCAATCTCCATATGTACTCTATTCTTGATAAATAATTTATCATTATCAACGAAGATATAGACAAGGACTTCCTAAGATGGTACATCGCTCTAGCAAGGGAGTGGGGCAAAAGTACAGACGAAATTTTTATACATTAAAACATTTGATACGCATTTGTATCTTGTGACACATACTTTTGGTAAAAAGGTTTGCATGTCAAAAGAGTTCATCAAATTTCCATAAACAAAAACTTCATACATCGTATTATCCTTCTCTTGGCTAAGCAAATGTAAATAATTTGAGCACGCACTTTACTTCAAAGGAATGGAATTCAAGATATATTTAATTTACTCATTACATACGTAGACGAAGAATTTACATTTTTATTTGAATTTTGAATTTGATGTGTATTTGGCTTAGGGTTTGGTGTGAAATAATAAACACAATTGACCTTAATTGTAAGAATGTTGCTAAAAATGTATATGTTATTGGTTCACTGTCACCCTATAAGCAACTACATCAATTTTTCAACAGAATCTGATGGTGTCAGCTACCGATAACTAGCATTTGAAAGATCGATAATAATATCAGTGCCGTTGCTTTTCCAATTCAATGAACGAACTTTCCAAAGCTTTTGTTTAAGTAATTAATGGAATCTTATTGTGGTGACTAAAATCGTCGATCTGTTGACCGAAAAGTCTCAAATATCAGTTACAGCAAACAATATAACGCCGTTGCTTTTGGTTTCAAAAAGATAACATTCAGAAAATAACAACAGTTGAAATAACTTAATTAAGTTCGAGGTTGTTAAAATTGTAAAATAATCAAATAATGTGCTATACACATACTAGAAATATAAGTTAGGTACATCAAACTTGAATGGTTGCTTAAATTACCTTTTTTTGTTTCAGGGCAAAGGCATCCTAATAACATACTGGTTGTTAGGCGAAAAAGTAGATCCAAACGCACCCAAAGAAAAACCATCACTCACCAAAACCCAGACACAGTCAACAGAGAGTGGGTCAGTATCCCATCTAACTCCGTTCAGAAATCGACTGGATCAAAGCTCAAGATCATCTAGCAGACGAGGTTCAGGAATCTTCGTTCAGAAAGGAAACGACTTAGTCAAACTAGAAAAAGAAGCTCAACCTCTTTTGCAGGAGCTTAAAATTCAAAGACAGAATTCAGATCCAGACCAAGTCACTAATGGAGTGACTGATGGTGAAGAACGAGATAGAGATAGTGTATCTAATTCTTTAGCTCTTAACGTTAATTCTCTTAACCATAACTCCGTAAGTCATAGCCAACCTAGAGTTAAGTTGAAGGATATCCAGATGAATTCAGTTGGCAATCATAAAACGAGTAAGGTAGGTAATAATAATTGGATTGCTAAAATGCCAACGGCCAGTTCTTTTGACAACGGCGCTAAGAAAGCTAGTGAGCATTTAAAAGATTATAGCAGCGTGCCGTTGCTATCTAAATCTGAAACGATTAATGACTCAATCGTATGAATATTCAATGATCATCTAATATAATTGGTTTTGATTTTTGAAATTCTTTTATGGACGTTAATAAGTCAATCTTTTACCCATATACGATAAAGAATTCTCTAAAAAAAGTTGCAATATTATTTCGGGCGGTGAAAAGATACCAAGTATCAATATGTTTAATGATTGTCTTTCTTCAGTTCCAAAGATAGATATGGAGATAAATGAATGTTTTATCGTTTATCATCCGTGAATATGATTCAGCATGATTTTCTGTGTCTAGTGCTGCTTTGTGGTATAGTAAGAAAATGTTTTAACTAAAATACCAGATCGAGTATTTTAAATGTAAAATGTTTAATGTCAATATTAGATTAACATAGTTGTCTCACTTTGGAAAATGTGTGCTCATTACTTGTATGTTAAAGTCTGGATACTATGTACTTAAAAGTTTTTAGGATTTCTAAGCTCTTTTTCAAAGACCGTGCGTCGTTTTAAATGAGTCTGCAACATAAGGTATGCTAGCAAAATGAAACGATGATTATTAATTTTAAAGCTATAGACTGATTATTTTCTTATAAATTTTCATATTGAGCTTATGAGAGTTAAACGGCATATTTTTTTGACATACTGAAATTTAAAATTTTAGATATTTCTCCTTTTCAAAAGTTTAAATAATGGCTGCGATCTTAAGCTTGCAATTTCCTTTTTAATTGCATCTAACTTATGAAATACGACTGCACATTACTAGTTTCCTTGTAGTTTTTATATCAACGTCGTATTTTCTATATACATTCCCGAGCTTAAGTCTTTCCTGCCATATGTGTGTTTAGTCATGTCTGTTGTTAATTCCTTATTTCTGAAGTTTCTTATTGATGTAAATTGATAAATAGCTACTTATTTTATTATTTTCACAGTTTTGATGAATGTTGAGAAATCTTTATAAATCAATATAATTGATGTTTGATTTAATAAGCGCGCAATGGTTATCTTGTACTAAAACATAATTATTTTGTTTGAAGTATTATTAAAATATTGTAATATATTCTTACACTAATTTTACGTTATATTATAATTTTAAGTTACATCGATGAGACTAGCTTGTAAATATAGTTTGTTTATTTATTGTAAATATTAATGTACTTATCTTAAATGTACTTAACGATGTTGTGATTGATTATAGTGAAATGTTATTCTGAAATCCGTATTTGCAATACGTAGACGTTCGAATGGAGTTTGTGTTTTAAAGATGTTATAGCAAATTAAAGAGTGAGAATTATAATTATTTGATGTTTCAGTTGTTTCATATCCTTATTGAAGGAAGGACTTTTTTTTGTTTTGGTCATTGTCACATGTCACACGTCTTGCTACATGTCAGCCAAATCGGGCCGCGCAAACAAATAATTGTGTGGTTGGGATCAAAGAGTAAAATTAGTATCTAGATCTTGTTTTTCTTGCAATTGACGTCCCTTCGTAGATCTTTAACAATTATTTATTTATCCCTAATCGCATTCGAGTATATATTTTATAAACGTCATTTTAGATTTCCTTATGTATTTACCTGCGTATCCATTGAGTGAGCGGCTCTAGATTCCGTTAAAAGTATATTTATCATTTAGTTACAAGTTAAAAACAATTGTAGAAACAAGATTCTCTTTTTGAATTACGATTGAATGAAAAACATTTCGTTCAATGATTGCTCACTCAGTCCTCACAAACGGTCAGCCATATCTTTATAATGAAACAAGTTTGCCAATTCATTTAGTGTTGTTTATTTTGTCGAAACTCTCTTTAATTAGAACCTGTAATTTCAGATCGTCAAGTATCGTATTTAAAATTTTACTATTAATTCCTTGTGCTCACTCCATCCACACGCTATTGAATTTCTATGAACCAACTATAGATTCGCATTCCATTGTATACATTGTTTGAATTGGCTAGGAATAGGATTATTGAGCATAAAAACAAACCACTTTTATAGTGCGTTCTTGAGTAAAATAGATCCCTAGTGCTCACTCCGTTCGCCAACGATAAATGCTTGAATATATTTTTCTAAGTTAACTTAAAAGAAACAGTGAACATTTAATTTTTTTGTATAAAAATACTATAAAAAATTCGGCAGTACATAGTCCAATATTTCTATTTACTTTTACACTTAAACAATGTTTCATATTTTGTATAAAAGACGTGAAATAGGGTGTCTACACGTGACAAAATAGTAGGACTTAACTGACTTAACTTCACGCGATCAAGCAGTTATCATCCTCGCTTACCTGCCTAAAGGAAACGGTTTTGTTTAATAGGTAGGTCTGTTTTTAGTTTAAAGTTTTGGGGTTCTGTAGCCGAATGGTGAATAACAGACTCTTTATTGACTGGTCAAGTTTATTTTTCTGTATGTCTGTCTCTCCGCCTGTCCGTCGGTATATCAAAGATACTTTATTTTGAAACTATGTAGATTACATGGTTGAAACTTTGTAAGTAAGTGTAACCACTTTACATAACCTGTAAATAACTTTACACGCTATCTGAACGGCAAAGTTCGATTATATGTCATGTAATGTTGACGTAAAGTGCCTCATCTCGGTTCACGGGCCGTAATATAGTAAAATCCATTACTCTATAGTCGGTAATGTGCACACTTCACGTGCACCTTCATCCAGTGAAGAGGAGATAGTTCGAACATCGACGCCACCACGCGCCGGTACCAGAAAAAAATATTTGTACAATAATATTTGAAATGACTTTTTAAAAGCAAGGATGGGCAGCTAATTTCAGTTCATGTCTACATTTATTTTTTTGTAATGATTTAATACAGCGCAGCATGGCGCACCAGTGCATACATTCGACTTATTAGTTAACATCATTTTATTTGCCTCACAGAGAGCGTGTAAAGCAATACATTCGACTTATTAGTTAACATCATTTTATTTGCCTCACAGAGAGCGTGTAAAGCAGAGTATTCACCTCGGGGATAAAAGTGTCTTCGGCCCAGGCGAACTTAAATCTCTCGCTACACTCAGGATTTTCTTTTACCTCCCTCGCTAATGCTCGGGCGTAAAATCGTTAGTGCCCTCGCTTCGCTCGGGCCTCAAATCTACGATCCTTACGCTTCGCTTGTGATTCAAGGTGGCGCCCGCGCCGTAAGACACTATTATTTATCCCCATGTTGAATAATCTTCTATTAAATGAGACTCACTTGATCCTACAGACAAACTGTGTAAATAGTTTTGTAGGACTTTGTTTATAAAAATGTACCATGTTGTTTTCATATTAATTAAAAAAAAAATGGAAAAAATCTTATTTATTTCTAATTTAATTTAACCTATGCCCTGCCAAAAAAAGATTGTTGGTTAACAACTACGGGAGGGACTTTTATAACTAAGTCTTTTAAAAATTTTGGAAGCTATGAAATCACTTTTCTAAAACTCAAATATTTGAAAAGTAGACGCTTCCAAAGTTGTAAAATGTGCGTCTCCCCTAACTTTTAGACTAAGAGAGTAAAAATAGAAATATATAAAATACGACTCAGGTGTGGTTGTACAAACGATACTGACGTCAAAACAGTTATTTAAAAAATATTTTTCTTTATATGGAAAAGATCCACAATTCTATTTTTCATTACGATATAGCAGGCGAGTCAAAACTATCAACACCAGGTCGCCTACTCGTAGCTTACTAACTACGGCGTAGTATTTCAAATTAAAATTCAAATTCAAATATTTTTATTTCAGAACAAAATTCCATACAAATTGTTAGTAAAATAGTTTATATTATAGTTAGGTTAGTAAATACAATTTTAGTTTTATAAAAGCATTTTAATAATGTCAGAATAAAAATTTATTTTTAAATAATTACAATCCCAAACAAAAAAAAAATATATTTGTATTTCGTAGATACGTGCGAGCTACGCGTGAGGGTGCGAGTTTCCCCATTTATTTTGATTTTTTTAGAAGGTTGTGAAGAGGTTTCCTCGTATAAAACTTGCATATAATTTAAAAATATATAATTTTTTAGAATAAGCATAACTCATATTATCATCCCTGAGTCACTCGTCGCTGACCAAAACACCACCCTGTATAATACTTTCCTGAAAAATTTGTGCTTTGAGCTATTAATAATAACAGATGCAATTCCGCAGACGCAAAAAATGATCTTAAGTGCCATAGTCGTTGTCTGGTACTCGTGACACAAGCAAGAAAATTCCTTTATACGAAACCAAGACACTTGGTGTGTTGTCTGGCGTATTGGTACTTATATTTATTTATTTATTGAATGTGACAATTAAACCTTCTCAATTTATCTAGTCTTATTTAATGTCCTCTTATTATTGTTACGTGGAGACACCCTATTATATGTCATTTAAACTAAAAGTTAAGTTTCGTATATCTCTCAAAGTTAATAGAAATATCCAACGGTGTACTGCCGAATATTTTATGGTATTTTTATACAAAAAAGTTATATGTTCACTATATCTTTTAAGTTAACTTAGAAAAAGATATTCAAGCATTTAGCGTTGGCGAACGGAGTGAGCACTAGGGATCCATTTTACTCAAGAACGCACTATGAAAGTGGTTTGTTTTTATGCTGAATAATCCTGCTTCTAGCCAATTCAAACAATGTATACAATGGAATGCGAATCTATAGTTTGTTCATAAAAAAATCAATAGCGTGTGGATGGAGTGAGCACAAGGAATTAATAGTAAAATTGTAAATACGATACTTGACGATCTGAAATTGCAGGCTCTAATTAAAGAGAGTTTCGACAAAATTAAGAACCTTGAATGAATTGGCAAACTTATTTCATTATAAAGATATGGCTGACCGTTTGTGAGGACTGAGTGAGCACACATGTAACGAAATATTTTTCATTCAATCGTATTACAAAAAGAGAATCTTGTTTCTACAATTGTTTTAAACTTGTAACTAAATGCTAAATATACTTTAAACCGAATCTAGAGCCGCTCACTCGATGGATACGCACGTTATGTATTTAAGTCTTTAACCAATTTCAGTAACTTATTTATTTGTCACATACTTCATCATTTACAAAAAGTAAATTTCACTCACTTTGCCATTTGTTTACAAAAAGTAAATTTCAGCTCGGCTTTGACATAAATGTTCAATTTGATTTAAAACAACTCTAAAGATAATGATAATTTTCCTTTGTGTGATTACCTGCCATTTTTCTCGGAAATCATCAATTGTTTTGACTGATGAAATAAAAATAAAATGAAAAAGCTGGTTCGGTACGCGTAAGACGATTACCAGGTATTGAAAATAACTCTTATTATAGAAAACTCTCAAATTTTCCCAGAAATACAAATAACAAAACTGGATAATTTAAAGGTCATGAATGTGTAAGCCACAAACGCAACGAATATGATCTTATTGTTAATAAAGATTAATTATATGAAAAATATTATATCCGTAGATGGATGAAAAGACCGACAGAGTTTAATGATATGAAAGTTTATCTTAGTAAAAAAAATCAGACAATACACATTTTTTTTAAAGAACACCATTGCCTCATCGTTGTCTCGTTTTATTTTTAAATAAGCCGTTACAAAATCAATTTCCTTTGCCAACAGCGAATCGCAAAACGAAGAACTTACAAGAGCTTTTATTAAAATATCTGAATTCATCATTCGCATTGGATTTATCAAATATTACTTCCCCAATTGAATTAAATGGCATCGTAAATTCAATTGGCTGAAACCACGAGCCTTGAGGGAATCATTAACAATAGAAACTTATTCAGTAGTCTTAATAGGCAATACGCAGATGTTTAGAAAGCTTTTTACGATTGTGAAAGTAAAAGCCGTAGTTTCTTATAAAACTTGATGGTACCTATCTACTGTCTTTACAGTTGACATAAGATAATAAGCTGAGATGAAAATCAGCTACATGAAAACTGCCTAATGGCAATCAGAAATCAAACTGTTTTACAATGTCTAAATAAGATCGGATTAGCGTTAACCGTCAAATATTTTATACAAAATGACGTTCTAAATTTGAATAATTCATTGGTTCAAGCTTAATGTTGATCGTGAAACAGACCCTTAGTCATTAGTTTTTTAGATACCAACTTACCCAATCTTATACCCGTATCAGTACGGATAACCTTAAAAAAATAAGTACAATGCTCGGCTATAGGCTACCTACCTATCCCTTCTAGAATACGCGACATAGCCAGATGGCACAAAAGTTTCAGAGGGCCGACTCAAAATGAAAAGAGAAAGAAGTCGAAGTAAGCCTACTGCTTCAGCTTGTCTTTTGACATTACTCATTGAAATTAATTCGTAGCCATTTATTTGAGGATCAGATTACCAATGAAAGATCACTGCTCTTTCAGAGGTTGGATACTATTAATGAGGGCTGAAAGAGGCGGAGGTACGATCAAAGAAACCTTTATACCTTCAAAAAACAACTCATTTCAAGATTTCTTGGTGAATATTGTAAACATCTTGACATTCCTGTTTAACAAAATGATTATTTATAAAATAAGACAAATCTCAAAACCAGCAAAGGTTTTATTATTGTTTAACACTGAGATCTTTTTATATTGGACCAGGCGTGGAAGTCTCGACATAGTTCCCTGTATTTATTGATTGAGAAGAATGTTAGAATCAAGCTTAAAAAATTACAAAAAAAATTAAAAGATTTATTAAAGATTTAGCTATGTAAGTTAGGAGGATATTCGATAGAGAAATCAGAATAATAAAATTGTCTACGCGAAATGTCAAACAAGTTGTTTCGGACTTCCAGCACATAATTTAATTTAATTTATCTCCACGTGCATGGTACAGTCTTTTAATATATCTATAACGCGAGGTCGTAGATAATTTGTCTCTAGTGCGTAATGGCTGCATTATGGCTGCCGTTTTTTATACAAGTTTGACAGTTTAGGAAAGTTAGCATAGCGTCAGTTATATCGACATCTTGCGATCGTTTATATACCTATATCTATCTATACCGCGTCGCGCGCGACGCGACAAGCCAACCCATGCAACGGGTGCTGGTCTCTCAGCGGTCGCGGACCGCGTCTACACGTTTTGAGTATGATTCCTCCCTTTCCATCGCAGTTCGTTTTATAGCCTCCCAGATAAAAGCTATCTAACTTTTTTTATCGGTCTAGTAGATTATCGCGTTCAAACAAACAAACAAATCAACTTATCAGCTTTATAATATTAGTAGGAATTTTTTTCACGTTAATATCAATTTAAACTTTAAAAAAGGATGCTTGCATACAATAGAAAATGAACAAGAAAAAAAAGTACCAAGTGCCAGTTTCGTGATCGATAAAAGTCATAAAATACGTTTATTTTTGCATATCGACCCACTGGGGGCACTTATATACACGTCCCAACATAGACCCTACCACAGCTTCGGGACAATAGTGGGCTAATAGTGCTGAGAAAAAGCTGCGCAAAAAACTCAGTCACCATTATCAATGATATTTAACTATTAGTTAATCAGTCAGGTATCAAACGAATGCCGAGAGTCGCATAACAATGGAATTTTTATTGTGTCTCGTTTACACATACTTGACGAGTTAAGAAGGGAAATGGTGGCATGAGCTCATGGAGTTCCTAACAAAATAAGGTGTGTAAGCCTGCTTTTTCGGCTGTGTTAAACATCACAATTAATGTGTAAACAAACGTATTCCATAGAGATTATTGGAAATCATTACCTACCAATCAAATATTGAGCTCATTGGTTTAAGTTTCTCAACTTGTAGAATTAACACGGCTTAGGGTTGCCACTCTAAAATAAAATACTTTTAATGACAGCAAGTACCGATGCGAAAAATGTAGTACATAATATTTAAATTATATCTCATTTTAGGTGAAATGTAAAATTTCATATGGGAATAAATTTCTTTAAACCTAAAAAGGTTAAAAAGCGTAAAATGCTAGTTTAATATTAAATATATTGCTAGAAGATAAGATAGACATACCACTTGTAAAGATCACAGGATAGCACTGGATGCAGACCGTTCACAACCGGTCGCTGTAGAAAACCGTGGGGGAGTCCTCTGTTCAGCAGTAGGCATTATTTGGCTGAAAATATGAGTAATAATATTTAATCAAAAGTTCATTTAAACCTAAGGTATACGATTTGAACTTCATAACAACCCTACCCTATTACCGTTTGCACAAGACGCTTAATGAAATAGGTAGACCTGAATTTCTCATGGTTCGCGAAATAATTCAAATATCAGTTTGTTTTGTGATGAAAGTTAACGTGCTAACTTTAATTATTAACTGTTTGAGCGATACCTATTTGAAGTATCGCTCGCCCGCGGTTTACTTAAGTACTCTTTTGTTTCTCTATGATTTAGTCTAAGGAAAATGCTTTTGATGTCTCTAAAATGGTCAACGAATACATGGCGTTTAAATCCTTGCCAGCAATCTTTCACCAAGCTATGGTCCTTAAAAAATGCCTACGACTTTGCACAAAAACAGTCTCATGTTTCATCTTATTTTTATTCAAATATTAAACTTATTTTATTCATCAGTTAGTCTGTAGGTAAATAAATACGAGCTACTGGTATGCATTAACTAAGTCATTATTTTAAGACCGACTTTTAATAATCTTTGTCCTCAAGGATGTGTCATCATCATCGTCATCATTATCAGCCAAAGGACGTCCACTGTTAAACATAGGCCTCCCCCACGGCTTTCCACACACGGATGTGTCAACATTAACATATGTTGTGTATATTACAAAATGCTTTTGTGATTCTTTTGTTCACGCGACCGCGCCGCAGCGTCCTATCGATCCGTCAGGCTTTTAATTCCTTCTTAGAGATTAAACCTACTTATTTGAAATGATAATTTGATAGGAGTATTTCCATAGATTAAAAGTTAAAATTAATTTCCTCTTCGTCAGCTTTATGGAAAACTTTGTTGGTAACACCATTAGAATTATAATTTAACACGTTCCGGGACAGTGCCCGCCTACAGGCGTGAAAACAATAAAACATCTATTGTGTCTGGAGTAGTGTCCCGGAACGTGTTAACAAATCAGATACCTATAGAATATATATGTGTTGCTGAGGTTCATTGGCTGAACAATAATAATCCCGTAGTATATATTTAAAAAAAATACCTCATCTAATTACTTCGAGAGAAGGTACTTAGATGAGGTATTTTTTATTAGGTATTTAGGTATTTTTTCAGAGGGATTTGAAAGCTTAGTTTAAATAAATTAAACTTTTTTATAATAAAGAAAATTATGAATTATAAAAACTTTTATCATAAAAAAAATAATTACGGCAACATTTTTTTAATAGTAGGGTAACCAAATAAAAAAAAACAGTTGTCAAATCGAATGCTACGGATTAGCATAGACTTCTCGGTTTTTGGCGCTAAAAATGGCGTTTGAGCTACTTTAAAATCGTATTTAATACTTAGTAAAGTGACATTTAATAGTTAATATTGTGAGTTTATCTTCAGAAGTTCAGACTACATTGTGAAAGTGCAAATTTTATAGCCCGGTATAACATGGGTGGTCCCTGCAAACTATCAATTGGACCAAGAAACAAAAGGTACTGTTAATTATAGTAAATTAATTATAATGATATTGTAGTTATTAATAACCGACTAAATTAATATATTTTATGGGGTGCTAAAACACCTCAAAACATAGTAAAAAACCGACAAAACATTATCGAAACTACAGAATGGGTATAGAAAAGTTCAAGACTGGAGACACTTCGACCAAAAGCGCAGTGTAGGACGTCCACCGAAAAGATGGACAGACGACCTTGTAATGATCGCAGAATCGCAATGGATGCAGACCGCCAACAACCGGTCGTTGTGGAAAGCCGTGGGGGAGGCCTATGTTCAGCAGTGGACGTCCTTCTGCTGATAATGATAAGAATGGGTTTTAGAATTAGAAGCAAAATTGACACCTTAATCCAACATTTTGCTATTTTAATTTGGTGGAGGCTTTCACTGAATAGATCTATTCAGTGGAGGCTTCCGTATCCTAATGTACAAGTGTTTAACCATTTGGAATACTTATTTTATTTCGAAAGAAACGTAAATTGATGTCATTATTAGTAACCAAAGTGCGGTATTTTATTACCTACCTCACTCAAGCTTACCTGGCTGATTCTATTAGGGCTAATTGTATTTCCTGTGATTTATCCAGACAGATTTCTTTCTTACCAAAGGTAGATTCTATACTGTACATTTTTTTTGTAAAAAAAAACTAAGGAAATTAAATTTTCAATTTCTGTTTTAATCGAGAAAGGCAAGGTACGTGAGTCCGACTCGCACTTGGCTGTTTTTTTTATAACCGTTATTTTAAAATCTGTACAAGACGGTTTAAAATGTAAATAACGCAAAAAAAGTTATTAGTAACTAACATTTTACACAGAATAACTTTTTTTTGTCACTAACTAACATTAGTAAGTAACATTTTACACAGAATAACTTTTCTTGCGTTATTTACATTTTAAACCGTCTTGTACACATTTTAAAATAACGGTTACAAAAAAACCAGCCAAGTGCGAGTCGGACTCACGTGCCTTGCCTTTAACAGGGTCCACTTACCTACACTTATCTAAAATACATCAGTTAGAAGTGCCCCCCGATGCCCCCCGCATTTAACCACTTTGAATTACCTACACTTATCCAAAATACGTCAGTTAGAAGTGGGGGGCATTTAACCACTTTGAAACATCTCTCAAATCCATATACGGAACCCTAAAAAGCCGCTACTACTTTTAGTTATCCCAAGTCTATCTCAGAGGTTGGTATAAATAATATCGTATTCATAAAAGAAAAAATACAATCAATTTTACGATATGCTATATCGGAGAGCTCAATAAAACTTTAGCACAGGTAATAACTAAGGGATAACATTATGGAAAAAGACCCTACCATGTAAAAGATGTCAGTGTTTTATTAGTGACTTACAAAGAGGAGGTATTAAATTCAACCGGTATGTATGCGCTATTGTTAGTATTGGATAATATTTAAGTATGAGCTTCCAAACACGTATGCCAAGTTTCGTAAGGGTCAGTATGTTTGTACACGGTCTCACGGATCTGCTTGAACCTTAAAATCACTCAAATAGGCCCTCACAAAAGAAAAGTATTTATATATTTTTGCGGTAGTTTTTCAAAGAAAGCCTATGTTGTTTAAAGAAGGTTTTTTAATTAAGCTGTAGCAGTGAGAAGGCCGTATTATGAGAAACTTTTAGCGGTTAAGACACATTCAAAGTATGACGACTTACTGCCGCAATTTTTAGGGTTCCGTAGCCGAATGGCAAAAAACGGAACCCTTATAGTTTCGTCAAGTCTGTCTGTCTGTCTGTCTGTCTGTCTGTCTGTCCGTCCGTATGTCACAGCCACTTTATTCTGAAACTATAAGCATCACATAGCTGAAAATTGGTAGGTAGGTGTATTTTGTTCACCGCTTTCCGATTCAGATACAAAAAATTAGAAAAAATAATATTTAAGGGGGGGCTCCCATACATGAAACTAAAACCTAAATTTTTTTTTTACTCAAACCTATGCGTGTGGGGTGTCTATGGATAGGTCTTTGAAAATGATGTTGAGGTTTCTAAATCCATTTTTTCTGAAAGTCTAACGTTTGAGATATAGACGCTTCCAAAGTGGTAAAATGGGCGTCCCCCCCATCTAACTTTTGAACTAAGAAAGTGAAAATTTTGAAAAAAATATATGATGTAGATCTTAACAAAAACTTGCAACGAAAATTAGTTTGAAGGAGATCGAACCAGTAGTTTTTGAGATATTGCACATTTTTATCAACCGCAAATATAACTTTGTCTTTCATACAAACACTATGAAAAACAAAGTGATTTTTGCAGTCGCAATATATTGTGATGTTTTCGTTAAGTGAAAGTAAGTGGACCCTGAATTTAGTTAAGGGTGGCACGGAACCCTCAGTGCGCGGGTCCGACACGCACTTAACCGGTTTTTATATAAATATTTAACAATTTATAATAATGTGATTTATTAAATACTTTTTACGAACGCAATCTTTATTGCCCCATTTATGATTAGTTTACAAACAAATGAAGATGAATAAACGAATTAATTTAAGTTAAATTTTATTGCATTTTCCTGATTATAATTAACGTTTATGTGAAGTTGTAGCATTAAAACTTCATATAAATTTTAAATGAAACAGACTGTTTAGTGTCTAGTAGACACCGCAATTCAGCTGTAGCAAAAACATGTCATAGAGCGAAGTTTCAGATTTATTATAGGCAATCCGTTAGGCCTAATACGTGGTCTATTTGGGCTTACTAATTAAACTTAATTTAACTTAACCTAATTTAACTTAGACGTATTGATGTATTCAAATTTGTTGAAAATTTAATTACCTATCTACTGAGATTTTGTAATCTGACTCTATTGACAATCTGTAAATCTTGAAATGTATTTTAGTGATTTTACTTGTTAATATTAATAACTGCACGATGACGAAATATTTGCATATCGATAGTTCGATGAAACATGCATGTTCATACCTAATAATTTGTAAAAACTTAATATGTACCATGTTTTTTCGCAAATAAATACTATTCTATTCTATTCTATTCTATTCTACTGGGCTGTTTACTGACACTTGAAGACAAACTTTAGTATTACAATGAAAGATGTATTAATCATATTACTGTTTATCTTTTTACATACAATTTTGAAAAGATATGATGAAGATACACTTTCAACAAAGACTACTCATTTATGCAGAAGACGTTTATGATAGTTTATATTATACGTTTATATATGATATTTTTTATATGACATGTGTACTACTTTTAAATGTGATCTTTATTTACTGTGTTCTTGGCAAATAAACGTTTGAGTTTGAGTTTGAGTTTAGGTTAATTTAAAATAAAAACATTAAGACATTAATATACTGACTTTGAAAACATAGCGAGATGATTCTTTTTTATTTCAGTCAGATATATATTTTTTAAAGTGCAAGTTTTCATCAATATCGGTTTTGTATTTTTTTGAGATATGGGTAGTTATGAATAGCAAATTAAATTGTTCAATTAATAAAATACAATAAGACCTTTTTTATAACTGTGAGCAACATTTAAAAGATAACCCAAAACATTTTTGAGGAGAGATGCTTACTTAATAAAATACTTCCTGTTCCTGTTGCCTTCTGACCAAAAAGTATTTCCACGAAAAACTAATAACAACATCAATCGACCTTTATTCAATTAATGAGTAATAAGCCGCGTTTGTTTCCAATTAATAGATTAAAGCGAGCGTTCGTAGACAATCCAATTAAGGATTATTGATGCCTGACACAAAATTACCGGCAATTCCATTCATTGGCTCATTCTGTTGCGGATAAATAATCGAATAAAGAAAAAAGAGATCATTGAATAAAGAGAAAAAGAAAAAAAAGCAACCGTTTTCTGTTTTCGAAATAATCTTAAATCTTACAGTACATAAAGATAAAGTGAACCACATAAGGTTTTCTGTTAAAACCTATTTACAATTATTCAAACAGACCACTTTTTCACACTGGCCACTTTTCGTAAACAAAAATAAAAAATGCACTGTCATACTTTTTATTTCTACCAACCAGATTGTTATTGAATCAATAAAATGGGTGTCTAAAGTAACATTAAAAGAAAAAAATAGATAGGTACGAAGCTGTGGTAAAAGAACACTGTGATCTATTTTGTGTACTTAAATCTAGTTACTGTTTATTCTAGTCTAATCTATCTTATTCTTAGCCCAATCAATCTTGAAGTAGCACCCAAAAATACAAAAAGAAAATCGAATCTAAGATTTATTCAGTAAGTTGAGTTCTTAATTTCGTTATCTTGCCTCTTTTTCTCTCAAGATATGATGCGGGCTTGAATAAACAAGACGACTAGAGTCACTGAACACCGCCTTACAATTTAGGCCTCTTAAATACGTCAAATATATTTTTTTAAATCCTTCAATCTACTTCTACTCCGAAGAAAGATTGCCTCTCCATTCTTCAATTAACTCAACGACGTATTCGGATTTACGGCGTTGCTTCAAGAGATAGAATCAGTAATTTCCTTTCTTACACTTCAGCTGGTTAGGGGTTATTGAGAGCATTGTCTCGTGAAAAATGATGATAGTAACCTTCTGGCATCTAAGGCGAAGGACGAAATCGGGGTCGAAGATCTGAGAAAATAATGTAAGTAAGGTCACTTGATGAGTCTTCATAATAATCACGCACAAAAATGAATTTAAAAGTAAGTTAGGTGGAGATTGTATATTCATTTTCGAAATGGTTATCACATGTAGGTACGGTTAATAGCTATATATTATTATTTTAAAGACGATTGTAGGTTAGGCTAGATTTACTAAACATTATACAGGATGTTTGGTACATTGTGTGCCAAATTAAAATATTATATCGTGGTCACCATTATCAGCACGGACCAAAGGACGTCCACTGCTGAACATAGGCCTTCCCCGCGGTTTTCCACATCGACCGATTACAAGCGTTCTGTTCTGTGGTTCTCCATCGTGGTATTAAATTATAATAGCTTATCGTAGGGATCATTTGCTTTCGTTTCCTTCCTTTAAAGGTCTAAGCGGACTACTAAAGCCCGCCGTCTTTCCCCTGGCCATCTTTTCAACAGGACACCTGGGGTGTTAACTTTATTTATTTATTTATATGATATGGGTTTGCTCTTGTCTCTAGACTATACCAAAGGCATAGACAGGGACGAAGATGAAGCGAGCTCACCCAGAAGAAGCCTGTTCATCCTTTTTTGAAAATAAGAGGGATATAGAACGATGGAAACTCAGATGCGGTAGAGAGTTCCATTCTTTTGCTATGCGCATTATGAAAGTAGACGAGAAGCGCTTTGTTCGAGTCAGTGAAATATCAACGCGCTTGAAGGTCAGGCTTATTATGTTCCTTCCACTTTAATCGGGTCTGCAGTTCCAAGATGCATTTACTGAACACACCGGCAAATTGCCTAAATCGCTATCAGAGAGAAAAGCAGATTCGTCAACATTTTTGGACGCGATGGAGAAAAAAATGCATCTTGGAACTGAAGACCCGTTAAAAATGGATGGAACATAAGCCTGACCCGCAAGCGAATGCCCTACTCGTCCTGAAAGAAGACAATTCTCCCCCTTGAAATGGAGTACGGAAATTGCAACGATGCCAGGTAAGGATGGCGTGACGGAGTGCAAGCGTTGAGCGAACCTCCGTCGTCTCACTTAAGGCGGATTGTGGGATACCGCGGAGGTTTTAGTGGGTAAACCTGGACGAACGAAGGGAGTCCCACATAACCCACTGCCCTCACTCGGGCAGCGGGTATACATAAAGCATTTCCTCCGAGAAAAAAAAAGGTAAGGATGGCGTCTCTCGAGTTACTTTCATACAAACGACATCTGGAGTAGTGCGTCGTGCTTTCAGCAAGATCTGCCCACTGCTTGAAGAGGAACCCTTTGCAGCTGGTGCTTACAAGGCCGGGAGCATGTCGCAGCCGTTAGTACATTTTTTTTCTTCTAGAATTTTACCCTTAACTTTTCTGTATTTGCGTAATGCGTATGCCAAACATTTCGTGATAATGTGTTATTGTCAAAACGAAATAAGATATTTTATAAAATGCAAAAAGTATAAATAAAGCGTACAAAAGGATACGCTTCTTATCCTTAAACAAATTACCGACGTAAAATTAAGTTAAATTAAATATTAGTTTTATTTGCTGATATTATTTTAAAAGTTACAAAAAGATTGTTTACAATGTTGGACTAGCAAAGTGGAGTTTACTATGGGGTGTCCGCGGATAGGTCTCAGCTAGGCGCACAATATCTACACAAAGCACACGGGGTAGCCGATTAAAAAAAAATCAGCAGACCTGAGAAACTGAAATTTCTTTATGAAATTGAGTTTTAAAATGTATCTTTATAAAATTATATATCACCGCGCCCTGGAAACAACAAAATGCAGGTTAAATTAAAGAAAATTATATTTCGTATAAAAATGAATAAACGAATTGTGGTTAATAATTAAACACAAATTTTCATCTCCGACTATACATTCCAGAGGGAAAGAAACGACTGTAATAATCATTAATTTGTTCCGTAGAGAAATGCAATTACGAGCAATCTTAAATCTGGAAGCTATTATTATTAGCTTTCCTTTTCTCTCTTATACGTCATTAAGTAGGAAAAAGGAGACGGTAATTTTGCGTTATCAGACAGGAATGCTAGGGTGATGGTGAAAATACTGAAGATGAAGCGGTTTTCTTTCGGTCTGTTGAGCGTTATTTACATACCTACGCAAAGAAAATAAATATCTAAGGAAATAATTATAATCCACTTGTATTATTTTTTTTCTATTGTCCTAATAGAATAAACATTATTAATATTAACTGAGCATTTTACTTTAGAAAAGCGAAACAATGAAATCTGAGAAAAAAACTAGGTGTCATGTTGAGATTTCTCTTTACTTTTTCAAACTTCAAGTTCAGTTAAACTTAGTTTAAAGTTTGTGTTCTTAGGATACCTACCGTAAGCATTAAAAATATCGATGACTTATTTTTACCCTACGGTTTGGGCAGTGAAATAACAAAAACAATTATTGAATTTTTAAGTTTTTCTTCGATATTGAGTTATAGCCTTACTAAAGGCACTGAAAGTGACATTCTGTCAAAAAAAAACTAACATCAGACCAGAAAAAAATGCATGAAAGAGAAAGAACAGTAGTTCTTGCAGAAATTCGGTGACATTTTGAATTTGTTACTTTATTCATGGTCCCAGATGTAGGACAATTGGAACAATTAGCGAAAACGTTGTTTACAAAGTGAGTTATGAGCCCTATTCTTAACATAGTGTTACGTCGTGTTGTTGGGACCAAATGAACCTCGTTTCTGATTTGAAGCTACGAAACAAGCGATAGGTGATGTTTAAATGTTTTATTTTATACTAGCTGTGCCCGTGACTTCCTCCGCGTGGAATAGTGACTTATCATCCCCCTTTTCAACAACAAACAACCTTTTTTTCGCATTAAAAAGTATCCAATGTCCTTTCTCAGGCTCTAAACTATGTAGTTATGGCGTGAAAGCGCAACAGACAGACAGACAGAGTTATTTTCACATTTATAATATTAGTAAAAATATTTAACGCACATAGTAAGAGCATTTTTTTTAATAAATTGAAAAGATGACAATGTGTAAATGTACTCAGCACATTACAAAACACAGCCCAGCATTCAGTTAAATAATTTTTAGCGCAGTACTTCGAACGTAGCTGTTTAGACGATTTGACATAATTTAATGATCCCAATGAGGTGCTAATACTATAGTTCATTTAACTACGTGATCGATTTCCCCCTTATTTTCTATCTGAATTCTTCTGTGACACTCGTTTCTCGTGGCCCGGTTTCTGAAAATGAATGCCAGCGGGGCTCACGAAAGGCATTATGCCCGCAATAAAACCGTGTGCTTATCCCGTTATACCTGTTTTACTTAATGAAATTACACAATTTGTTAGGATTAATTCTAATTTGGAAGATAAACATCCTTGATTTTGTTTGCGTAGGTTGCTTATGAGATTTTGATGACAATAATTAGCATGGGAAGTTGAGATTGCTCTTAGTCTGATTATTGGATGACGGAAAGTTAGAAGGCTGACATTTAATAAAACACAATTTACGGATAATTTTGCGTAGTTTAATATTTTTCAAAACTATGTAAATGACAAATAACATCTTACGGGGTAGACACCCCGTGACCACGAACGCTGTAAAGTGTTCGAAACGTCGGGATGAAAAATCAAATAAACTATCGCGAAATTATCCGTAAATTATGTTTTATTAAATGTGTAATATTCGCGTAAACTTCAGAAATAATGCTGACATTGTTTCTGTAAAGGTGATATGAAGGTGAGCGCACATTTATCAAAACCAAATCAGCTAATGTGACATCCTCTTGCTACCTCTGCATACCTACAATACATTACTCTTTATTCATGGTGTTTGTTCAAAATAACATAGGTACAACAAGTATCAAATGGGTGGAGAGGGCTGGTCAAGATGAGCACTCAAGTTGAAAGATGATATTTATTTATTTTAGCATTAATAAAAACAAAAAGGGAAAGAAACTTTTGCATAACGAATTTGAAAAAGATGATGAAACTTTTTCTTCGTAAGCGACTGGTTTTGATAACTTAACTGTTATTAAAACCAGTACCTAACTTACGAATCCTCACAAATTATTACGACTGAAAAGCATAATTATGTTCCAAAGTGCACTTTATGTCATTTATACCTATAAAATGCTTTGTCCTGAACGACTGACTTATTGATTGACTGACTGACTGACTGACTGACTGACTGACTGACTGATGGATCAACGCACAGCCTAAACCGCTGATCGTAGAAACCTGAAACTGGGAGGGTGTGTTCTTTGTATGACGTAGGGATCCGATAAGAAAGGAATTTTCGAAATTCTACCCCTAAGGGGGTCAAAAAGGGGTGCAAAGTTTGTATGGAACAACGTGATCCCTTGGTCCAATCTACTTCAAATTTTGCATACACATTATTTTACAGAATTGACGAAAGATTTATTTTATATAGCTTTTGCCCGCGACTTCGTCCGCGTGGAATAGTGACTTTTTTCTCCCGTTTTTTACACATTTACCACTATATCTTTGCTCCTATTGGTCGTAGCGTGATGTTATATAGCCTATAGCCTTCCTCGATAACTGGACTATCCAACACAAAAAGAATTATTCAATTCGAACCAGTAGTTTCGGAGATTAGCGCGTTCAAACAAACAAACAAACAAACAAACAAACAAACAAACTCTTCAGCTTTATAATATTAGTATAGATTTTATTGCAATTAATCTCCTAAGGGGTTGAAAAAGGGTGACAAAGTTATTCTGGGGGTGATTTTCTTCGAAGTTGATATCAAAACTCTTTAGCTTAGTGCTAATGATAAAAATATTTTGTATATCATTTTTGACAATCATTTGACATGTCTGAGACACAATGTTATGACACATGTTTGTTATTGATGTTGCTCTTGAGAAAATACTCGAGAAGAGATTTTATTCCTTAAAACAGTAAATAATATTTTTTTGTGTTTAAAGAGGGTAGGTATCAAGCGGTCTGTGTACAGTGTAGATTGCAGGTCGTCTGTTCATATTATCGGTGGACATTCAACGCTGTTTCTGTGGTCGAAGGGTGTCCAATCTTTTTTTTTTGCAAACTTTTTGTGGGGGCCTATGTTTAGCAGTGGACGGCTTTTGGGTATTGATGATGATGATGATGGGGTAGATCCCTACATAGAATGAACCCTTTGAATTCACGATTTGAATTCAAGAAAGTAGAGTATTCGCTATGACTATAAACAAAGCTCAAGTTCAAACTCTTAGGGTAGCGGGAGAAGACTTGAAGGAATTTGCTTCTCCCAAAGCCTGTATGTGGCGTGATGCTGTATATCCCCGTGTAAGTTTGTCCAGATTAAAAACCGGGCTGCGTGTTGTGTGTTTATAAAATATAACATTTATCTTTACGCATTTTTACGTATATATTTAAAAACTGGATGTTTTTGTTTGTTTGTTTGAACGCGCTAATAACAGGAACTATTGGTCCGGTTATAAAATATGTTAGCTACATTGTTAGACAGCTAATTTATGAGGGAAGGCTATAGAAGTAGTTTAATGCGTATAGGCTTATAAATATTTTCTATCTATCTATGGGAACCAAACGGAGTAAAACTATTACGCGCGTACGAAGTCGCTGGCGGGCCGCTAGTGTGCTCATATAAGTACATTTTCTACACACATATTTGTAGGTGGAATGATTTATTATACTGAAATAGCAACCATGAATGACTTTGCTGTTTTCCTTAACGTAGCTGTGTGATTGATCGCATCTTTGTTATTCAGAGGACAAAATTCACCTTAGATGGTGGTAATTTATTATGAATAGGATCGGGTTGTAAATGACACAAAGAATTTCCTGGTGAGTGTTTAAGTTTAATTTCATCTTCAAGAGATACATTTCTCCTTTGCAGACATTTTAAGACTTTCGTAAAACATTTAAAAATATATATTTAATTTGTGCTAGGACGAAGGGAAACTCATTGTAAAACAATGGTGTAGAATGTTTTTAAACACTCACAGTGTCATATTTATATTCTTAAAGATGAATGAATGAAAGCGGTCGGACCGACAGCACGGTAGCTCAATTGGAAGAGCAGTTGGCCCGGTAAGCTAGAAAGATGCTGGTTCGAATCCCGCCCGTGCACAATTTTTGGTTTCTTATTTCATCATTGTAAAACATTCTTAACCTCCCTGGTTACAGCTTTCGCGTCGCGCGGCCATTATGACGCATTATGAGCAACCACAGTGACACACGCGTGCGCATCCAAGAAAATTACATGCTTATAAAAATATCAAGACCCTGGACAGTATTAAAAAAAAGGGTAATTTTAATAAGAAAAAAATATACTTTTCATAGCTAGCCAACCCTAGCTGTCTTTTTTAACTCTTAAATGAAATGTCTAAGGCCATTAAGAACTTGTAAAATGTAAATGACTACGAAAATCAGTATTTTACGCTGACAAATAAAGAAAGTGCCTAGTTACACTATTATTACTATTATTTCAAATAAAATTGACAAACTGCAAATCATGTATGTGATTGAGTATGACAAAGTTTCTGTGCAGTTGTTCACATATGGTTGATGGGTTCAAAAACTTGAACAATCTGGTGATATTGCTACTTTCACTAAAATAGGTAACTTTTTTCCTTACACAAAAATAAACATCCGAATCAATATTGGTACTGGAGTCAACTCAAGTTTGCATAACTTTTTTTCTTTTCGGCGTTTATAACTATTTAATCTAAGAGTATATTTTGAGTTTGTTCTACCCAAAACGATATAAGATTAGAAGAACGCACACATTGACTACACTGACCACGTAATTCGATAAACCAACGGTCACATTCCCAAACTTGTTTGACATTCTAAGGGCGCGTTTCCATTAGGTCATTTATCGTTGGACGCCTGTTATCTGTAACTTCTCCCTTACTCTAGTAAAAAAATAATACTTAACGAAAAAATAAATTTTAAGGCTTATTTCAGTTCTCCTACGGATGTTGAATTGATAATCGTAGCCCTTGCATTGCACTTGTCTGCTTGAAAATTAATATTTTTAATGTGCATTTATGAACAGTGACCATGAATCATTCATTCACAGGTCATTTATTTCAAAAAATCTATTGAAATGACCCAAAAAAAATATGGCGCTATGACGGGGAGAGCGAGTTTCGTCGTCTATAAAATGTTTTTTTTTTTTTGAGCTGTAAATGTGGTTTATGAACAGGGCAATAGAACCTCTGTACTATGCTGTAGTGCATTTATTGTGTCAATTTTAATGATGTCTAACTCCGTATGCTTCGTTGAAGTTTTGACTGCTTAGTACAAAAATAAGCCTTCGCTCTCAGGAATGCTTGATTAAAAACAATGATTTTCACAAACCAAAAACTTATTTACATGATGAAAATCGGCACCGACAAGTGCCACAATGATCAGGGAACACACATGCATTGAAGTATACAAGCCACGATGCTTCAAACGACACGATAATCTGTCGTCACATAGTGGAAACGCGCCCTAACAGTAACTTAGTTACAGTGACAAGGGATCACTTAACGTTACAACTACAGGTTCGGTAATTCACTTGTAAACATGTGTCAATTGAGACATTGTCGGGAACGATTCATCAGATATCCAATGTTTGGGCTTTGATGTTTACCTTCAAAGGGAATTAATGGTACATATAATTACATAGAAACGAATTAAGGAAGTTAAGATAAACTTTAATTTTTAAATGTATTGCATACAACAACCACTAACTATGAGCCTCATAAAAAGCTCAAGATAACACAACGAGTGATGAAGAGGGCTATGCTCGGTATTTTTCTACGAGATCGAATCAGAAATGAGGAGTTACGTAGAAGAACTAAGGTAACGGACATAGCCTTGAGAATCAGTAAGCTCAAGTGGCAATGGACAGGGAACATAGCGCTGAGAACTGATGGCCGTTGGGGCAGAAAAGTTCTAGATTGGAGACCCTTCGACCAAAGGCGCAGCGTAGGACGTCCACCAACAAGATGGACAGACAACCTTGTAAAGATCGCAGGATCACACTGGATGCAGACAGCTTGTGATCGGTCAATATGGAAAACTGTGGGGAAGGCCTATGTTCAGCAGTGGACGTCCTTTGGCTGATAATGATGATGATGATGATGATTGCATACAACACACCAATTGTCTTGGTTTCGAAGTTAGGAATTTTCTTCCTTATGTTACTAATACCAGACAACGGTTATTACGGGGGCATCCATCTCCCATAGAGAGAAGACTCAAATACAAATAATATTCATGACTTCGCAGCGTGATATTTTATAGTCTAAAATCTTTTCCTATAAATAAGCTATTTAACACAATTTTTTTATTAAATCAGTCCTCTAGTTCCTCAGATTTGCGCGTTTAAACAAATTCTTTAGCTTTTTAATATTAGTAAAGAATTTCTCGACCTAGTATCTAAATTGTACAAGACAAACAACGGATATCAATAGCGAAATCGTGTTTCAAGTTTACACTAGAAATTCAACACACGACTTTGGACTTCATCACTTCGAGGGCACTTTTGAACGTGATGGTTAATTGGCCGTTGAAGACGAGATTGGTCTTGAATGCAGGCAGAATTGAAGCTCTACTAACCTATCCGTTTGTCATTTAAGAAACTAACTAGCTGTGACTCGTGAATCAACTGTTAATGGATCTCTATGAAGACAGCCGTGTTCTACTGACAAAGTTTAGCGAGGATAAGTCATGGATGTTTAATGTGTGTAGGATATGGACGTGGAACGGAACGTAAGAAGTAAGAGATGACAGACGAGAGAGAGTGAGAAGGGAGAAGAACGTTTAAATTTTATTGAGGAACGCGGAAGTTGACATTATGATTGAAAAGTGAGGAGAGTTTGAGTCTTTGTGAGTCTTTGGGAGTGATTAAGAGTTCTAAGAGAATACTGCTGTACATAAATAAATAAGTACACCCATCTATTGCGAGTTTCCCCTATTTCTTACATGTATTTAAGTATTTATGGGAGACGCCCCCCATATAAACGTTGTCTGGTATTCATAAAACACACTTAGAAACCATGACAATTGGTGTGTTATTTATTTATTTATATTAGGAGAATTAAAATGCAAACCTTTTGTTTCATAGAATACAAACAGCGTATGCGGACTGCGAGCGTCCGAAATATCGCTTCGTAGTCTATCTATAGCGATAATTTGACACTTGCCCAAAAAAATATATATATATAGTGAATAGTGTAGGTATAACAAAACTAAGGGCTGATTTTTCAATGGTCAGAAAAAACATAAAATACTGATAAATTATAAAGCGACCGATTAAAAAAATGTCATGATTGCTGACAATTAGGTGACGTTTTCAAATTAGCCATATTATATTTTGTTCGACAAATATTTCTTATCTGACTTTTAAAAAATCAGCCCTAAATCAAATAATAAACTGAATGTTCTGATTGATTAAAATTGCTAACGTGATTCAGCAAGATACGTTTAAATTGGTATTAATAATTTAATTAAACACAATTTGTCTGTAAAACGCTATCAAATGAGAGATTATTATATTAATCCTGGCTTGACAACGGTCTGCCCTTCGAAACTTTTAGCCTAAACTATATACGCTTTTAGCTTATACCGAGGTTCTATTCTAAAGGATGATGACCATATTTCGGCACTAGGCATCCACCTCACTCAAGCTACAATACGCATATGTGTGAGCAGGATGTAAGGTCTCGAAGATAAGTTCTTTGTCTTTAAAAGTAGGTCTTTGGACCCAAACTGAAACCACATTAAACTATTCAAATTACGATTTGACAAGAACACGCGAAGTTTGATAGTTTGCGGGCAAATAGAGTTGACGTACTTACTTTGACAATCATGGCCTAGGTGAAATTCGGTATCGGTTTCGGTGCGACGGTGAAACATAATTGCTCAACTTTTGAGATGTCAAAAAAATATTAACATAATAAATTAACATGCCATAATTGTAAATATTTCGATTTGTAAAGGAGTTTGGTGAATTCGCTAGAATCGTGCTGATTAGAAATTATTAGGGCATTGTAAGACAGGCCGTTAACCTTCTATTTACATAATCACACAAGACTCAGATAGTTCAGATGTCAAATAAACGGTAAAAGTTTTACCAATGTTTGAACGATTGAGTAGTTTTCATTCAAAAACTAAACTCATTCATTCCCGGTCACGTTCCTGAATTCGGAGAAACTAATTTTAAAAGTAACTAGTTTAATGCGAGCCGAGTGCGGTTCCAGTCACAAATACAAAGTTTTGTATGGTTTTTTTTATTGCTATAAAATTCAAAGCTGTTATTACAAAAAAAAAAGATTTTTATAGTTGTTATTTTATTGGTGGTTTTGATTGGCTTTGATTGGCGTTGCAATTTACGAGACATTTATATTTAGTTCATGAATTTCATTTCATTCAGTCAGATAATTTTTCTTGCAACTTAAGACTAGACTGCACACGGCAGGCGGAACAATTGGCGGGATTGCATACATTTGCGGTCGAAATATGCTTGTGGGCAAAACATTAACCCGTAAACCTAAAGTAAGCTACTAATATCAATATCTCTATAATGTTCGATTTGCCTGCACACGATCCTCTTGAAATCTTTATTAATCATTTATTTACATCTACTACACTAATATTTAAAGCTGTAGAGTTTGTTTGTTTGTTTGAACGCGCTAATTTCAGGCACTCCTGGATCCAAAATCCAATCTTTGTTTCTGTTCATTCTGAAACATCTGAGAGCAAACGGATTTGTTAAAAACCAATTTTTACCAGATTTAGCTGGTTTTTGCCGGTTTATACTCTGAATAGGGGCGGTCGGAAACTTTTTCATTGCTTTAATTTAAGGTCCCTACGATGTACGATAATACGTCCTCAAATGTTCTATATGTATACATCTCCTTCGTTCACTTTTAGGATGTCTTTGAGTGAGTAGGACAGCCTGAGTCGGAAACAGATACGTACTCTTTCAAAGTAGGATGTCAGATGAAACCTTTGTGTCGTAATATTTAGTTCTACATTTATATTTGCTGTAGGTGCTTTGAATTTTTTGTAATGTGAAAATATTTGCATGCTTTTGATGAGCGAAGCGTAATGAAGATTTAAACAACGAGGTTTCATACGACTAAAATCAAAAGTGAATGATAATAAAGAGTATTTTTATAGAACGAAATGTGTTGAACAATGATAATAAATTCTCCTACAGATTTTCGATAATGACGGCCCTTTTCAGAGAGAGAATAGAGATAGGAACGCACGAAATATCTTAGTGCCCATATTTGTGCGTATCACACAAATGCACTATCTGTTCATTCACTCTCATTAATTCGGTGAGAGGGGCAGTCCGACATGGCCGGTGAGAGGTCACTATTATGATACCAAGTATACTGATCAATATCACCACTGTTGAATCTCGTATTAGTACGCTACACTAGTTAAGTTCCGTGCGTCGCTAACAGATGGCGCTTTATGTACATTAGCTCGCACTTACATTTCGTTTTCTCTGTTTTACATATATGAAGGACATCAAAATAAACTCGACTCCGTTCTGAGTTTGGAGTTTTATAATTTCAACTCGCGGCCGTGGGATTTTGTTCTGAAATTGTACAACCGCAAAAAAAACTGACTGAATGGACTTGCTTTGACCCAATGATATTGTATTTAGAAGTAGATGACGCTTTGCGAACTAAAAGAGTATACAATTATGGCACCATCTGATTAATGGATGACATGGATTGACATCCATCACATCAGACATCACTTTCGGAACAGAGTGATGGATGGAGTCGCTTTCTCCATTTATTTTTTTAAAGTATGTAGGTATGTAGGTACATTACAAAGGATGACCAAATGTCACAGGTAATACTTCACCCCCGTGGCTCGGAAAGCCGTTGGTCCTGCGCCTGATCTCTCTCCAGTCGTGTCAGATTGCTGTTCCATCGGGCTATAAGAGTGAAAGGAATAGAAAGTGCACTGTATTTACGCACACACTTGTGCACTATAATATGTCACGCGGAGTCAGTTAGTCCTTGTAACTGGCCACAGTAGTCGAAATCGGCTAGGGGGACTATTATATGTACAAAACACACAGATGGAAACAAACATGTCCATGCATATAAATGTTAGTGCCATGTGAGCGGGATTCGAACCCACGACTACTTAGCTTTGTAGTCCGGACCACTACACCATGACGGCCGTTAAATTATTGTTCGAGTTGGTAAAAATAAAAACAATAGCACACTACTCCATGTATGGCACTTTCTTAAAAATCGTTTTTTTTTTAATATCGGCCATGTTGTGGCCGTTACAAAACTTTACTCTCTTTTTTTATTAAATATATTGCGATTATTAATATTTGGGATTATTAAAAGCCATTTTATAATAGAAAACAATGTATTCCAACAGAAACATTTGTATTTTGATAGCTAATTTTGCAGTTTTAAATGCGAACTGAGGCGATGTAGCACGTGTGAACGCTGACGCCGTCAAAAACAGACTAAGTCAAAATTAAGCACCCACTTTGAAGTGAGGCGTTATTTGCTTGACTATCTTTTAGCGTCTCACCGGTGATCTACAATATCATTGTTTTGACCACAATATCTTAAGCGGGAAAATTGAATACAACATGCTTTCTCGTTTCTATAATAAATGAGACAAGTGACTTGGCGTTTCTTCGTAATTAGTTTTGTGGCCTATTAGCATGGATTCAGTTGAGAGTTTTCTTACTTGAACAAAGTATTTTGAAACATTGAAATTTATCTGAAAATCCTACAAATTTTATGAATTGAGTTTGTGGGTATGGATGTTTGTTACTCCTTTACGCTAAAAATACGGATTTCATATAGGTATTTTGATGAAAAGTTACAATTTTATACTTGTACATTTTACAATGATATTTTTTGAGATAAGATATTTACGTCACGCGGGTGAAGCCATGGGACACTGCTAGTATAATAAATGAAAAAGTTTGTGCGGATATATGAATGTATGGATTTTTGTTACTCCTTCACGCCAAAACCACTGGATGGATTTTAATGAAACTTTACATTAATATAGTTCAGACGCGACAATAGCTCATAGAGCTGAAATTTAAAATACATCCAAAATGTACGTTGATAAAGCCGCGGGAAGCCGCTAGTATATTTAAAAGCTTGTTGTAATAAATAATTTTAATGAACACTTATCGGAAAAGATGACCCCAGAGAGACTCCCACTGGAGAAAGATCTGTTGAATGACACAGGATATACCACATAGTAATAGTTATGATAAGGCTTCTCAAAGCACTTTGACTTTGTCAAATCGGTATCGTTTGAGAGCCGGAAATAACTGACGTGCCATCTATTTTGGAACCTTTAATGCACGTAGGTAGCGGCTAGAAATTGTGGCATCGAAATAAATTTACAGCATAGTGTATCCGTAGTTTGTCGGTATCTCGTCCCTACTAGACTATACTATGTATGAGATTACATAAGAAATCAAAAATTATGCATCGTAAAACATATTTTCAATTTACTAAAGTTCACGGACTATTTCACGGACTGTTTATTTTTTTTTCACTGTACATTTGACGTTCGTAAGTGTCATTTTATGACATCAATTGAAATAAAGATTTTGTATTTGAATTTTGAATTTTGGACGCGTGTCTCAAGCGGGCGGCAATCGCGCTCGCACTACTGTCCCGAAATGTTCCGAGATCTCGTGTACGTGAACGGTACCATGTGTGCGTTGCTCGAGCGCGCGATGTACTCGTATTTAGATTGCCTTATGTTACTATCTGTCTTTTGTGTCTACAGGCTGACTTTGAAAACATTGGCAATATTTTAAACTAAGAAACTACTCATGATTCATAGTCCCTTCCACATATGAAAATCAATTTTTATGTTTGATAAAACCGAGAAAAGTTATATTAAACACTTTAGAATTTATTATTGCTTCAAATGAAACTAACAAATTAGTTTAAGATTTTCTAAAATTGACAAATAATACAGTATCAAAAAATTACTTCGCCTAAACGGGTCACGGAATTTGGAGCGAAACTTTATGATTTTTCTCGATTTTATCAAATCCATTGTTTTTTTATTTTAATATGTGAAAGGGAATATAAATCATGAGTAGGTTCTTAGTTCAAAATATTGCAAATGTTTTCAAAGTCACCCTGTATATGGAGAGGAGCTACTGCCTTTAAAACCCTTTTACTGTGTCTTTGCCTCGCTGTAGCTGTAGGCGGGCAGCGACGGAAATTGGGCCGCCTGCAAGGCGCACCTTCGGAATACCACAGCTACGCTGAACGTGGTCATGCCGAGAATTAAGCTTGAAGTCTCAACGGATATCGTGCTAAGTTATGATATGACCTTTTGTACGAATAGGCATTTGTCAAGAATACCGTGTTTTTATCTCATTATGAGCCCTTTATTATATAATATAAAACAAGCACATAGCACCATATCCTGTGACATTCCATAATTCCATTAGTCTTCCACCACACTTCTGGTCAAATGCGATTTTTTAAGCCACGTCAAAGTGCGTTGGTCTGTGCAACGGCGTAAGACAAAATGTTTGGTTGTTACTTTTTTATATTGTTTTTCCTGTGCCTCGGAAAGCCCGTAAAGCCGTTGGTCCTGCGCCTTATCTCTCTCCGGTCGTGTCAGATTGCTGTCCCATCGGGCTATGAGAGTGAAAGGAATAGAGAGTGCACCTGTGTTTGCGCACACACTTGTGCACTATAATATGTCCGGCGCAGTCGGTTAGTCGTTGTGACTGGCCACCGAAGTCGAAATCGGCTAGGGGTAGTAATAGTCCATTACTATTATTAAATTATGTTTGACTGACGTACCTAGTGGTTTCTGCTGGGCTCAAGGAACTAACGGTTTACTCATTAATTGCAACTGCTGTTTGCGATAAATAGGGAGTGACTTTTTGTCAAAATGCTATTCCTTCATTATGTTGTTAGGAAATGTAGAAAATTGTGTCCATTGCATGGCAGATTCATACCCACAAAAATATTTTTATTTTTTTCCTACAAATCAGTATAGTGTGATATCCCATTTAAAGGTATTTCATATATTTGTTTTATTTATTTTTGTATATCTGAAATACTTTTATTTTAAAATAAGAAACTAAAAATTTCGCACGTACAGGATTCGAACCTGCGATCTCGGGCAAAACGGGCTTACGTTCTTACCAATCGAGCTACCGTAGGTCGATCCAACCACGTGAAATTTCTGATCCTTTATCTGAAATATTATTAAAGCAACCCTGTTAAGTATTTTAGATTATTTCTAAAAAACATAGTTAATAGTCTAAAGTCATTCATTAAATATTCAGCTATCAAAATAGCAGTTGCGTTCAAGGAGTAAACCGTTTAAATAAACCTAATAGGTAATGTTGTTTGAATAAGATGTCATATTTACTGCCCACATTTCCAAAATTACCTTAATGTCATTTTCGTAATCATTTATTGAAAACATTACTCTGATTTGTCTTTGAAATTTCTCATTCGTGGGAGTAACATCTCACAGACATTATTATGATGTCAAAGTGAATAAAAATCCTTTATACTAAAAATAACATTTTGTTCGAAAGTGATCTTCCTACGCATACAATTTTAGGTTTCGTTTGAATATCAATTTATAATGTTCACAAAGCCATCAAAAAAACTAGATGGGATGAAAATCACGTCATGAATTTTCAGGATACGAGTGAGGAAATAAGAGGAAAGTTTAAGAATTTTGCTTTAATAAAACTGTCATCAAAATGTTTGTATTGTATTGAGTTGTTGCAAAAATAAATATATTTTTTGAATCTGGACAACTTTTTACATAAAAAAATTGTGCAAGCCACATATCCGTTGATGAGCTTTTTGAACGAACATAACGTAAAATGTGTTGTCCGTTTTATGTTAAGAATCATGAGTGCAATTTTTATTCTTCTTAAGGTGGGTTCGTAACTTTGGTAAGTACCCATCTTAATGGCAGAGTGGTATACTATGCCGCCAGGAAAATGCTAGAAAAATTAAATCTGCAATTATTTTTCGTCAAAATTTAATAATAAAAAAATATCGGGAGACGAAACAAGCGAAGCGACCTCGTTAAGATTTAATTTCAAAAAGTGGTCGCGAGTTGAAAAATAATGTGGCGCCGTACGAGTATCTGATGGCTTTCCACGAAATAGAAGATTTGTTTGCTATTTTTTTGAAAGCAGGTATTGTATTCTGACCAGATTTATGATCATTTATTTGTATCACTTAAAATTTATAGTTACGGGTTCTATTATTTCGGTACTCTATGTGGTGTAGAAATAAAATAATAATAATAACTAAATGTTTAATTCACTATTATGTGCAAATGTACGTATTTGTTTCTGTTAATTACAAGTGTTCTACAATTTAGTCATCCTTTTTGCTTAGCAAAGTATAGTAGCTGTATGATCCTTTCAATATCTGGAACAAATAAGAACAATCTTACAATCGAATTGCAATTGTAAAACTGAAAACCTAGATGCATCCACAATCTTAAGGCCTATCAAAGCCGCTGACGGAAAGCATGCGTTACCCGTATCATGTGTGCAAGCGATTTTTGTTGAAAATTTATTGGGTGAGGGACACCTTGATCGTACTTACAACGTCACACTTAGCGAAGAGTGAAAACCTCGCTATGTGTGACGTCATAGATACGATTGAAATAATTATTCCTGGATGGCATTAGATTCGTTCATAACTCCAACAGTAGACAAAGCTAAATGCTCTGAACACTCAACTTACAGCAATAAAAGTGGGCAGGGTGAGCGTTGTGAACGGACCGGCAGTGAGCACGACACTCCTGCGCAGCTGCCCGCCGAGTAACAGCACGCATTTGCGCACTCGAATGCTGCGCGACCACCAAGAGCTGGCGTAGACGCCGTCATCAACCTTCTTGCTCTGAAAAGTATAAGACCGCCTTAGTTGTACATTTCTGTAAAAATTAAAACTGAGTTTTATAATGTGCAGTAAAGTTATCTATCTATTTACCATTGAAAGAATGAAAAAAAATGTTTATTGGTTAACATCACAAACACACACATACACAATATTACAGATAAAAATCACAAAAATATACAAAGATTGAAAGAAAAAAAATACACAAGAGTGAAAATAAAGTGCAAATTACCTTGATTAAAGTCAAATACTTTAATCAAAGGGAAATTACCATGTCCCTTTTACATTGTTTGCTCATCGCTTTTTATTGGAGATAATAGCATCTTTAATAGTTGACCCGTAATTTTAATAGTTACTATCCTATTAGGGGCAAAGGCGAATCCAAAAATCATGAAAATCTGTTAGCCTATTCTCGACTTATAAGTGGTGAAAAAGTTTACGATATAAGAAGATAGAAGATTTGATTTTAATTTATTTATTGATGCACATTAACAAATTACTGTCATACACAATAAAACATTTTTAATTTCCTATTAAAGTAATGCAGGACAATAATTCTAGAACATTTGTACACAAATTCATCAATTCACTCAAGTGGAGATATGCGAAGCCAAATTGAAAAAATACGGGTAAAAAAATTAAACCATTATACATTCAAATAAAAATTCAAACCATTTATTGAACTACAAGAAGAAGAATACAATATTTAGCCAGATTATAGAGGCGTTTTGAAAATACCATGACAAGAACGTCGTTGCTATGCCAGCAGTACAGAAAAAGCTGAGCAATCAGTGCCATCAGGTATTCCGCTATCCAAATCCGTTGCATTGTCGTTGTCCCTTCCTATAAACATAATTAATTATTGCAAAAAAAAAATGTGTTACTAAAACATAGCAAGTAAAAGTAACACAACAAAAGTATTTCATACTAATGATTTTCTAATAGGCTCATTAATGGCGCAGTCATTAAAATGTACTATTTCAAACCTCTTTGCATTACTGACCATTTTCGCAGTAAGCGACCGATTGCAAAACGATGATCGCATTGAGGGATTTCGTTTTATTAAGTAGGCCTCTAGATAAGAACGGATTTATTAGCAAGTTATAAATGTGAAAGGGTTTTCATTATACAAAGTGTAAAGTTAAGAATAATAGTCCCCCTAGCCGATTTCGACTACGGTGGCCAGTCACAACGACTAACTGACTGCGCGGGACATATTATAGTGTACAAGTGTGTGCGCAAACACAGGTGCACTCTCTATTCCTTTCACTCTCATAACCCGATGGGACAGCAATCTGATACGACCGGAGAGAGATCAGGCGCAGGACCAACGCCTTTACGTGCTTTCCGAGGCACGGGGGTGAAACACCGCCAACTTCCAAACTCCGGGCTTCCCTAAAAATTTCTGAACAGAAAAACCCTGGTACTTATTGTTGGCCCGACCCGGGAATCGGACCCGGGACCTCCGGCGCAGCCGTCGCTTTAAAATGCGACCCTCTAACCGCTATGCCACCGAGGCAGTTTTCGTAATTAGTAAAGTTTAGAATACAGGAAAAATTAATCGCGCTTTTTTATAACCTGTATAAGCAAGATTCGTTTAAAAGTGGCTCTAGTCTAGATTGTTTTACCAAAAGAACGATTAAGTCAAATCAAATAATGACTTACCGTTGTTATTTGTATTGCGCTTGCGCAGATCATCAAAGAGCAGATAATGACGTACAGGAACATGACTGGCGACAGCAAGCGGTTTAATATCTTAGAATACCTAAAATACATACAATGAATCAGCTACTCAATTACGCAAGGAAGACCAAATGACTAACGTGGGACATAAACACAAATAAATAAAATAACTAAACCAGCCAGGTGCGAGTCGGACCCGCGCACTGAAGGTTCCGTGCCACCCTGAACTGAATTCGGGATCCACTTACTACCACCTAGCAGTAGAGAAAATCACAATATTTTTTGACGGCAAAAATAAGTTTGTTTTTAATTGTATTTGTATTAAAGACAAAGTTATTATTTGCGGTTGATGAAAATGTGCTATTCTCAAAAACTACCTGTATGATCATTTTCAAACCAATTTTCGTTGAAAGTTTTTGTTGAAATCTACATCAAATTTTTTATTAATTTTTCACTTACTTAGTTCAAAAGTTGGGGTGGGGGACGGACGAGGGGGACGCTTATTTTTCCACTTTGGAAGTGTTTAATTCTGCAATTCACTACAATGTTCAATTCCTACAATTTAGTTTAGTTTAATTCTGGTTAGCATTATCTGCATTAAATTAGATACTGCATACGAAATGACGTAAATTTGTATAAAGTAACTGGTAGACAGCAAAAACCAGAACTTAGGTACCTTGTTAAACAGGCAGTAAAGCTGCAATCCGTAGCTCACGTGTAAACTTTCTACTGGAACGAGTAGTATGAAACTGCTAATCTCATCAAACTATCAAAGCTATCATGGATCTATTAAGCAGTTTGCCACTGAGCCGTACAGGAAATCTCATTTTAGCATCACCGGGGAAATGCCCGGGAGTTTTCATGCAAAGGAACTGATTATGGCTCTTATATGCTAACGAACCGTTTTAGTTAGGGGTTAAATTATCTTCATCTATGCTTTCCATGGGCTCTGTCACTTCTATCACGGGGTAATAAAATTTTATATTATAGTTATGCATGCAGTAGCCCAAGCACGAACTTTTAAAGTATTCGTATGGAATTTACTACACGATCACGATAGCCAGCTATCGTCACTCACGATTTTATACGTCAAAGAAAAGATCGTGCTCGCAAAGCTAGTAAAAACATCATAGGATACGTCTTACGTACGATTACCGTACGATAACATTACGATGCGTCCGGCATTCGTGCTGCCAAATTTAGTTTGTTTTACGTCTAATAGAGGTGCTCTTACAAAGAAATAACATGGGTTTAATAAACTAAATACTAAACGCGTCCAAACTAAGTTTTTGTGAAAACTTAATAATGGAAAGAGAAACAGAGTTCGAATATCAGGTTAAAAATTATACAAGCACATGATATTATGTGAAAATTCACTTATCGTCGTCCATTTGTATTTTACATTAAAAAGTATAAAGTCATAATAAGTAATAATAATAATGCTGCCAAGTCAAACTGTCGAGAATCTAAGCTTAAAAATAATATGTAAAGTCGAGTTTCTTGAGACAAAAAGTGAAATTCACGCAAAGTTGAATATTTTATAAGAACAATTTAACGGAGGACCGAAAACGTGCCACTGGGGATCGAAAGGGTCGATCTTAATACCTTTAATGTTAATTTGTGATTCATGCAGGTTTGGTATTACCTTGAAACCAGTCATTGTGAAATTCAGAAAAGATCCATGATAAGATAAGACAGTTTATTTTATGCTTTACAAATCTAGCAGCTTTAATACTTAATCATTATGGAGAATAAAACAAAATTACCTCCATACTTTGCCTTCCGTGCTGTTTAAAAAACTTACTTGATAAGCATGATATGATGTTCATGACACTCCTTAATTTTTTTTATCTCATCTTCGTAAGTCATTTCCTCGTCTTCAAACAATCTCGAGCAATTCACACTGAGAAGTTTCATCTGCCCAGCGAAAAACGTCATTAAGACCACCGCGTTAGAGTCGAAAGTCGCCACGATGCCGCCTCCGTAGAAGCAAATCAAAACGTGCACAAGCGCCGTAACCCAATATCCTAAGCCTCGGGTCCTATCAAAGGGCACCCACGAGCTCATTATCTCTGGATATGGCTCCTGGCAGTTTATACGCGCTCTCGTTTCTGCGGACGACAAAAACCCGACCAACGGCGCGAGGGTCACCGACAAAACCGTAGCGGTTACGAGAGACCAGTAGAAATACGTCACGCGACGGGAATACTTTGTATATTCATAGATAATGTCTTCAGTTACTTTATCTTTCTTCGCCAATTGCCTCTTTTCCAATTTTGAAGCGTTATCAATAATGTCTTTCCAATGCGTCTGTAGAGCTACAAACGTGCTAGCTTTGACCACGCATACAGAGCTCAGCATGGTAACGGATAGATTACGCAAAGCCATGTTCATGTCGGAACGTATAATCCATAGTTCGACGTACTGACTGATTACAAAAAGAATAGCAAAGAAATGTATGGCGTTGCATATTTTTGGGTTGGTCCCGTTTTTCGGTTGCCACATGCCCCATGCTTGGAGCCCCCAGAGTGTGGGGGAAAGTAAAGGGTGGTTTTCGTTTTCCAAACTCGATAGGAAATTGCCTAACATTTTTAAAGATCGAGGTTAGTGAAATGAAAAAAATATTTCAAGCAACTAGTTTTTATTACTGAAATACAAGTTTCTGCACATGACTGTGCTTGATGTGAAAATACAACTATCTTACATACAATTTGAACATCTAAATTCAAACAGCTAGCTCATTAGAGGTAAACGTTAAGTAAGCATTACATATAAAAAAGCGATAACAACGGTGTCCTCTAAAGAAAAAATATTTTATTATAACACAATTTTCAAGATACAACAACAAACATTATAACTAAAGTTCGCTTTACGCAGAAAAACATTGTTCCCTAGGGTGGACACATGTCAAAGTTAACAACACATTGGAACTTTCTAGAAAAAGAAAAGTGCTTATTATGTACTAGTAGGTAACTATTTTGACAGATCTAAATGGTTTAAATGAGACAATATGATTGTAGGCTCGTTGCAAATGATTGGTTTATTTTGCAATATTCGATTGTAGTAAGAATCCCACTTTTATTATTGCGAAAGTTTGTGAAGATGGATGTGTGGATGTATGTTTGTTATTCCTTCACGCGAAAACTACTGAATGGATTTCGATGAAACTTTACAATAATATAGCTCATACACTGAAATGGCCATAGGCTATACTTAATTGTGATATATTTTCAGATCTGACATTGACGCGGGTGAAGTCGCAGGGAACTGCTAGTACCTTCTCCATAAATGGATTTATTAAAATTGTGTTTGTGTTACCTACAATAATTGTGATCACATGTCTCGTACTAATTGGAACGTAACGCGTTGGAAAGAAAGGAGTGACAGGCAGGATATAAATTGATGAAAAAGTCATTTTTACGAGCAGCGTTTGCTAAAAGAATAAAATTAAAAAAGAAAAAGCGTTTATTAAAACAACGTTGAGTTCTTATAAAACCCATTAAGTGCTACGAAGCAGGAGTTTATTACGCGTCTTCTCGTTAGTTTTCCTCTTGCATTTGAGCAAATAAAGTAAAGAAACTGTAAGAGCTCTTAATGATCTGTAACAAAATAAGAACACAAAATGAATAAGTCAACTAGTGATTGGTCGGTGCTGGCAACTTTTATTTTAACACGTTCCGGGACACTACTCCAGACAATAGATGTTTTACTGTTTTCACGCCTGTAGGCGTTCACTATCCCGGTACGTGTTAAAGAGATTTTCACTTCTCTTGCTTTGGTTTTAGTTACTCAGAAGTCATCGAGATTAAATGCTACCTTAACAGAGATAGGCCGGGAACGCAGGTAATATAATACGCATACGCAATACACAAGTGCACTCTCTGTTCCTTCACTCTCATTAATTCGGTGAGATAACAGTTCGACATGATCGATAAGGCCCACTTGCGCATGATGATTTAACCCAGGATCAGCGTAATCCTGGGTTAAATCATCATGCGCAAGTGGGCCTTATCGATCATGTCTGGTGTTTATATGACGTTGACAGAGACAGAATAATGATTTAATGCGGGATTAGCGTAATAGATTAAATCATCGTGCGCAGTTGGGCCTAAGAGATCTGGTGCAGGACCAATGGCTTAACGTGCTTTCCGAGGGACGAAAGTGTCATTACCACCAACTTCCTGACTTATTTATTTATTTATTTAAAGACTTTATTGCACAAATTTAGTGTACAAAGGTGGACTTAATGCTAAAAGTATTCCCTGCCTGTCAAACCTTTAGGACTTCGAGCATTTTTTGAGTATTTTCAAGACAAAAACACATTTTTCTCCTTGTCCCGGGATTCAAACTTGGGACGCCTGCAACAACCAGTGCACTAACCACTACTTTTAAGGTGTAGTAATCAGTCAGTCCTATATAAATTTATCAAAACTTACACTTATGAAAGTAGGCACAGTCAGCCTCGAGAATGGTCCAGCAGTGTAAAGTACGGGCCGGTTCAGCTTCCCGGCCAGGAGCAGAACTTGCTTACGCATTCGCACGTCAGCTCTCCACCAGTCACTTTCGTAGACGCCTTGGTCTACGTCATTGCTCTGAAGAAGAAAAACGAGGAAATTTTACAGTGCAAAATGTACTGCACTGTGCTGTGTGGATTGATAAAAATACTGCTTAGTGCTGATTTGATCAAAACATTTATTTACACCATGAAATCCACTTTTTCGTTCCTAGTTGGTACATCATATATCATTTGTTTATCTTGTGCTTAAGCACTACCAAAGGTTTTATCTGCTACTCAATCATCGCCTCCTTGCTTCAAGGAAACGGTTTTGATTTTGAAAAGGTATAAATTGCACTTGTAAAAAGACAACTGTGAACCTGTGACAGACGATGAATTGAACCCCGTGTCTTACGCAATCCGGGCGTATGCCTATACCACTCGGCCACCGTCACATTAACAGGCCTGTTGAATTTTGCAAGTGCTTTTTAACGCGTAGGGTGCGTGACATCATCAATGTTGTGAGATTGCTCTCACAATATCCGAAGGAAAATTCATTTGATGCATATCTTAGTTTTTTTTAGTTTAATAAAATTAACTGTAAAGTTTAGTCATACGAAGGATTCATAACGTATCTCTCTTTTACCACAAACTCTTAAACTAAAACAATAATTTAAACCGCAAATGCAAGTTGCACTGTTAAACACATATAAGTGGAAACATTCATCATAAAACTTTGAAACCTCCTGCGGTGTTCAACTTGTGTGTAGTTGGAATAAACTTTTCTACGTATTCAAGTACTGCTCAAATGTGGTTATTTTTGATAGCTAACAAATAAAGTAAAATATTCACAGAATTATTCATATTATTTAAACATTTCCAAGATTTGAAATGTACAAATTGATGATTATTTTCAGAATTTGAAATTTCCAGTTTGTAGCAATTTAATTTGTAATCAGATTTTAACAAAACTTTGTTGATTTTTGTTCGTTTACTTTACTCAACGTATAATTAAAAATTAATATTTACAAATATAACTATCTGAAACTTACTTAAAATTTTTGAAACAGGCTCATGATATTTTAATATGTTGATTATTCGTCTACATTTACCTCAAAAAACACTTCATTTCCATGCCAACAGAAAAGAAAGAGTTGAGCGATTTGTGCAGACGTGTACTGGATAACCCATAGCTTTTGAGCCGCTGTTGCTTCTTTCTGGAATTATAAAAAACAAATTGGAAATGCCGTACATCGTCTAAAGTTATACATTATTTTTTTAAATTAAGACTTTTGTAAATGAGATGTTCATTGTGTGGATACCTTTTTAATACATCTCGAATCATTTTAGTGTTTCATTGACCACTATTTACTACAAGACTCAATTTTAATTAATGATCTTGAGATGACTAGATAATTTTTGTAATTATTGCCATTTTTTTTATAATTTGCAATTTTTTTAGTTACACTTTTTCATGTTGACATCATTACTATGAACCAAGTATGTGAGTATTACTTACAGAAAAGAACTGCACAACGCTGCAGCAAATTGACAAGGAGCAAATGAGGACGTAAATGAACATCACTGGAGACAACAGTCTGTCGAATTCTTCAGATTGTCTGTAAGATATATGAACAAAGTGCATAAAAATTTGCAATACCAATAAAAAGGCCAAAATTTTACGGTATTTTTTTTAACCATTTATCAAACGTCTTTAGGTACCTAATCAAAAACGTGTGATGTCTATGACACTCTTTAATTCTCCTCAAAAAGTCTTTGGGTTCATCATTCTTGCTTTCAAATATTACTTTACATTTTTCTTTTAGTATTTGCATTTGACCTTTCATGAATGTCATTATAGTTATTGCATTAGCATCAGTCGCGGCTATTATTCCAGAACCCTGGATTGACATAACGACTTGGATAAGAATTGAATACATATACCCCGGCATTGACATGTAATCAAACGGGAACCAGCAACTCATGATTTGAGGGTACTCGTCTTTTCCATTCCTGATGTTCTCTCTATACGTTGGGGTCGTTAGATATTTCAATAAGGGGGTCACAATCAACGCTGTATCTGTTATGGTGACAAGCACCCAGAACAAATACGTTATGACTCTCGCATATAGTTTGTATTCTTTCATCTTCATCATTACAGTTTCATCTCCTTCCTTCAAAGCTCCTAGTTCTTCCTTTGATATATTCACAGCTAACTTCTGCCATTGCTGTTGCATTAGTACATACGACCAACATTTAGCACAACTGATCACTCCTATGAAAGTCATAGAAAGATTATTCAACGCTTTGTTGATATCGTCCAATTGATTATAAAGATCAACAAACTGAGTGAGGACAAATAGTATGGTAGTGAAATGAAAAATATTGTAAATGAAATTTCTCTTTCTTTCTTCAGTTGTTTGCCAAATGCCAAAAGTATAAAGCCCTTTTATGTTGGGCCCCAATAATGGATGGCTCGGATCTTCGAGTCTTTCTAGAAATAAAATTAACTTTTGTCGAAGCATAGTGCCGTACCGTTTCAGCAATCGTCGATTGGAAATAATTGAAGTGAGAGTCGGCACCTTCAGAATGAATTGATTGGACGGCTCTATGCGAGAAGGGTGAAATTAGATTCTTGACTTATTATTGGAAATAGTGTACCTAAATTTAAGTTAGGTTTTTATTAAATGTACTTTTATCGAAAATCACTGTACAGTTTACTTGTGACATAATTAACATCGGAAGAGGACCGGTTTTTTTAAACTTATGTCATTTTCAGCTTAAAATTTAGAACGGTATAATGATTAAGTATATGACATAATAAATAAATTAAAATAAAACACTGAGATTTAGCATAAAATAATGTAACTTCAAATGTACCTACAAATAAGTTGGTGTACAATATTCCAAACTAGCGGTGAACATTATTTCAAAGGGCAAAGACGAATCCAAAAAAGTAAAAATTATGAAAATGAGTTCCCCCGTTCTCGAGTTGTTAATTAGTCGAGAGATTAACTAACACAATTTTTCCTATGTATATACATAGAATGGAATAGAAGAAAGATAGATGTGTACCTACAAAATATGAATATTATTTCAAAAAGTACTGGTACAGTTTTGCATTATGTTTAAAATTACAGAAAATTATACTCTTTCAAGAGCCTCTGTTTTTATTTCCTAGCAAACTGGAGTTGAATTAGCAAAATTGGTTAAGTGCAAATAAACTTTTTATGGATACCACTCGCCGTATTATTTCCTCCATTAAATGAAATCAGCAGCCCTACAGTAGTTAGTCCATTATTTCATAAATATTTAGATCGGTTTTGCCTATTAGTATACAATTTTGAAAAGGTGGAATTTGCCAAAGGTTTTGTTGAGTCGCTTCTCGTTTTCGAATCAAATTAGAACTTTTTGAAGTACGTAATTTGCTCCCTTAACAAAGCAACAAACTGATTTATTTAAAAATACATTGTCTGATTGCTACTGTTTGTGGTTACAATTTTTTTGGGAGAATCTTTGTTGTTTACACATACTTAGCTAGCGATCCCGTCCAACTTCGGCTAGTTGCCCTCTGCGGCCCGTTCCCTGTTTCATAGTTATTTTGTTATCCTATATTTCATCACCGTTTGAACCTTCCTTGGACTTCACTAAACATTTTAAGACTAAAATCAGTTAAATCAGTTCATCCGTTTTCGAGTTTTAGCAAGACTAATACAAATAGCAAATTTATTTTTATATCTCGTAGATTACGACTATTGCCTACCTATTCCTTATCTGGTTAACGTAAGACCATTCTTTCAAGTCCATACATGTTATGCATGTCACGGACTTCCCGCTTCCCCGCTCATCCACCCGCGTTTGTTCGTTTCATGTCAATATAGTTCATTTTTGCACACTTTTCCTTACGTCCCCGCAGCGCTGACAGATCCATTCTTATAACAACCGGGTAATACACACATCTATCCACACTTGTGAGCAAAGGCCCTTAACTCCTCGCCGCTAATGATACGAGCTTCCATATATTGACTAAGACGAGATGACACGAACTCCATTATAGAGTCGTGAAGTTTTAACAGGCAATTAAGGGGACCCGCGTCAAGTTACTAAGTACGCACGACGCGAGGTTTTATCTAAGGTTCTGGATCGATGATGAACTTTTTTTTACCTTGAGTTTGTTTTTGACTAAGTTTGTAAACTCAACAGCATACCCACATAATTTTCTTCCTCAAAGTGATGCGCTTACCTACAGATTAAATATCCAAAGAGGATTTTTACTATTCTATTTGTTAAAAACCTCAATTAGGTTGCGACTCATGATGATATGAAGACATAAGGAAGATATTGATCTTCTCTTGACTAGAATCATAATATGAAAGAAAAAAATAAAGAAAAGCTTTTATTCTACTCAGGAAAACATTTACCTACATAAAAACCAATGGATTTGTCGAGTCGTAAACACAGACAAGACTCAAGATCTGCCGATGTATGGTATTAAAATATAAATGAAATAAATATACTTAGAAGAATTATAACCACAAATATTAACAATGTTAATTTTGCCAGCCCTATCAAAAATAAACTAAATTGCTTTCAATTTCATTACCTTCGAGGATACAAAATTACAAAACAATTCAAATGATGTGTACGCACACCCTTAACTGAGGAAACTCCTCCTAAATTAAACTTTATAGGAGCCTAATAATGTTATTAGCAACTTCACTGTTTGTAAGCAAAAGGTTGTTGAGCAAAATGTCAGATTTAATAAGCGTTTCAATGATTAAGTTAAAGGGTAAACAATTCTAAATGTACAGACCTAAAGAACATGTTACGTATATCTTTTTAGTTTTCTTGCTTCGTTAGAAATAAAGCTCGATCTAGAAGGTATTACTTTAATGGAAAAAATATATACTAATTGGCTTATTTCGTGTTTAAACCAAAGACATGAGAAGTCACTAGTGCAATAAACTCCATTAAGGAAAAAACATGGTAAGTTAGTACCTATAAAGTTTTAGAAGAATTTTAAGAGAAATGTAATATATTTTACGTCAGAAAGTAATAAGTAAACTCTATGGTGATGTTGAAAAATGGGATATGGAGAATAACCCCTTAACAGCTTGGGGTCAGCCCTTAACATGTAAGACAACTTTTTTTCAATTATAGTTATCTCTTTCACTCAAATCATTGTGACAGCGGGAGCAAGCGAGATGGCTAAAGCTAAAAACATGGAAAATGTCTTTCGAAGTATGAGCCCAGACTGAATAAATATGGTTGGAATTTAATACTAAAACTCAGTTACTCAGCTCACATTGTAAGTTCGCTAACATGTCACTTTAGTAATATGTAACACAGCACGTTCTTCTTAACTAACTTCAAACGAGTTGATCGTTTATGTCTCGTTGTCAAAATATAACCTCTTTGCTATAAAATGCGTTTGGTTAACGAACAGTATCGTTTTCAAGTACATCATTTAAATCTTATAATTATAACAACAGCTTATAATTATAACTTAACATCTTTGTATACCATGTTAAATGCAAATAAATATTTCTTTCTTTCTTTCTAACAAGCAGTCCCAGCGAACTTAATTTGCTCCGGCCGCGTTTTTTGCTACTTTTCTATTCGGGGCCAAGACAAATCCAAGTTAAAAAAATATATCAAAATTTGCCAACCCGTTTTCGAGTTAGGAGTGGTGTAACTTAGATACAAGTTATATAAATAGCACGACTTTCTTTTATGTAATAGCAGACTATCGGCCAGGACTATTCACATTATTTTTTATGCAGTACTAACTCAAAAAATAATTAGAAAATGTAAGTTGGTAATAACTTTTAACGCTAGGTGATAGCGCACCAAATTTAGTTTTATGATCTGTCATATTATTATTACTTTTAGAACCTTTTTGATAGAAATATTTGGTGCCTATAGCTTAATTTTTATTCTGAATCTTGCCTTATCCTGCAACTTCACTTAATCCACCATATTTGAGCCCACATACATCGTCATATTAAAAATATTCTAACTAGGAAACTTATACTTTAAGAAAATAAGCAAAAATGCTGATTTTATTTATTTGTATGTCTTATGAGGGCAAGTTTGAATAATTAATATTAATGGGCTATACCTTAGCCCTCAATCTTACTACAAATCATCACCTAAATAATCAAAAACAAATCAATCAATAACTATGATACTACAAAAATTGCAATTCTTTGATTATTGAACTGGATTCTATTTCTAGACTCGTGAATCAAAATCAAATCAAATCAAATCAATTTATTTATTGAAGCATACAAAACTTAATTTACTACAGATTTCATCGCCGAAACCAGACATATAAAGACTTTTTAGATTATTGCATTTATAACATAACTCCCATCTTGGCGTTTTAACGACGACTCATCTTTATGGTTGCAGATTTATTTTTCGCTGCAGGTCGGCCACGGCTAATCGCTTTCTTAACTAAGATATAGGCTACGAGTTATTATTTATTGTATGGTTCAATTACAGCTTAAGCTTAACGCAGATTATCTTTAGGTTACTGCCTACTAGACCAGCCCCCTTACTCTGGACACAAAACCCGATCCAATGAATATAGCCATCCCTGTCACACGCATACATGGCCTGGTATGAGTGACAAGGATGGCAATAACCATTGGATCGGATTTTGTGTCCAGAGTACGGCCTCAGAGCATACCATGACCGTGCTAAGAACGTGTCAGAAATAAAAAAATATTCTTTGTATTGAAAACTATGATCCCACTAGACCGTTCCGTCACCGACCAACACCGTCGCGTGTCATGCACGAGGTTATCGGCATCGACCAACAGGTTTCTTGTAAGTCATTAACACCTTTTTCTTACAATCATTCAAAGTTGCCAGGCTGTAAAAATAAGTAGGTACCTAATTGAATGAAGTAAAATTGCTGGTGACCAATAAGTGATTAAAAAAAGTAAATTGCTGGTGACCATTTTTTGCGTAAATACACATAAATATTATATGCAACCTCTTCGCCGTGCGTGCTGGCCACATAGAGCGCCGTGCACTGAAAAAGAAATGAATTTGTTTGTTTAAAAGGAATGTCAAGATTGTTTACAATATTCGACTAGCAAAGTTGAATGGACTATAAAGAAAATTACAAAGCCAGTTTCACGTCAAAAGTAAAAGTTTTTCAACTTATATAGTCTTTGAGAAAAAGCAATGAAAATTTAACTAGTTTTCAAAGTTAAAGCACTTCCCACTGGGGAAGCGAAATTAAAAAAGTGGGAATTCGAGCTTTTCAACAATTTGAAAAAAAAAACTATTTCATTGTACCAAGTGTTATCAAGTGCGTTTCATTTATATTTGGGATGTTCTACTCATTTTGTCATCATTTTAAAAATAACTAAGCAATGTATAATAAAAATTAATAGGAAGCAAAATTACGATTTTAATATTTTTACTTACAAAACTTGCATTATCAAGCCTGTAGAGTGAAACCAGCATTTTCTTGGAAAACTTTTTCAATATCGCTCGAGTGGAAATTTTGAGAGCTATCCACTTTAGCCGTTAGATTTAAAGGTTCAATAATCTCGTTTTCTATGTCTTCCCTTTTTATGTTAGCGTAAATCTTTTTAAATGTCTTATCCTTGCTAATCCCGGGCGAAAGATTTATATCGCTTTATGCTAACGAGTTTCTGGATCGATTTAGATGTCGCATTCGATGTTCATTGGTATTTTGCAGTTTATTAAAGAGCCACCAGTACCGTAACCATGAGTTTACGACGGTTTTACTCGCTAGCGACTAAGTAAAAAAAGTCTATAGAAAATTACACAGCGCCCCTAGCGGTAACTTGCAGAATTAAAATTTTCCATACAAAAAGTTACGTTGTCGCTAGCGAGTAGAACCGACGTAAACTCATGGTAACGGTACTGTTACCAGCTTTTGAAATGAATGTTACAATAGTTGCCTGACATGTTTGTACTTAATTCTGTCACTGTACCCTTTTTTATTATTAGCAAAATGTGTATGACGGCGTTGGATAGCAGCAACATCAGTACTGGCAGAAGGCTGAAGATATAGTATATCAGCTAAGGATTTTGACTGAGTATTAAGAGGTGTTAAAACCCCGGCTCTTTAACTGCGATGTGAAAGACAAGAAACTACCGCACAGTCTTCCCTAATGTAAAGTTTTTATGGAATAAACTCTACTGAAAGGAGCCTAGCTCTTATGAAGATTATGTATGAAGTGTCGGCGTCCACCGCCATTCTATGTAATGTCGAAGCGCCGCGTTAATATGACCTAAAGTCACACAATATAACAATCAAAATCAATTTTGATACATTGTACATGATCATCGTCATAATCATTATCAACCAAATGGACGTCCACTGCAGAACATGGGTCTTCCCCAAGGTTTTCCACAGCGACCGGGTGTGAGCGGTTTGCATCTAGTGTGATCCTGCGATCTTAATTAGGTGCCCATCTTGTCGGTGGACGTCCTACGCTGCGCCTTTGGTCGAAGGATTTCCAATATAGAACTTTTCTGCCCCAACGGCGATGTTCTTAGCGCTACGTGCCCTGCCCACTGCCACTTGAACTTACTGATTCGCAGGGCTATGTCCGTTACCTTAGTTTTTCTACGTATTCCCTCGTTTCTGATTCGATCTCGTAAAGAGACACCGACCATAGCCCTCTCCATCGCTCGTTGTGTGGAAAATCACAATGAGCAATGGAGAGGGCTATGCTAAAAAAAAAAGAAACGTTGTACATTACTATATACAAGTAGGTATGAAATCAACAAATATTTTACATATTGGTAAATAAAACGTTTGCTACTTTCACGTTTCCTTAAAACAAGCTGAAAAGCGTGTCTTAACAGCAAAGTTTCTGACTAAAGACGGTTGTTCATTAAAAGTACTCGACACCACACTTCACTCAGATATTCATTCAAGGTGCTTTAAACATTAATCGTTGATTGTAAAATTACAATGCCTTAATTTAAAAGCATCGAAACCTTACTTCTCAGAACAGGCTATTATAATCATTCAGTCCATCAAATGTATTGCATTTTGAGTGGGAATTTTCTGTCACCCCCTGAAATTAATTAGTTTATGGATGGCGAGTAAAATGCTTTAGGCGGAATTTAATTTGACCCATTTCACGGTAGAATTAAGGAAAGAAAGAAAGAAAGAAACATTTTATTTGACACACAACAATACAGACATAATAAAATTAATAATATGAAAAACATGATTGTGTCTCAAAAACGCTAATTAAGAGTTTATACTGCATAGGCTAAACAGTGGATTTTCTATTATAAAGCCATCTTTAATTTATTTAGTTTTATATGCGTGTAAAATTATCTTTTTTTTACTGCCATCAAATTCAATTGCCATTTAGTTAACTATACATATTGCAACTTGTAGCTTGAACTTTAAATAGCGTATTTTTAATGAAGTTTATAATCTCTGGCTTCGTTTTCATAACGCCTAAGAGTGTGCTACGCCTATCACGTATTAGAATTCAATTCACTCGCAAAGAAAATGTTATGTGGCGAGATATTTACGATCGACTCAAAATCGAGCGACACGAAAGAGCTTTTTGCGAGAGCGCGAGAGCTTAAGAGACTTCTACGAAAACCCTTTTAAATATCGGTCTTGTGTCTCGCATCTTGCGCCAGATATTTTCTTAGCAGTGTGAGGGTGAAAAAATACTTTACGTGTAGGTGTGATGTTTTTTTATTATTATTATTTAGTATGGGTTTGCTCTTGACTTCAGACCAAGCCAAGTGCGACTAAGACGAAGTCATAGATGATCCGATGTTATACATATATGAGGGGACAATTTTGGTCATCAAACTATATAATTTATTGTTTACTCGTAGACAAAGTATTTTTAGAACTCAGAAAGGAAAATTTGAGTAATTTTACTTGAAGAAGGAAAACTTACTACCCCCAGTTGTACTAATGTGTGTGTGTGTGTGTGTGTGTGTGTGTGTGTGTGTGTGTGTGTGTGTGTGTGTGTGTGTGTGTGTGTGTGTGTGTGTGTGTGTGTGTGTGTGTGTGTGTGTGTGTGTGTGTGTGTGTGTGTGTGTGTGTGTGTGTGTGTGTGTGTGTGTGTGTGTGTGTGTGTGTGTGTGTGTGTGTGTGTGTGTGTGTGTGTGTGTGTGTGTGTGTGTGTGTGTGTGTGTGTGTGTGTGTGTGTGTGTGTGTGTGTGTGTGTGTGTGTGTGTGTGTGTGTGTGTGTGTGTGTGTGCCTATGTCAATAATTATTCCCAACTACCTCATATACGGCGTGAGGATGTCATAGGAGCAAACAATATAGTCAATGATTCTATAGCGTATATGTAGTTTTCTTGACCTGATCAAAATGCTTTGACTTAGATATATAGTAATCCAAAGTTATAATCTCTTATCAATATATACATTATTTACCCGTTGTAGTCAATGACAATATCAAGTTCTATGACTATTTGATTGCAATATATTGCTGGTTCGGTTTTTTTAGAAAATAAAAATAAATTATTTTGTTTTGTTTCAAATTACAATAATTAAAATCATTTATAATTTAATACTGATTACTTAAAGGGCCTATATTAAAATTTTTAGCTCATATTATAGGCCACACCATGTATAACAGGAATGTAAAGGGAATAAGTTAACAAAATTTTTTGTATAACATTGTCGTATTACATTATTTTGTAATTATTTATAACGCCTAGTTAGCAATATACTAACGAAAATGATATTATCCAACTTCGTATGGATCTCAAGTAACTAAAGAAAGTTTAAATTAGCGACGTACTATATTAATGTTAACCGAATCCAATTATACTCCTTGAAACACAAAGTTAATATGATTAACTTGAGATGAACGTTTATCTTTTCTAATCTTCAATTATTTAAAATTATTATTATTATTTAGTATGGGTTTGCTCTTGACTTCAGACCAAGCCAAGTGCGACTAAGACGAAGTCATAGATGATCCGATGTTATACATATATGAGGGGACAATTTTGGTCATCAAACTATATAATTTATTGTTTACTCGTAGACAAAGTATTTTTAGAACTCAGAAAGGAAAATTTGAGTAATTTTACTTGAAGAAGGAAAACTTACTACCCCCAGTTGTACTAATTTGAAATCATGACCAGTACCTCTCGCCGATAATTGCATTTCATAGTGCAATAAGTGAAATGTCAGTTTCCCAATTTCACCAGTCAATGTTCATGCAGTGCTGACACATAATTGACGTCAAGGAGTCTGTATGGTGCCATCAGGCGTGGAAGTCTCGACATAGTTCCCTGTAAAACAAAATTGGTATTTACGTGTATCTACTGATTGAGTAGAATGTCTGAATTAAACTTAAAAAATACAAATATTCTTTTTAGATTTATTAAAGATTTAGCTTCGTAACTTAGAAGGATATTCGTTGGAGCTGAAAATTAGAATATTGAAATTGTCTACGCGAAATGTCAAAAATCTTGCTTCAGACTTCCAGCGCTGAAAGGTTCATTTTCTATTTCCTAATAGTGATAACTATACAATCCTAGTTTCACCTGAATAAATTAGGGTTTTTTTGCCACTGGCCTAGGTGTGTGTGTGTGTGTGTGTGTGTGTGTGTGTGTGTGTGTGTGTGTGTGTGTGTGTGTGTGTGTGTGTGTGTGTGTGTGTGTGTGTGTGTGTGTGTGTGTGTGTGTGTGTGCCTATGTCAATAATTATTCCCAACTACCTCATATACGGCGTGAGGATGTCATAGGAGCAAACAATATAGTCAATGATTCTATAGCGTATATGTAGTTTTCTTGACCTGATCAAAATGCTTTGACTTAGATATATAGTAATCCAAAGTTATAATCTCTTATCAATATATACCACAATTATTTACCCGTTGTAGTCAATGACAATATCAAGTTCTATGACTATTTGATTGCAATATATTGCTGGTTCGGTTTTTTTAGAAAATAAAAATAAATTATTTTGTTTTGTTTCAAATTACAATAATTAAAATCATTTATAATTTAATACTGATTACTTAAAGGGCCTATATTAAAATTTTTAGCTCATATTATAGGCCACACCATGTATAACAGGAATGTAAAGGGAATAAGTTAACAAAATTTTTTGTATAACATTGTCGTATTACATTATTTTGTAATTATTTATAACGCCTAGTTAGCAATATACTAAAGAAAATGATATTATCCAACTTCGTATGGATCTCAAGTAACTAAAGAAAGTTTAAATTAGCGACGTACTATATTAATGTTAACCGAATCCAATTATACTCCTTGAAACACAAAGTTAATATGATTAACTTGAGATGAACGTTTATCTTTTCTAATCTTCAATTATTTAAAATTAGATACATAATATTATATTACAATATCAGGCTACACGTGCAAAGATCATTAACTAAATGTATTACTTAGGGGGATGATAATGGGGGCTAAAAAGGTTACACTTCAGTGGGACGGATAATAAAATTTAAGTTTGCGTTGGTTTCGCAGCTTCTAAGAAATTATTTCGTGTTTTAGACCAACGTAAGATAACGCTGCCTCAGCATGGGTCATTCATATAGAATTTTAGTGGCTCCCGGCGGCTTCCCGCATAAATATTTATTTTATTAAATATCATTATAAATTATAGCTTATGTGCTATTCCAATTTATGAACTATATTATTGTAAAGTTACATCAAAATCCATTCAGTAGTTCTTGCGTGTAGGAGTTACAAACATCCATACTTCCATTCTCACAAACTTTGAAATTTATAGTATTAGTAGGAGCATAAATTATGGAGTTTTATTACACATTTGCTCGATCACCATAAATTGCAATTTTTTTTTAAGAATGGTTTTTAAAGGAATAATACAGCAATAATTATATCTTGATAACAAAACGCCATGATCAAGACAGATTCAATCAGTGCATTTCATTTACACGTTTTGCCAAGCTGTGAAATCTAATAGAATATTTCTTTTGGGCGAGACCCTGAACTTTCTCAATAAATGTGGTATTAAAAAAGTTTAAGTCGTTTTCGGGCAGCGAAGAATTTAATCTGTTCTGAATGTACACCCCTTTGATAAATTTCAGGACCCATCAGTTCGAGATGGTGAACTGAAAACCTCGTTGAATAAAAAACCTCGAAAAATATGGATTTATAAGCGAGATTATTAAATTTGTTTGAATTAATGTTTAATCGACGATTTGAAATATTGACATAACTTGACTAAACTTAATTTCAGGTTGAAGGAATTGCTAAACCTTATAATATCGCAGAAACTATATAAGAATGTAGAGTATATTCTTCATTAATTTATACTTGACTTTTTGTTGCAAAGGTCTAGCGTTTTTTAAAGGGGGCAGTCAGAAAATAAAAAATGGCGATTCGTTTAAAACTGTTGTTTCCTTAAAGCCAATTTTAAATCCTATTTACAATACTTTTTGCAAGCCTTTCAAGCAAAAAAAATACTTTAAGGAAATTTCAAAAACACCCAGTGCTTTGAATAGATTTTGGTTATCTATAGTTGTATTATAAACTTTAACAAATGTAAGCATAATTGTTAATTAATTAAAACAAATAGTTGTCACTTGAACAATTAGTAAGTACACACAAAGGAATGGCCGCTCAAAACGGTAGGCAGAAGTATTATTAATGACAATTACAGTTAGGTTATTAAAATTCTTTAACACATTTGATGATCATTATTTTGAGCATGATTTTGAGTAAGTACCTAGTTAGTCATTTCTAATAATGAGCCAAATTAAACACAAATTACCTCTAACCACATAATTAATAAACAGGTTAATCTTGTATGTAACTCAATCAAATGCAAAGTATAAAACGCGCGTGCATTTTCTTGTCAGCATCAGTCATCCTCGAAAGCAGTCACCGATCAAGAATGAAATCCATCATAGTTCTTTGTTTCTGCGCCGTCGTGATGGGAGCACCATCCTCAGACCGGTCGTTGCCAGCTATCGAGCAAACAATTAGCCTCGACGAGCTAGGCCAGTACAAACTGCATTACGTCACCGCCGAAGGTACCATCGTAACTGAGAGCGGCCATTTTGTCCCATCTGCTGACGGCAAGGGTCGTGTGCTCGTCTACGCAGGCGAGTTTCAATATAAAGGAGACGACGGCAAAATATACATCACCAAGTACACGGCTGGAGCTGAAGAAGGGTACAAGCCAGTGGGTGATCATCTGCCCGTCGCGCCGGAGGTACCAAATGTACCGCTCCCTGAACCCCCGAAGATTGACATCCCTACAGCTGAGCCATTGGTACCTGTTCCTATTGTGTCTGAACCTGTCGAGGCCAAACCTGTTGTACCTGAAATTGTTTCTGAACTTGTGCATTCGGAGCCTTGATGATGATTTGTCAAAAATAAATTGACCATTTTCTAAAAAGATCTTTACAATTTTGTAATCATTGTTACTTTAGTCTTATTGCTACTTACTTTCAAGCATTTGCTGGGTATACAAAAAATTCAGTTGTGTATCAGCTGACTGTAATTAGCCTACCCTTAATATTATAGTAAATACCTTAAATTTTCTCTTGTATATTTTACAAGTAAATATAAATGGTAATTGTCTTCAACTAAAAAAGTCTGCGTCCAGAGTGATCCTACGATCTTTACAAGGTCGTCTGTCCATCTTGTCGATGGACATCCTACCAAACCTATTACTGGTATATTAAAGAGACCCACATACAGCCTCCACTTAACACACCAGACCATTGGCAGGAAAGACCCTTATCTAAACGACGCGCGTAATTAAACAAGATCCCAGGGTATAGGAGCGTGAAAGTATCTGATTCTAGTGAGAATATAGAACAGTCAAAACAGCTATTACAAAAGATTGTTTGTTAGCTGAAGACGAGAGTTAAAACTATTTCGAACTAATAATTATTAACCCTCTTTAACTGCAAATAAATATAATATTATCTTATTTTAAAAGTAATCCCTGAAATAATTTTCTGAAGAGTTCTTATTTTCTGTTTACTGAGGGATTTTTTATTAAACCGTGATAGCGTAAAAAATGTCGACAAACAAAGGACATATGAGTTTAGGAAAATTTATCTGATCCCAAACTAAGTGCATTCTTAAATATGAACCGGAATCAACAGTGTGGAACCACAACACCCAGATTTGAGACACTATAGAAAACTATGGTTCCTTGATCCGACCAAGAGCTCTCGTTCGGAAACATCCGCGTCAGTATTCCGAGTTATTATCGTTCCAAAATTAATTAAAAGTCAACGAAAATCGCACTAGATATATACGCGAGTAGTTACAAAATTCATTTATCTTGTTTGAAAATCAATTCCAAAAGCATTTATACTATAAGTAGGAAGTGGGACAGGATGGCTGTTGTCAATGCGCTGTGACACAGCGCTAACGATTGTATCTATGGCTATAGGATGATAGTAGGAAGCACCCGAAAGAAAAACTACTCGTAATTGCAATTCATTTGTAGCAAACTAAGCAAGGTTTTATCATCAAACAAATTCAGGAGTTACTTATTGCTTATTGAGAAATGAATGTGAGTCGTAAAAACTGAATTTGACTATAAATATACAACACACTAATTGTCTGGTTTCGAATAAAGGAATTTTCTTCCTTGTGTTGCGAAGTACCAGACAACGATTATGACGGGGGCGTCTACCATAATTACTTAAATACATTATAACATCCATGACTTAGGTACAACAAACATTTGCCCCTTGTGGGATTCGAACCCGCGACTGTTTGCTTAGTAGTCAGGAACGCTTACCACTGCATAAAAAACGTCGTCTACTAAGGCTCCTTTTCACCATTAGACATTTAAAAAGCACTAACCAACAAATAAATTCAAATATGGAACGTCATTTCGTAAGAAGTAGCGGCCGGAAAAGGCTAATGGGAATTTATTCAGACATTGTGAAACAGGTCTTATCTTGTATTATATCCAGAGCAAGGTTTCTTTTTCCTCATTCATGCTGTTAAACAGAGATTTTTCTAAGGATACCACTAGCATCATTAATTATACAAGTATCCTAGGCGCACTGCCATACCAGATAACACTGCTACAGATTGTGAACACGAAAATGATAATATTAAAAGATGAAATAAGAAACCAAAAATTGCGTACGGGTGGGCCTCGTACCAGCATCTTTCTGGCTAACCGGACCGACAGCACGGTAGCTCAATTAGAACAGCAGTTGGCCCGGTTAGCCAGAAAGATGCTGGTTCGAGTCCCGCCCGAGCGCAATTTTTGGTTTTTTATTTCATCTTTTAAGAATACAAATATAACACTGTGAGTCTTTAAAAAAATATAAGCCACGAAAATTATAGGTACCTATCGAACAAAATATACTTCGCACCCGGGACGCTTTATACGTGTATGAGTTTTCTACTGAAATTGATCTATCTAACAAAGCGCTCTACTATTAGTCTCTACTTTAAACTTTTAATGAGCAGTTTCCCGACAGCATTTACGAGGCTATGATTAAACGTCTCTTTCAGAAAAAATAATTATGTGTTAAAGCGATTACTAAAGACAGATTTACTCGTATCTTTCTTCTACAATACGATTATTGTAGAAGAAAGATACGAGTAACTCTGTCTTTAGTAAAATATGGTAAACTTTTAACCTTCACTTTCTAATTATTCTATATTAGTAATGATATTCGTGATGGAACGACTGGTAAAGAATGCCATTAGTCTTTGGTGGGGTCCAAATTTTAAACATTTTTTGGTTGTGGAATAAAAAATAAAATAAAATAATGTCAGTGAATCTAGAGGTATGTATTTGAAGCTTCTGTTACCCACTTGTCAATTCCATGCCCAAAAACCGTATTCGAAAATAAAATTCTGAGCAAAATTTGAATCTGTTTCGAAACTTTCGAATTTGTGTTTGAAACAATTTACGGATCGTGCGAAATTACTCATTCAAGACAAACAAGGCGTCAAATTCTAACAAATCAGGCAACCGTCCGGATGGAACAAACAAATCACAAAAGAAATTACGCCGACTTCTAAATAAGGATAGAAAACTTTACGTGGAAATGGCAACTCCAAATCTCTCTCTTAAAACCAATTCTCATCCCTATTGAGATCGATAAGTATGAAAAAAAACAAAAGTTTTAACTAAATCCGTTGGCAGATATGCGTTTTCTCGATTCCACCTTTTTGGCTGGTAAATGGCTTATAATTTTGATTTCTTACCTACTACTTTTATTAATTAATTTGAACGTCTACTCAGTTCGCGTCTATACAAACCTTAGTGGATTAAGAATGTTACTTACTTACAAATTCCTATGTATTTCTGTAATGAGACATGATTTCTTCAATTTGGTGAATAAATAAAAAAAGTACTAAGGACTTTATCGATGTCATTTAAAATTCTGCCAAATAATACAAAATACCGTTTTTTATTCAGAAAATCCAAAAAGAGATGTGCATTATGTATTTAATTTGGTCATTTATTGATAAAGAAAACGCCTTTCCTAGGTTTAGACTCCAATTGTGAAAAAAACGGCTCAAAACGTTAGACATCATTATGTTGCTGCCAGTTCCTTACAAGTTACAGGGACAGAAAGACGTGTTTTAATCCCGTATCAAAATGTCTAACAATCAAAAAATGCTATACTCATTATAATAACCCAGTTGCATTTGAGTTTTCATAAGCACCGGTTGACAAATTTGCTTACATTTAACTATGTTGTATAGAATTTTAACGACTAGCTAATTGGTGAGACTGTATAAAAATACAAGTACCAGCAGCTAATTAAGTAAATGGTACCGTAATTACTAAAGCGTATTAAACGAGTTCCTATGGTAACCGAAACAGTACTCTTTTGAGAAAATGACGGAAATTCTTAATTAAGGGACCCTTGAAATGGCGAGGGCAAACGAGAACGATATTTAGATTTTATCAGCAGTTAATAAATGGTTTTAAAATTCTTAATTATTACTAAAAAAATATTTTTTTGTTATCAACGCGACATACTTCGGTTCTTTTTAAAGCTAATTGCATGGTTTGAGTTATACGGTTAAACTCTGTTCATTCTATCAGTATAATCGGTTTCAAGTTATGTTCTGTTCATACTATCAATAATCGGTTACATCAATACATCAACACACGTATCGTTTTACTTTTAAACACGTTAAATGTATACTCAAAGCAAAGCAATGTACTTCCATTTTCATTAATTGCATATTTTGTACAAAAGCCTATTTTATGTACGTAATTTAATATTGTAAATAAATTGTTTTTATGCAGAGAATGTGAAAGAATAATATGTTGTGTCCTCATTTTAGTCATACAGGTTGTAGACTTGTAGTTTATGTTTTGTTATTTTGTTCGTAATTAACGAAATAAATCCTGATTTTTCAGAGCAACGCAAAGTCTGTTTCTTTTGAAGAGTACACATAAATACAAGTGTAGTTATAAGTTAAAGTTTTAGTGAGTGAAATTAATCGTTATTATATATTAATATTGAAACCAGCCATGAGCCATTCACAAGGTATAAACGGATAAAATTTACTGCGAGTGAAGGTTTGACACCACATTCAAAGGCAACCAATTTTCCAAGTCGTGTAACGGAAAGTCAACCGAAAAATATCGTCTCCTTTTTCCGTGCAACAATATTTTTGAGAGGGTTTCATCGAAAATACTGTTAAGGTATTACCTACTCATTACGTTATATGACAAAATAGTATTATGGGTTACTGGCTAAGTTAGGTGCTCATAGATAGTTTTTTTTTGTTGTTTCAGAGTCTTTTTATAGTGTGTCCATGGATAAAATACAATCGCGATAGAAGGTAAAGAAAGTCCTAAAATTATAAAATTAGAAGCTAAAATAAAAGGAAACATTTGATAATGCTTATTTTTTGTCTTCTTTCTCCTTGATCTTGATTGCGCTTTATTCAGGGATACAGTGTATACATGATGATGACTAATGGTATTACAAGGAATATCTTTTTTATTTAATTTTTTATAATTAAGTAATAAGCACTCAACCTCAACCTTCAACTTGACACATAGTTTGGTACACCCTGTATCTCGTACAGTATATTCTAACATTTACGTAAAACAGGTGACAGATTAGACTCCTAAGCCTAAGTTTGGGGCTTTGGGACCGTTTTACAGCTCTAGGGACTTCAAAGGGCTTGTTTAATACGAGAAGGGTCCCACAGGGTTGTCAATTTCAGATATTAATGGCCTAATAAGATTGTACATACCATTTTAGTGAATCAAATTGTATTTAACTTTCTTTCAATCTGTAAAAAAACAATAAAATAATCATATTTGAAAACATTGTTAGAATAGGTATTCTGATTTAAAAAAAAAGTTATGTCATTTAGCTGTAATCTCATTTATGGGCGTACTTTTGGTATTTAAATTTTAAAGGACCAAATATCACAGTCAAGCAATTCAGGTACGATACTAATATAACAATTAAAACGAAAGAATTGGCCTCATTTTTACTTCGCCTAGTACTCATTCAGACTGTATATATAGTTTGTAAGAACATAGCTGTCAGCCCTTCAAACAAGGTGCCATGTTTCGGGAAGTAGGAAGGAGGACCGAATATCAGCATTTTACGATGCACTTAATAAAACTTTATTGACGGAAACTGGCCGATAAAAAGTACAGCCGGAATTCACCCAAATAGATACTTTTATGGCATCCCTACCGATAAACCGATAGAAAATGGACTGCAAATATATTTTTGCATTTTCTCTAATACGAAACGCGGGAACGGATGTCACCAACGTTTAGAGTCCCAATAAAAACGTAGGCTAGAAACATAAAAAAAAAACACATTTTATAGTCAGTCGAAATCCGCTGTTGCTACAGCTAGGAACATTATATTTACTCACTGTCGGGCCCTATTCTTGAATCACTCGCGTAAATATCATTGGACCTTTTTTATCTCGACAGATGATTCAAACTGCGTCTACGCGAGAGGAGCATCGTCGCTCGTGACTAAATAATCCGATCTTCGAAAGACACTTTCGTCCGCACTTTCGGCACGTGAACTGAGGGTCCGTTGTGACGGAACCCTACACACGAGCATGTCGTTTTCCCCGTTGTTGGGCCAAAATTTGAAACCAGACTGTATCATGGTTTAATCACACGCCATATTTCTACCGTTATGAAAAATGGCGTGTGATTAACAGGCTACACATGGCCCATAGTAAAAAATACGACTATACCTAAATCTTGGAATGGAAACTAAATGAAATCCTTGGCAGTGATTAAAAAAGATAACTCCATTTTGTAACTACTTAAGCCTATATTATGCAGGAATTTATTTGTCTTTAAATTGAATTCCGAACGAAAAAAAGCGTCTGACTGGTAGATACTGCCCTAAGGCATTAAAAGTCCGCCAATTGTACAACTCACAGTGCAATCAACATATTTACTCGAGTCCCATACAGTCATTCAAAAATCGATTAATGTCAACGATAATAAACAACAGTTAACGTTGACATAAGTACTGCCAAAATTTATTTATCGTTTTTTAGATCACAGCCGTGTAGATTTCAACAGATTTTAATTTTAATCAAAGATTATTACGATGTTGTGCAGTGCCATCTACCGTGGAGTAGATAAACTAACTTCTTCCGATGTAGCGCCATCTAGTGTCGAATAGCGTAACTATGTACTAAGCAGTCTGCTAACCAAACAACATAACATTATCATTGAAGAAGGTATCTTTCTTTTTAATTAGATGGCGTTTTCGCGAAAATATTAATATAGTCAATTTTCGTTTTCATTTTCCATTTATTACAATTTTAAAATCAAAAACAGAAATTTGTTAATTTAAATAAAGGTATGGAACCTATTTTCAGTATGTCCAGACATGTAGTTATAAAACTTTGAGGGAAATAATATCTGCAATGAATTTCATCCAGGAATTTATCCCATAGGGTGGAGGGTGCTATTCCAAAACACCACCTTAATGCAGTGATTTTTGTTCTTATCTTAACAAAAATTACCTAACCACTGAAATGTACGGTGGTTTGAGTCTCACATCATTTAGGGGCTCGTTTTTGGTGTATATGGGGTATTTTCCTCGATAAAATTAATGGTAGATTAGATAGGTATTGCCCTTAAAGTTGTATTACTACATGCCTGGACACACTGTAGGTAAATGATGAAAAATGATATTTTTAAGGGTTGCGTAGCCGAATGGCGAAAAACTGAACCCTTATAGTTTTGTCAAGTCTGTCTGTCTGTCTATCTGTCTGTCCGTCCGTAGGTATGTCACAGCAACTTTATTCCAAAACTATTAGCATCACACAGCTGAAATTTGGTAGGTAGGTGTATCTATTAACCGATTTCCGATTCAGATACAAAATGTAATGTAAAGTTTTTTTACTCAAACCTATGCGTGTGGGGTGTCAATGGATTGGTCTTTTAAAATGATATTGAGGTTTCTAAAACCATTTTTTCTAAAAATTAAACGTTTGAGATAAAGACGCTTCCAAAGTGGTAAAATGGAAAAAATATATGATGTCGGTCTCAACAAAACCTTTCAATGAAAATTGGTTGTAATGAGATCGAACCAGTATTTTTTGAGATATTGCACATTTTTATTAACCGCAAATATAACTTTGTCTTTGATACAAACACTTTGAAAATCAAAGTATTTTTTGCTGTCAAAAAATATTGTGATATTTTCGTTAGGTGGAAGTAAGTGGACCCGAAATCCAGTTAAGGGTGGAACGGAACCCTCAGTGCGCGGGTCTGACTCGCACTTAGCCTCTTTAATTACTGCCAAGGAATAATGGTGCATGATAAAAAGCTTTTCATCGCATTTCCTTGTCAACTTTTATTTAAAAATTTCGCTTACACCGCGGCAAAACAAAACCACAGGATGCCAGATACTGAATTCATATTCAGTTAAAACTGTTCGCTATTATTAAAAGTAAATGAACACACAAAGTACGAGTAGAGATGTGTTGTATTGTTTGTATAAATATCGATAATTTAGCAAATTAAAACTTAATAAGATTAAGCAATAAATTGACAAAGGAATGTGGCACCATCAAGCAAGCACTAATAACCAACGAATAATTCAAATACGGGTATGGAACGACATTTAGTAACAAGTAATGGTAACATAAACTTATTAGGACATTGTGAAACAGGCCTAAAATGATAAATACTCAATCCATAAAACTTAATAAATTGTTTGTTCTATAAAATGTTACTTAATTAGCACTTTAACTTGTAAAGTTAGAATTTCAGCTTTACACGAGATCTGTCCTATAATGGTGTGTGTGTCTTGACAACATTTTAAATGATAATATTTTTTGTAAAAGAAAGAATACCGTAACTGTCCTAACCGTTTACATGAACATGTTGTTTTGTGGTCTGCACGAAAAACTCCCGTAACCATACTTATCAGCGTCAGAATTACCACCAAAACCGACCAGCCGTCAACCGCCGATAATTTAGACTTACATCCCTATTTGCAGCGATTTTCGCAAGCGATATTTTTTGGTGGCCGTCACAGCGCGCTACGTTGGCCACCCTGTATCAGATTATGGGTGAAATTTATAGCCACCGAACGCCAATGCTGGGCAAAAAGTAGATTATATCGGGTCGGTTAAAAATTTTCACGCGTACGAAAGTTGTGATTTATATGTAATGGGGTATGCGTTTTTGAGTCAGTAATCCGGGTATAAACGTTAGTTGATAAAAATATATTTATTACTTTTAGTTTTATTGTTGAAATCAATTTTGAACACAAAAAAGTTTTTCAACGCCAAGTTTGACCACCAAGTTTTGATGACGCGTTTGGTGTAGTGATTAGCGCTCCCGACTACTATGCCGGCGGTCGCGAGTTCGAATCCCGCAAGGGGCAAATGTTTGTGTGATGAGCACGAACATTTTTACCTAAGTCATGGATATTATAAATATATAAGTATTTATGGGAGACGACCCCGTCATTATCGTTGTCTGGTATTCGAAGCACAAGGAAGAAAACTCCTTAGTTCGAAACCAAGACAATTGGTGTGTTCTCTGGCGCATATTTATTTATTTAGTTCATAAAATCCATGTCAAATGCTCGCTGTCTAATTAATATGTATTTGGGACGGAAAATGTATTACTTATACTTTGTTTAGCCTTTTAAACAGTGATAGAGTTTATAATAGGTACGGAAATTAGTACCTATCAAAAAAGCGTTCCTCTAGAGTTAGGTAGCAGTACACTCACTATTCCTTTCACTCTCATAACCCGATGGGACAGCAATCAGACGCGACCGGAGAGAGATCAAGCGCAGGACCAACGGCTTTACGTGCTTTCCGAGGCACACACAGGGGTGAATCACCGCCATCAACTTCTAAACAGAAAAACCCAGGTTCATATTTTTGGTCCGACCCGGGAATCTCTGGCGCAGCCGTCGCTTAGAAATGCGACCCTCTAACCGCTGCTCCACCGAGGCACTTCCCGATTCTTAATCAGTCAGGTATCAAACGACTCCCGGGAGTCGCATAATAATGGAATTTCTATTGTGTCTCGTTCACACATACTTGACGATACTGTCTACCCTCATTTTCGTCGACTAGAACCTATCTCTTAAATTTAATGACGAATGATTACTAATATTAGCGTTTAGTGTTCCTAATCGTTAATTTTTATAAACTAAGTAAGTAATGGTTAACTTTCTAAATAGACTAGGTAGTTTCTTTGAAATAAAAATAAAAATATTGAGACGTATTTATAAAGTTACTAAGTAAATTTTTAGAAATATAGGCACGATAACTAAGTAAGAGTATGATTCTTGATGATCTATGCGATCATCATAACTCATGCAAACCTTGATGACTTGTATCTAATTACACTCAAGAAAATTACTTCATCTTGAATTCAAACGTTAGTTCTTGCTGTCAAAGTTGAGGCATGAAATATTGTAGGGTGAGGTGAAATTAATTGGTGACCTGACCTCGCTCAACTAGTGATCAAGCTGTCAGTTTGACGCAGATGATTATTTTAATATGCTATAGACCTAGGAATATTAGAGGTGTCTTACAAGGTCTTTTAGATTTTTATCCGTGAATATAAAAAAATATGCGGGAGATTTTTACCTAATAAAAATTTATTATTATATTTTTTTATTGCTGGCCGTATTGATTAAATCCATACTGATTGGTGTCAGATTGGTGAATAGATAGAAAAGGTGTCTAAGACACCTGCGGCAAACCGAAATATTTTCTGTGTTTATACTCTTTTTTTATGTCTCATTTTCCTTCTCTTTTTGATGTTTTACTATTTTACCAGTTGTTTCTTTTACTTCATACAAATTACACAAAATCCTATAAAAATATTATCCAAAGTTTAAATTTTTCCTCCGAAATCCCCCACATCTGGCATAATACCTTTATAAATTAATTTATATAATTTATTAATGAATAAACATTTTCGCATGCAACAACTCTATTCGATCCAATGATTCCTTTTCTTACGTCAAACGAAGGATGCAAACATTTCTTATTGATCCTGTATCAAAGCATTTTTTCTCCACGGACATTAGTTCTGAGAGTAAGAACAAATGAAGGACATTTTATAAGTACCCACTGTATACAAATGAAATTGATGGTTGTTACTTCTAACAATGACGGAACACACCCACTTTGCCATACAAATGCAACGTTCATACACGTTTTACGCATTCAATTTACACAATGTAATGCAAATATCATTTTGTTCCTGCGGTAGGTGTAATAAAGTTCAGTTTGCTTTGAATAAGAGTTTATTATTAAAAGTAGGTACAAAACCGGCTCCGAAGTAACCGGTTGTTCATTGAGAAGTTTTCTCTCGTGTAGTTTGAGCGTGTGTTGTGTTTATTTTGAGGTATTTATTTTTTATTTCCTTGGCTCTTTATAAGTACAAATAAAATACTTTTTTATTATTTACCTTCTTTAATGGACAGTTTCGTTTGTATTATTAACTAAAAACAACCATAAATTTATCATCTATTTTTTAATAGTTGATTAAGAAATGAGAGAGAGAAAAGTTGAGAAAAAAACATTCACTTTCGAATATTACTTACTGCTTAGTAATATTCGAAAGTGAATGTTTTTTTGGAAACACGATCACCTATATAGAATGTAACATTAATTTACTCAGTTAATTTACAGTTTGTTACTCAATTTGAAATCACGTTGTTTATTTTAGTAAAAAAGCTGTGATTCAAATATTTTTTTCGTAAGTCAACTGTTATCTAAGTTATTACCTACGTGTTCAATAATCGGCCTAAAATAACTTAATTATAATCAGTAGTACCTCGTTTAAAACTAATAATCAACGTTAACATTAAACATTGCTATCATTTAAAAGATAAAAGCCTAAAACTGCTTGTGTTTCGAAGCAGTTAAATGTCATTCAATTTAACATTATAATAAAGAAATGCAGTTAATATTACAATCGTAATACGTAGTGTTGTTAAGATCTTTCTGCTTTTAAGCAATGAGAGAGTGAGTTTTAGATAAATAAATTATACAAAACAAAAATATTTTATCAAAGCCTTCCTAGATAAATAAACTATATCACACAAAAATATTTTATCAAAACGATCCATTAGTTCCTCAGATTAGCGCGTTCAAACAAACAAACTCTATAGCTTTATACTATTATAATAGTATAGATAAATAAATCGACGGTAACTTACGTTAGTATATGTATTCTTTGACGGTAATGTAAGTAATGTAATCTGAACTGTATTTGTTATGTATTTTAGACGTAAAATGCTATTTTTATTTCCAAGTTGACATAGTAAATATTTCACAGGATATTGATGATAACTCACAACATCAAAAGGTTATTCAACTTTTGATTATTGTATTTAGAGATATGACGTGTAAAACGAATGTATTCTGCAGTTGGATATCAAATAATATAGGGAAATTGGTATAATTATAAAACGATAGCGAGCCTGAAGCTAGATATATGCATATTATGGATATAGTGCTAGATATATGCATATTATAGATATAGTATCAGTTGTGATTTTTAAATGGTTATAAAGAATGTAAAAAAAATATCCGAACCAAATTCGAGGGGGTGGTTGTCAATCGAGTTTGAAATACAGGAAAATTTAAAAAAGAATCCCGTTTTGTAGACTCGACTCTTTTAACAACCCATTGAATTTGGCTCCTACTTTTTTTTACAGCCTGAATAAGAAAGAATAACAATATTTATAAGATAAAATGTCGACGGATCCCTAAAATTCTACACAGGGTGTAAACAATTACCAGTCAAATTCAAGAGGGTGGTTAAGAGTCGCGTCTAGAAAACAGGAAAATCTTGAACCCTCTTGAATTTGGCTCGTACTTTTTTACACTCTGTATTTTTAAAGTTCTTGGGTGTAATTAAAAATATACGATTGCAGTTTTACAATAACACAAACAACAACTCCTTCTTTTCAGAACTCCAGCCATGGTCCTCACCGTTTACAAACTGGACGCGAGCCCCCCAGCACGAGCAGTTCTCATGACTATTGAGGCTCTTGGTATAACTGACGTCGAGTTTGTCGACGTCAACCTACTTACACAGGACCATTTGAAGGAGGAGTACTTGCAAGTACGTATCGTTCAGTGAGTTGTTTTACTAGGCACGTATAGAGACGCTATGCCAAGCAAAAAACGTGTCCTGACTCCTTGAAATTTGAATTTCTATTATGAGTTGATGGCAAGTGGCGTCAATTCATGGCGCACGAGATTTAATTTTGTTTATGGTGTCAGTTCCATACGCTAGTTGCAGTATTTCAATGGTACGGTTGATAGTTTTGGAACGATCGTTCAGATATAAATTATTGAGACGGAATAGAGAAGAGAAGACCTACAAAAAGCTAGTGCCAAATGCCTGGAATCGCAGAAAATGGCACTGGTAAAAACAAATAAAGAAAAACATATTTTTTTATATAGTAATGTGATGTGGGGTGTCAGCAGGAGGTAAAGAGAAGGGCAAAAAGCAGAAAGGAATGTCTTCAGGAGATAAATTATTTGATTGGATGGTCACAGTTAATATCGCAAGATTATCATCTCATCATTGACATCCTCAATAATTTGATTCGGTCTGCGGTCTGAAGTATGATACTGCAACCTCACAATAGTTATCTTTGTTTCTTGATCATGATCGTCATACTCATTGTTTTTTAACTTAATAAGGTCACGTATCATCAGCTCATGGTTGATTTGATGCTCGCGTAGAAGAAGAATGCAACAACCAATGAATAATGAATTTTCAGTGCGTTACAAAAAACTAATTCCGAATCAAAACTTAAATTTGATAAAAACCATTTTAATTCGATCATTTCAGATGAATCCACAACACACAATTCCAATGTTGAAAGAAGATGATGGTTTCGTTGTTTGGGACAGGTAAAGTAAATTACAGTATTTTTTATTCTTAAAACATTATAGGTCTGCGGGCCGGTATGTTCAAAATTGCCCGCATCTGTTCAGTATTGTATGGACCGGACCACAGACCGCAACCAGCGTGCCAAATCCTCAAGTGCTTTGATTTTATGAATATAGTCCTCATCGCGATTCCTCCTCGCACTCGTACCTCCCGGAATCTCTCTTATCGTGAAGGAGATGTGTAATAGTATTAAAACAAAAAAGTTACTAACTAGAAGTGGCCTTTCCCTCTCGAACCTCGCTTTCAATTTCACAGTCTCGTGCGTCACCTCATCAATGTTACGAGGGCATCTCAACGCAACCTTCGCGTAATAAAAGCACTAGCTAAATTCAACACGTTTGCCAATGTCTCGGTGGCCGAGTGGTATAGGCATGTGCCCGGATAGCTTAAGACACAGGGTTCGATTCCTTGTCTGTCGCAGTTGCAGTCGAATAAAGTTTTTGTTTAAAATTTCACAGTCATGCAATCACCACGTACCTCGTCAACAAGTACGCTGAGTCTGATGAACTGTATCCAGCTGACATCAGGAAGAGGGCGCTTATCGATCAGAGACTCCACTTTGACTCTGGAATACTATTCCCTGCTCTGAGGAATAATGTGGTAAATATACATTTTCTGAACGCGCATTTCTTGATATGGTCTCCGAGCTGTCTAAGGCCCAATTTCTTCATCGATAGTAATGGTAAAGTTACATTACTAGCGGTTGAATATTTATACCTAAACTAAATGTCAGAATGGCTATTTCAATGACCAAAGGTTAAGGTATTTTTTCTTCAAAACACACACAATCATAAATATTCAACCGCTGGTAAGGTAACTTCACCATTACTATCGATGAAGAAATTGGGCCTAAGCGTAACATAGCATGTATTTCAACTTCTGCTGTATTCAATTGTTACAAGGGCATTTGTTACTTTTTTATAATTGGCTGTAGGTTTTTTTTTTAAATTTCAGTGATGAGGTCATGAAAAATGTATGCAAGCGAGTCGTGTGTTTTATTAATTGTGATTTTGATGAAGATGGCAGCTTAATATGGAATTGTGTTTTTACCACCTCCAAATCATCTATATAACCCAAAGTTGTTTAAATCCTACCAATAAGATTTCTTGCATCGTTTCCCACAAGTTTCACCTTCGCTTTACAGGAACCAATTTTATTCAGAGGGGAGACATCCTTTAAACCAGAACTCCTTGCCAAAGTGACAGCTGCCTACGATTTTATGGAGAAGTTCCTATCAGGATCATGGCTGGCAGGCGATGACTTCACTCTAGCTGACATATGCTGTGTTGCTACCGTTAGCTCTCTGAATGTACTGGTTCCAATTGATGAGAACACGTAAGTCGTTTGTTAACCCTCTGTTATTTTACTAGAAATTAGCCACAAACTGGCTAATTTCTAGTAAATTGCGAAATCATAACAGCTGAACTTGTTTTATTTCCTAGCACTCATTCTTTTCCACGCGCTGTTTTTTTTTTTTAATTAAGCTAAGCTGAAGACAACAGAAATGTATTGGTGAAAAAAAACTGTTAGCACATTCAGTGCTTAGAGATCTGAACCAAGATAACCTACTCGTACCTACCCAAACAACCCAGAACAGCGCTCTCTAGCGCAACTTTACTGGGAGACCCGACCCCATATGAACTGGGAATTAGGGCTTTATATGATGATGATGATAGAAAGCTTGGGTTTTCCAGGTTAACCTTCTCTAACCTGAATACTCTTACCTTAGACCGCTATCGAAACGTTGCAGATTTGTTGAGCGCACGTTCTTGTGAAGATATGCGTCAACAATTTAGAGGTTTTTTTTCACTTTTATGATGCGTTATGCGTATTACTATTGGAAGGATCATCATAGAAGGTAAAAGGAAAAGAGGAAAACCTAGAAGAAAAAGTTGACAAATAAAGGAAAAGTTGGACGTCGAGTCGTACCAAGAGGTCAAGAAGATAGCTCGGAATAGAGATAAATGGAGAAAACTCCACTGACAAGAGCAAAGCTCTGAAATAAAAAAAATAAGAAATGATGCGATCAGATCACAAAAAAATGCGGATAATCAACTACTTGTGAATAAACAAATTCTGACTTATTGAACATTGCATTCTTACAGATAGAATAACGATGCATTCTTCACAAATATTGTTCTCATAATATTATTTGTAAAACGTTTTATTTTTTTACAAAAAATATCTTTACAGATACCCCAAAATCTCTGACTGGCTAGAACGCTGCGCTGCCAAAGATTTCTACAAGAAGCAAAATGTACCTGGTGTTCAAGCATTTGAGCAATTGGTCAAAAGCAAGCTTGCCTAGAAACGTGTATGAATTAAAATGACACTGAAATGAGCCAGTAGTATACCATTTTACGCTTTTTATGTTAATGCGTCACTTTTTATTTAGTTAGTTTAGTTATTATATGTATACGACACAATAATTATTGCTGGTAGATTAAACATGTTTTGTAAAGCTACTTAGGTATTTATTCATCATACGTAATTTTTAATTTTTATTATCACTGTCGATAAAATACATTTTATAAGCCATTGTTTGTTAAATTAAAATTATATTCATATCTTTTTTAAGAAATTTTACTAAGCATCACACAAATAGTATCAGGATTTTAATTAAATAAATTACACAAACATAAAATTATGATGTTTTATTAATACCATCATATTCATATCAGGTTAAATTGTTTAATCTTTATAACGTTTGCATCAATTGTAAACGCCACGTTCATAGCTAAAACGAACGCATCAAATCATCCCAATGCTGCAACGCTATTTGATCGATACGATAGATTAACTATGGATTTCTGACCTTGTAATCTTCTTGAATATCGGTACTTTCGATAGCTTATCAATATTAATGCTTTATAATTTGCTCAACTACCTGTAGGTAGACTATCGATTGTGGAACATCTGGTAGCACTCTTTTCCAGATTATTACCTGACCCCGAATAAAGACATTCTACCATAGAAAAAGAAGCTCAAGCAGTGATTAAATCTTTGAGAAAATTGCGACACAATCTTGTAGATGGACACTTTTTTCTTATAACTGATCCACAATCTGTTTCTTTTAAGCTCTATCAGGAATCACACAAGCAGGATCATCAGAAACGATAAAGTGAAATAAAGCAACTCGAGATTTTAATAAGTTTAATCTTTATGCATTATTGACTTCTTCTTAGCACTAGCACATTACTCTCAATGATTATTTGTGGAACGACCTTTGCTACTAATATCCATAACACAAGTAGGAACATTAGCTACATACTTCGGGATCAGAGCAATGTATGTAATTGGTGTCTAATATACAAGGTGTTTCAAAACAACGAGTAAAGATTGAAGGGAGTTACTCACAATCAGTAACTAAACAACTTTCTCCTAAAAACATGGGTCGAAATATGCCAAAAATTTATTGACTCTCCATAGAAATCAGACGGGTCACATGACTGATTAAGTATGGGAAGTCAAATTATTTTTGGCGTTACCTGACGTTGACCTATGTTTCTACGAGAAAGATGTTCAGTTATTGATTCTGAGTAGGTCTTTTTATTTTTAACACGTTGTTTTGAAACACCTTGTATTGTTTATTATTCGCAAAATTTTCTAAATAAATGATCTGAAACAAGTATCAAATAGTAATTTGCCGTCAACAAGTTGTAGAATTCCTACCTGTTATGTGTATATTTAAATTCTGGTGCGACCGGTGTTTCTTTACAAACCAGTTCTAAGCTGGCATCTTACTTAGTGATACGTGTTACATAATATTGTTCTAAAAAGAAAAAAATAAAGGTATGTGATACATAATTTGCTTTTACTAATAGGAAATGTATAAGTAGATCTGGTTTATCAAATGTATTCTTATGCATACCATAAACTGAAAGTAATCATAGTACCTGCATAATAATTAAAGTAATGTTTTTTTTTCGGAAATAACCGTTAGATTATATTAATATTCGATTATTATAAGAGGTAGATAGGTAATAATTTGCTTTTACTAATAGGAAATGTATAAGTAGATCTGGTTTATCAAATGTATTCTTATGCATACCATAAACTGAAAGTAATCATAGTACCTGCATAATAATAAAAGTAATGTTTTTTTTTCGGAAATAACCGTTAGATTATATTAATATTCGATTATTATAAGAGGTAGATAGGTATTTTTTTCATAGCATAATTAATTAATTAATTAATAATTAATATGCGCCAGACAACACACCAATTGTCTGGATTCGTGGTAAGGAATTTTCTTCCTTGTGTTACGAAGTACCAGACAACGATTATGACGGGGGCGTCTCCCATAAATACTTAAATACATATAACATCCATGACAAAGGTACAAATGTTCGTGCTCATCACACAAACATTTGCCCCTTGCGGGATTCGAACCCGCGACGGTCGGCGTAGTAGTCAGGAGCGCTAACCAATACACCAAACGCGTCGTCATGACATGACAGCATGACATTTAAGTGTGACGCTATTCACTTGATTATGTAACCATGCCGCCTTACTCTTTTCGTACTTACAAAACATAGGAACTTAGTATTTACAGTACACTACCACTGGCAGCAAATTCTATTTCTCAGCCTCCTTTTACGGTACACAAATGTAGATAGACCCAATTCATTTGATGCTCATTTGTGATATTTACAACATACTTCCCACTGTCACTAAATTACAGAAAAACAATGGTGCTAACCCTCTACAAGAAAGACACCAGCCCGCCTTGTCGATCGGTGTTCATGACAATCAGTGCCTTGAACATTCCCGATGTGAAGTACATCAATGTGGATTTGCCTAATAGAGAACATCTCACGGAGGAATATGTTAAGGTAAGCGGTTATATTCTCCATATTTTACATGTTCAACTTCCCTGGTAGTTGTTGTAAGTTATAACAAACTGTGAAAGGAAATCTGAGTATGGCCGTCGTTGAATCGTAGTTACCTAGATTTTGAAAGTTATACTGATTGTATCCTTATATTTCATTTTTATTTATTTTAATTTTTCTGTAGATGAATCCACTGCACACTGTGCCACTGTTGAAAGATGGCGATTTTCTTGTTTGGGACAGGTAAGATTATTGAATCTTTGATATACCTAATATTACGTATTTACTATAAAACTGACTGTTAAAAATTAATCTGTCGGCATTATTGATATCATTTTTCAGTATCAAATAGTACTACATACCATACTTCTTTTGTTTTGTCATAAAATGGGAAATAAACTCTTTTTACACTTACAGCCATGCAATCAATGGATACTTGGTCAACAAATACGGGAAAGACAGCCGCCTTTACCCGACTGAGCCGGAAAAAAGGGCAGTAATTGATCAGCGTCTGCATTTCGACAGCAGCGTGTTATTCGTAGCGTTAAAAGCAACAGTAGTAAGTATTTTTTACATTCTCATTTGACAAGCGGCTTAGCTGCACAAGTCAGTACAAGATAATAATAAAAATATTTTAATTATTTAATATTTTAATATTTTTTTTATTTTATTTTACTTGATAATGTGACCACGCCGCCTTACTCTTTTCGTACTTCCAAAACATAGGAACTTATTATTTACAGTTTACAGTACACTACCACTGGCAGCAAATTCTATTTCTTAGCCTCCTTTTACGAAACAAAAATGTAGATAGACCCAATTCATTTGATGCTCATTTGTGATATTTACAATATACTACTGTATATGTTATGGGACAATTCTGTAGAAATGCAAAAACTTTTGTAGGGACCAACATAGAAATTCCAAAAACTAAAATAACCTATACTTAACTTATGCCGATAAACTATTAACACGTTTATTACTTGCAGTTATGAAGTTTAATTTGTGGAACAAATAACTTGTAGAAGAAATACATTACTTTTGTTAAACCCTAAAAATCATTTTTTTTCAGGTGCCGGTAATCTATAAAGGCGAGAAATCCTTTAGGGAAGATAACTTAGCAAAGATAAAAGAAGCATACGATTTTATGGAAAAGTTCCTCACTACCACTTGGCTTGCTGGCGAAGAAGTTACTCTAGCTGACATCTCATGTGTGTCCACTATCAGCTCCATGAACGAGATACTGCCCATTGATGGAAAAGAGTACGACATTGTCAATAATTTATCATGACTTCTCATAAAGGGCTCCTATTTGATACAGATTGCTATTTCCGTAGTAACAAATGTTTTTTTTCTTGGCAAATACTGTTAACATCTCGACATTCTTTTTTTAAATAATTGATTTATTTTAAAACAAGATCTATCGGTGCTAGTCTCAAGACGTTTACGGCTGGTCATGCATCTTAAACTTCCTAACAAAATTTGTATGTAAATGAAAAAAAAAAAAATCAACGTCCTAAAATAAGGAATATGTTTCCTCATAAAGGTTTTGATTTCAAATTCAACCCACAGTTTACAGAAAAATCTTTACAACTTTACCATCGTTTGTAATTTATTGCAAAAACTGTTGAATGCTCGACGTAATAACGGCCGTTATCTTCTAAGATAGCAAAACGTGGAAATGGGAAATGTTGAAAGTACATTTAAAAGCTTGACATTTTGAACCCTATAACAATAATAATAAAGATGAAGATAATGATATGAGTACTGATGGCAATATTAAAATTTCAGATACACCAAGCTGACGGCATGGCTAAAAAGATGCTCTGAACAAGACTTCTACCAGAAGGGAAACGCCAAAAATATCATTATTTTCCGGGAAATGATAAGAAACAAACTCGCTTCAAATTAAAGGACTATTAAAAGAATATTTTCTACCAAATGTTAATGGTTATTCATCTAATTCTAATTTATAAAGCTGAAGCGTTTGTTTGTTTGAACGCGCTAATCTCAGAAACTACTGGACCGATTAAAAAAGTATAGTATTGTGTTAGATAGCGTATTTATTGGAAAAAGCTTTAAATTAAAAAACATCACGCTGCGACGGTAGGGGAAGGAGGAAACTCAAAACAAACGGAGACGGTCGCGAGGTCCCCTAGTAAAAATACAATGTGTATTTTCGAAAGTTGATTAAATGGAATATAAGGATACTAGACCTAAAATTATCGACAAGGAAAATAAGAAAAAAAATTGCCAACCATATTTTTTTAAACTCTTTTTATTCAATCAAAATTACTCTCATAGTTAAAACCAGTCCTTATGGCTGATGCTGCCTAATATTTTTTTAATTCATCTTCTATTTCTATTTTTAGTTTTAATCTTTAACGGCCTTTTAAGGGTTCCGTAGCCGAATGGCAAAAAACGGAACCCTTATAGTTTCGTCAAGTCTGTCTGTCTGTCTGTCTGTCTGTCCGTCCGTATGTCACAGCCACTTTATTCTAAAACTATTAGCATCACACACCTGAAACTTTGTGTATCTTGTACACCGCTTTTCGATTCATGTACTAAAAGTTAAAAAAATATGTATTTAAGGGGGGCTCCCATACATGAAACTAATACCTGAATGATGAAATATGAAACCAAAAATTGCGCACGGGCGGGATTCGAACCTGCATCTTTCTGGCTAACCGGGCCAACTGCTCTTCCAATTGAGCTACCGTGCTGTCGGTCCGACCGCGCGAAATTCTTGGTCTCATTGATACGTCATTGCGTGACGTTAGCGCCATCTACCCGTCTGTTTATGCAACAGCGGGCCAAGTAGTTATTCTTTACAGAATAAATTCAACTTGGAAATGATAACGCTTCGCTACTCAATGGTTTTTACAATATTTTTAACACTCACAGTGTCATATTTTATTCTTAAAAACCAATAATACCTGAATTTTTTTTTTACCCAATACTTGTGAGATGTCTATGGATAGGTCTTTCAAAATGACATTGAAGTTCCTAAAACTATTTTTTCTAAAAGTCTAACGTTTGAGATATAGACGCTTCCAAAGTGGTAAAATGGGCGTCCCCCCCATCTAACTTTTGAACTAAGGACGTGAAAATTTTGAAAAAAATATATGATGTATATCTCAACAAAAACTTTCAACGACAATTGGTTTGAGCGAAATCCAACCAGTAGTTTTTGAGATATAGCACATTTTTACCAACCGCAAATATAACTTTGTCTTTCATACAAACACTATGAAAAACAAAGTTATATTTGCGGTCAACAAAATATTGTGGTATTTTGGCTAAGTGGAAGTAAAAATCCCTAATTAAAGTTGGCACGGAACCCTCAGCGCACGAGTCCGACTCGCACTTGGCCGGTTTTTAGGGTTCCGTAGCCGAATGGCAAAAAACGGAACCCTTATAGTTTCGTCAAGTCTGTCTGTCTGTCTGTCCGTCCGTATGTCACAGCCACTTTATTCTGAAACTATAAGCATCACATAGCTGAAACTTGGTAGGTATGTGTATTTTGTTCACCGCTTTCTGATTCAGATACAAAAAGTAAGAAAAAATAATATTTAAGGGGGGGCTCCCATACATGAAACTAAAACCTAAAAATTTTTTTTTACTCAAACCTATGCGTGTGGGGTATCTATGGATAGGTCTTTTAAAATGATGTTGAGGTTTCTAAAACCATTTTTTCTAAAAGTGTAAGGTTTGAGATATAGACGCTTCCAGAGTGGTAAAATGGGCTTCCCCCCCCATCTAACTTTTGAACTAAGAAAGTGAAAATTTTGAAAAAAATATATGATGTAGATCTCAACAAAAACTTGCAACGAAAATTGGTTTGAAGGAGTTCGAACCAGTAGTTTTTGAGATATTGCACATTTTTATCAACCGCAAATATAACTTTGTCTTTCATACAAACACTATGAAAAACAAAGTTATTTTTGCTGTCGCAATATATTGTGATGTTTTCGTTAAGTGAAAGTAAGTGGACCCTGAATTCAGTTAAGGGTGGCACGGAACCCTCAGTGCGCGGGTCCGACACGCACTTAACCGGTTTTTTTACAAAGTCCTAATACCTAAGTAACCCCTAATTTTAGCTGTACATTATTCCGCACGAAATGACGTTCGATATTTAAATTCATTGTCGATGATGAAGCAGGCCCTTGATAGTATTTTAACTAGAAGTATTGGAAGTTAATAAAGTAAAAAATGTTCCTTACGCCTGAAAGATAAATGAACACCGGAACAAACTAAAAGTAGGACAAAATACCATCATTAGATAACTGGAAACGATTTGTATCGTTCCGAATCATTTATTACTTTAACAAATTATTGCAGATGTTTCTTGAAAAACAGTGAAACTAATGATAAAAATAAAAGGTATTGGCAGCATAGGTCTATTAATACGAGTTGTACGGATTTTTCTTGTGTTACAATTGAGAAATAAGATGAATTGATTTTAAAACAGTATAAGTTGGTGTTTGCTATTTTTACCTATAGTATTTTGGGATGATAGCTACATATGTAACCTATTTTATATTACTTAAGTTATCTATTTGGATATTTGTTCTTAGCCGCTATAAAAAACAAAGGATTTAAGGGTCTATGTTTAGCAGTGGACGTCCTGCAACTAACATGGTTATGATTTCAAGAATTAAAACCACGAGGTAACAGTGGGTCTGTTTTGTTCAATCTAATTTCCGTTGACTTGTCGTATTTTGTTTTAAATTTTCGCAAAGCGACGACGGCGCCAACTACATGAATACCGCGTTGAGTATTGGTTCAGGAAAATGCTGCATGCACCGCCCTCTCTCAATACGCACGCTCAATTATTACATTTTGTGCAATTTATCTCTGCTGCCTCCAAAGCTTACCTCGTTAAGGTTGGTGGCCCGTCTTCTAAAAGCCAAGCCACAGTACAAGTCGGAATTCAGGCTACTTAGACATTAGCTTAAATGGTAACCGTTGCAAATGAATGATAAATTCCCAATGTTAAACATTCGAGCTAAGAGCTTGGTAATTTGCGCTGCTAAGCGCGTGCCCATTGTTCTAACTATTGAGACAAAATATGTTATTTTATATTGCAATATTGTAAGTTTTGTTTTTAAGTTATTACTCCAATTAAAATGTGTACGAAATAAAAAAAAACGAAAGCTGCATGCAGTTTCTGGATATTTTTCATTGGCTCAAAAAATCCAAAAACATTTAAAAAATGGTAAAAGGACCTCCTATCGTTTACAATAAATAGGTATTTTGTTGGTCGAAATAAATAAATGAATTGAATAGTAGTTTTTATGAATGTGAAGTTCCCTACTTTACTAAATAACAAATACACAAACCTTAATAAACCTAGAGCGTCAAAGTAAAATGATTCATGCTATTTCTTTTGGTATTGGTATTAATGACCCAATGCAGCTTGCAATGGAAACAAATGCTTCGCGTAGCTAAAACCAAAACACAGTTTAATATAATGATAGTTCTCAGCAAACGTCTGAGAATCCTGAACAGAGAGCAAGCTATTAACAATGTGTAAATAGAAAAAAAATTGAAGCTGCATTATCTGCTGCACTGCACTTGAACATTTGAAGAGTTTACGTTCTAGTTATAATAATTTACTATCAAAAATTTAGTTATTATGAATATGCACCATAATGTACCATAATATGGAGTTTGACCATACAGGGTGTTGTTTCGGTCAGAGACGCCCGGCTCAGAAGTACAAACGGCCGAGACTGATACCAAAAATTTTTTTTAAAAAATAGAAAAACCCCACAAAAACATTTTTTATTGCGATATTAGCGAGCGAGTCAAAACTACCAATGCCAAATCACCTCTTCATTAAATTTTTATTTTATTTATTTTTGTACTTTTGTAGTATACCAAATAAATTACTTTTCTTTCTTTCTTCATAGCTTACTAGCTATGGCGTAGTATTTAGAAGATACGCGCGAGCTACGAGTGATGATGCGAGTTTTCCCATTAGTTTTATTTTTTTTAGAATATTGTGAAGGTGTTTTTTTTTTATTGAACTTGCATTTATAATTTATTCCAAAAGGTTTATTCTGTTCACATGTGATAAAAAAACAATTAATAGAATAAAATTTAAACTAAAATATACATCTATGAAATAATATATACAACTTAAGGACTATAAACTATATAATAAAATAAAAAGTATAAAAAAGGGAAAATAAAATAAAATTATAAAAATGGTCCATGTGGTAAGGTGCCCAAAATGCTGGCAGCATTACCTCGCTGAATGGCAATACTAATTCGCTGTGCGAAGTAGCTGCCGGCTCTTGGGTCACCACTGACGTCAGCTAGCCTCTTAGCAATTTGCCTGTGCAAAGAGATAGCGTTGGGACCCCATGAACCTAATGTCTCGACTCCGAACGGTACAAATATAAATAATAATAGTATTTATAATTTAAATATTTTTTTAGAATAAACATAACTCAAAGGTAATTTATCATCCCTGAGTTGGTACACCCTAGGTATGTAAAATCGTAAAATAACAAAGCGTTCCCAAATTGATGCCTTGGTAAACACAAGTTTATAAAGCTGATTTGTATGTTGAACCTATCTTAGATCTAATGCACGTGTGTATGTCTGTCTGTACTGTTATCTAAGACCGCAGAGACTGTCTCGGAATCGCAAGACCTGGTTTGCTTAATCTTCTCAGCTATTAGAACTGTACAATATGGCTGGTTTAACAAAATTAAGGATTTAGGTTAGCAGTGAAAACATTTGAGGTTTTGTCGCTTTTATGCACTTAACTAAAAACGAAGATAAAGTTTTTCAGTTTTCCTGTAACAACTCAGAGCAGTTACATTTTAGGGAGCTGCAAATATGGGTAAATACTACCCAGATGGACCCAAACAATATACTAAATATGCAAGTTTATCGCAATTATTGCAATTTCAGCATTTCCGCGTTTCGTGATTAATGTATACACAAAAACTTACTACTCTGAAACCGTTTTCTCTGAGCCCAAATTTCATCATGCATTAATTTAAAAAAAGCTATTAAACGCTTGTCTAAGTAGATTAAAAAAAAATGCAAACGTTTTGTTAAATTCGTTGACAGTGTGTCATTAGATTATCCAGGTTACTAGAAAATAAAAAATATTTTATAAATATTAGCCAACCTGCCAATTTTGGTAATAGTCAATTAATAACGAAACGAAATGCATTTAATGGGGTCTTTATAATTAATTTATAGCGCTTTGTCCCAAAGGGACCGCAATGGGCCATAAAAATAAATTAATTCGTTTTTTAATTAGCATTATTCTTGATAATTAAGCTTAATTAAGTAAATATTTTGGAAGTGTGCCAGTACATGCTGCCTTATTCGTAATTCAAACTTAATGAATACAAAAATCCTAGTATTTGTATTATATGTCACTGTAATATTGTAAAATCCGTGAGATTATTATCTTACCATTTATTACCATTTATGCGTTTTTGCGTAACTAAACCGTTATTAACTAGATCAACATACTCAAATATTATCCAATTCCAACGATAGAGCGTACACACATGTGGAATGGATAACCTCATTTTTTTGATGTCGGTAAAAATAATGCAACTCATACACTGCATCATACCAATGCAGCAGTCAGTAATTGACCAGTGTAAAAGTCCAGATTGCTGTGATAAGGGTTATCATTATAAAAAGGTATTAAACTGATATCATATGAACCACCTGTTCATTTTGAATAGTTTTTTCGTGCAGTTCAATAGTGTGTTGTCATTGAGGTAATTATTTTTCTGTTACTCTAAAGAAATGTCAGTGGATTTTTTTTAAATATGAGTACAACATCTTTATTACTGATATTATACAATATAATGTATATTATTATTATTTTGTGATATTATCAATTTTTTTTATTGAAACATTCAATTGGCTGGCAAGAGATCAAAAAATAATTTCATTTAATGAATAAGATCTTTTTGTTTCTATAAAAGAAAAAAAACTTCAATCCGAAGAACAGCTCAAAAATTCTTCTTTAATGATTTGATACCCTATTCAGTCATCGACGTTGGATCTGTGGCTGTAATTCATAATACTGGGTATGGCCTGTAATAGGAGCAAAACTTTTAAATACAGGCCCTTTAAGTAATCGGTAATTCTAAATTAATCTAAGTTTTAATTTATAAAATGATATATTTTTTTTATTATTTTCTAACCAAAATAAATCAAACCAGTAATGTATTGCAAACAAATTAATGTGTTCAGTCATAGAATTTGACATTATCATTTACTAAAACGAGTAAGCGATTTTGATAATGTTGATTAGAGATTATACTTTGGATTACTATATCTCTGAGTTGAAGCATTTTAGAGTACCTACAAGCCTACACGCGGAAATAAAATGTCGGAATCGGACAAGCTAAGGCTGCTTTCTTTAAAATGTCAAAGTACTATGTGACAGTAAGATTTCATTTGGCACAATGCTATGTATGGTCCACATTACTTTACGGGTGCGAGACGTGGGTCCTCAAAAAAGACAGCTGCAATAGACTACAGGCTTTTGAGATGTGGTTACTGCGTAGAATGTAAAATTCAAAAAATTCTATGGACCAGCTTTACCTCAAACATCAAAGTACTGCAACGTGCCAAGTGTAAACGTGAACTGATGTCAACAATCTCCGGCTAGGCACGCTGGCTCACCGATCCAAGTCGTTTACAGTGACGGCAACACGACTGTGGAACTCTCTTCCTTTGGATGACAGGAGGACCGAGTCGAAGTTATCGTTCAAGAACAAAGTCCGACAATGCTGCTACCGATAATACTGCTTTTTTTACTTCTTTTTTTTCTGTTTATTATTTTCGCCGCACCCATTGCCATCTCTCTGCATGACCTAAAGGTTTGACTGGCAGAGAATGCTTTTAGCATTAAGTCCACCTTACTACACCATGATTTGTGCAATAAAGTCTTTAAATAAAAATATAAAAAAACTATAATGAAGAGGAAGGTTGCCTTCTTTGGACATATACAGAGAGGTTCTCAATATGAGTTTTTAAGGCTGATCCTCGAAGGCAAGATTCCAGGCAAGAGATCACCAAGCCGACCCAGAAGAAAATGGATAGATGACATCAAAGACTGGACCAAACTTTGTTTTTATGACCAGCTAAAAAGAGCGGCTCAAGACCGCATAGGTTTCTACATGCTGACCTCATAACTTGAATTTGAAGATGGCACACCATGATGATGATGAGAGTACCTACTAAGACCAGGTCAAGATAACTAAGGATAATCTGTAGAATGTTTTGCTCCTATTAGTACTAAGCTAATACACATTTGTGGTTTTTTAACAAACGTATAGTACAAACATTGCTACATTCAAATCTCTACATCAACGCTGATAAAATTTACCATACCTACCCATATCATTTATCATTTAGGTACCATCTGGTAGCGTTAAAATTCTATCATTTTTCAACACCAAAATAAATATAAATAGTCATACTTAGTCGTAATACAATTTGCGTGTGTTCGGTGATAAGTAACAAGTCTTATACCTAATATTATCGAACAAAATGAATCAGCAAGAAAATTTGTCGTCTCATAGTGTTTTTTACATCATACATCAATTTTGCTTAATAATCACACACATCAAGAATTGATTGTATAAATAAAAATGAATGTTGCTAACCAAATGTCATGAAAGGCCAATAAAACTAAACATTTGAGCTCGCGCTGAATTCGATAGATCTGATTTTTTGTACACTCGCTGACGATTGTGGCCCAACAATTACTGCACCGACCGGTTCTTTGTCAAAAATCGAAAAAGCCGAGAAAGTTTTGATAGTTTTACATATTTTATTATATGCCATATTTTTTAGTATTTTTTATGTTAGATAAGTTTTATCTCTGCAGAAAGTGTGGCAATTTTCTATGTGATGTGTGCCTTCTTCTTTAGTTCAATATTTTTCCCTGCCACCGAAACAAATATTATAATTATAAGATGAAATAAGAAACCAAATATTGCGCACGGGCGGGACTCGAACCAGCATCTTTCTGGCTAAACGGGCCAACTGCTCTTCCAATTCAGCTACCGTGCTGTCGGTCCGACCGCGCGAAATTCTTGGTCTCTATCAATTTGAAGAGCAGTTGGCCCGGTTAGCCAGAAAGATGCTGGTTCGAGTCCCGCCCGTGCGCAATTTTTGGTTTATTATTTCATCTTTTAGGAATATAAATATGACACTATGAGTGTTAAATGCAATTTAAAAACAATTAATATAATGTCGTCAATACCGCAAATTGTGAATGATACTCGATTTTTTTTTGTGCAATTTGATTATCAGCCCGTTGATGATATCTTACTTTTAGGGGCAAATTCTCCATAATTTCTTCTCCATGTTCTTAGAACTCAAACCATGGTCTTCACACTCTACAAATTGGACCCAAGCCCACCTGTCCGAGCAGTTCTCATGACAATCGAGGCCCTGGGTATCTCTGGCGTTAACTATGTAGACGTTAATACACTTTTAAAAGATCAATTCAAAGAGGAGTACCTGGAAGTAAGTAAAGTAAACGAAATATGATATAATTATTAAGAACAATATTTTTATGTATCATATAAAAGACAATTAGGTTTTACGAGTATAGCATGCACCAACGCAAACGCAACGTTTCAGTGCTTTCTTGTTTTTTTTCTGGGTGGACTTGCTCCATTGTCCACTCTATCTTTGCCACGTTTGCCACGTCTTTTAAGTCTACAGTAAACCACTCTTTTATAAAAAATATTTTTGATTAAACTACATATTATTTTTATTTATTTATTTCAGATGAATCCTCAACACTCAGTTCCAACGCTGAAAGAAGCTGACGGTTTCGTTGTCTGGGACAGGTAAACACCAAATTAAATAAAAACAAATACTTGTTTTGTAAACGTATTTTTAATATTTAAAGCGGCATGACATGTTATGTTCATACTATCCAAAGTTTTATTTTCTTTATTTTTATTGAACAAAAAAATTCAATTTTTATTTTTATTTTTCAGTCATGCCATCACTACCTACCTAGTCAACAAGTATGGCAAATCTGATGAACTGTATCCAGCTGACATAAAAAAGAGGGCGCTAATCGACCAGAGACTCCATTTTGACTCTGGCATACTTTTCCCTGCTGTTACTCTTAACGTGGTAACTACTAAACGATTTCCTAGTATTTCTTGAATAACAGTCTCCAAGCGTTTTGCTTTCTTGGCAATAAATAGGCCGATTTCAAACCCCGAATACAGAATATTGACCACCACTCTGTTTTTTAAGCTGACGTGTTTAGGTGGAATTTAAAATTAACCATCTTCATGATAATCAACATCTTGTCACGTGTCAATATTTCAGCAGTATTTGATTATTATTCAAGCTGAGAAATATTTTTTTCCGTGCTTTTAGGAAAATTCAGTATTCGAACTGGATCATCAGTGAGGTTTTAAGTCCGAAAGGTTTTTTCTAGTAGAATCCATACCTTATAGAATTTCATTATTAAATCTATCATGGTTCATAGCAAATACGATCTCATGTTTTTAAACCCCCTTTTTACAGTTGCCAGTTGTATACCATGGTGTGACGTCCTTCAAGCCTGAGAATATTGCCAGAGTGACAGAAGCTTACGATTTTATGGAGAAGTTCCTGACGGGGCCGTGGCTGGTCGGCGATAAGCTTACCTTGGCGGACATATGCTGTGTCGCCACTGTCAGCTCCTTGAACGCAATGATTCCCATTGATAAGAACACGTAAGTGTATTCCTAAGCGTTGACAAATAGTATTGACCTCTATAATCATCTATAGTAATATCTAAAGGCCCATTGACACAGTCGATAGCACAGAGTGATATAATAGTAACATACTGCAATACTAGTCATAGTATTGAAAGAAAGTTGAGCAAATCATAAGTATGGGAATAGTATCAATCGACCTATCATCAGTATCCATATTATTAACCACCCCGTAAATACTATTGACACACTAAAAGTATATTGTGTGTGTTTTTTTCGAATATCGATTTTATTTTTAATAGCAGTAAGAAAGTATTTAAAAAGGACATATTGGTAGTGCTTGATGGAAATGTGAAATAGGAGAAATGTTTTAAAATTCACAAACAAAAACACACACACACACACACACACACACACACACACACACACACACACCACACACACACACGCACACACACGCACACACACGCACACGGTGTGAGGAGAACCCACTTATTTATTTGCTTATGATTGTCGATGTATAAAATTTGTAAATTAAAATGTAGATTCGTTATTGGCTGTAAGTTTAGTTTTTAAGTTTATTCATACATACTGTACTAGAGCTGTGAATCTTGTAATATAAAAAAATAAATAAAAAAAAACGATATTACCATAAGTACTGTTGCTTTCGTACAACTATCTAAGACCTAAGGATTCACTAGCAATTGTGGACAATCGATTGGTAACGCTAGCATTCTTAAGCATTTACTATTTGATCTATGTCCCGTGATATCAATTCCAACCTACTCGTTTGTTCACACATTCATTTATCAGCAAATAATAATGCTGGATGTGTATAATGTAGCCATGGTTAGATATTGTCCGACCAACCATTATTCAAACATAGCAAAAATACTTTTCTCATAGGTTGAATAAATTTTAGTCGTGGTTTAAACTTGGCGCTTTCTATCTTAACAACGTTTGTGAATGATCGGTGGTATCAGAACCGAATAAAATCCATTTGAGTTTGAACTGAGATTAGTTTCTGTGACTATTACTACTGTAGATCAGCGTGCTTAGTGCTTGAAGAACAAATCTTTTCACACCTCGTTCATGTCTCTTATTTATGAATTCCATGATTTCAGATATCCCAAACTCACTGCTTGGCTAGAACGCTGCGCCGCCAAAGAGTTTTACCAGAAGAAAAACGTGCCTGGACTTCAAGCGTTTGCAGGATTGATAAAAAGTAAACTTAAGTAGAACAAATGTGCATTAAATAACACGTAAATAAGCTAGCATTCAAAAATACTCTTGTTTTATTTTCACTTTATTTAAAGGAGTGGATAATTCAATGACGAGTGATAGGATAGTGTGGAAGCGAAAAACATAGGTACTGCGCCGACCCCAGATAAACTGGGAACACGGCAAGAGAATGATCCATTATGAGAGTATGTTACAGAATATGTATAAAATACGGAATGTATAGATTCCTAGGCATAGAATAGATTTAAATGTATGTACAGTCACCGTCAGATATTTTGTAGCAGACAAGGTGACCAAATACTTCTAAATAGGTAAAATATCAATAATATCCAGACATTACAAGCTATCATTAATATCTGAACATTGTTTACTTCAATAATATCTGAGCAGATCCTAGTCAAGAACTGATCAGAATCTGCTCAGATATTAATGAAGTAATTAATGTTCATAATATTAATGGGTATTTGTAATGTATGCAACTTATTGTCAATTTGACTGTTCAGAACTATTTGATCACCTTTTCTGCTGCAAAATATCTGACGGTGACTGTATCAAATTGTATTTTATACATTTCATGTAAATAAAAGTAAAGATAGCCTGTAAGCATGAGGAGGAGCATGTATAAGTCATACTCCACCACGCGGGTTCAGTGCGGATTGGCGGAGGGGTGTTTGCAAGGCAAGCGACCAACCTTGCTGTCAGATTTTATCAAGCTGCATAGGGCCTCTGACTAGGCTTGGCGATCTAATATCAACTGATATTAGCCGGGAACAACTGCTTAACGTGCCTTCCGAAGCACGGGCATTTCATATGAATTCTATTAAATGCCAAATTGCCGTTAGGAAATGTGTTAAAAGCAGGCTAAAATGCTTATTTATGGCAAAACAATGTATGTATGTCATACAATGTGGTAACATCAGTTCAAATTAGAAATATAATTTAGTGCCAGTATAGATGGCGATGTCGTGCTTGTAAGAATTTTATTAAAAACAATATTATAAAGAGAGTAAAGTTTTCCTTCGTATCAGTATTGTTTGGAGTGCTGCGTATGCTAGCTTTAGTTAGACGGGGGTTTGTTTGACTATAGGTAGTTGACTTCGAAAATCATAAATAAATCGATAATATTTAAAATAATCAGCTAAGTTTTGCAAAATCTATAGTATCGAAATATTATTGCAATCTACAGTAAATAGCATCAGCTATGTCTATTATAACTACAACCGATACTTTTGGTAGTATATTGATACTACCAATAGCGGTAGCGGTATTACTTTCCAACACGACCAAAGTAAAAATCAACATAGTAATTTTAATAAAAATTTGAAAATCAGTAGCCGTTAACTGAAAAGAGAAAAATAATCTCGACGAAACCAAAAATTCTCATGCTAATCATCTCAAATCTCTCGAAAAAGAGGATTTAAAAATACATTACACGACTGCATACAAATTGGATGAAACGCCAGTTACGGATAAGTCTGAAGATAAAGTAATTTCCTTCTGGAATGAATAAGATATTAGGCTGGAGGACAGGTTTAATATTAATGAGTTGGTTAGAATGGTTTATTTGTGATTGTTTTATCTACAACAAACGTGGGTACTTGGAAATTCAAACAAAAGAAATGGGACGTGGTTGATTTGTAAAGAAAGTTTTGTCAAAATAACCTTTTGTAATTCAGTGGCGTTCCTTGATATAGTCCGGTAAATAAATAAGAGGAAATTGGGTGTATTAAAAAGCGTCGAGGTTATCGTTTCCAACTTTTTCATACGATTTTTGGAAGTAAATGATATGGATAAGTAGGTAGGTACTTAAGATTGTTTTGAAAAATATAAGTTGCTCGATGTTTTGTTCTTTTGCAGATGAACAGAAATCAGTATATTACTATGGTATAAGAAATACGGATCAAATAATGTTTTATTCAGATAACAACGTAAATCTATGTCAAAACACCGAGTCGAAGTCTTTTTCAAAAGTTTTCTATTAATATGAAAACAGAGATCTTGACCTCGAAAACCTCCGCACGTGAAAAAATGGGTATAGAGTTTTTGTAAAGGGCGCAATCGCTTGTTCCATGCTCATTTTGAAAATGATCAATAATAATAGTATTTGAATTTAAAGATAACTATTGTGAGAGCTGATAAAATATAAAACTCTGATAAAAACAACCTTACAGTTATTACAGTCTCAAAAAACTGTAACTGTAAGAAAATTGAAATGTTTAATTTAGAAGAAAATAAGACACTAAAAGATATCGTTTTGAAAAAAAAACTAACAAATTTTCATGCTTATTTTGAAAATGATCAATAATTATTATATTTTAATGAATGAGAGAACTATTGAGAGCTTGTAAACAAATATATCAACTTTGAGAAATCATTTTTAATGCAGTTGTATTTACTTACTTCATGTCATGAAAATAAGTAAGAATAAAAATAATACAAACACTTATCAATTCTTCAATTGTAAAATTGTGAGTGTGTGAAAAACACTCACCGTGTTTTTTAAATTTAAAGGGTACTAAAGATTTGCCATTTCTATGCGATATAATTGAAAGGCGCCAAAATTTCATTCAACGTAACAGCACACATAAAAACTCAAATGCGACGAAAAATAGTGCAAAAAGCTTAAATTGAAAACGGCTGAATGTGAGTCTCGTTAGTACCCACTAGTCATACCAAAACCGGCTAAAACCCGATTCAACCGGTTCACATACTACGCTTAATGAAATCAGGGAAATTAAATGTCTGGTCAAAACTATCGTAGACGATTTTCAGCCGTATCCTAGAGCAACACAGCTTACATTGGATTAGTGATGTAAATTAGACCTGCCACTTGCAAAGATTTTAAAGTCACTCAAAATTAAATGCAAAATCTTTCTTTGCGGCGAAATCTAAAGTTACCCGTTCTTGATGTGAGAAGTTTAGCACCGAAATTGAAGTAAAAGGTAACTAAAGAATTTCATGTTTTTTAGGTGTAGCGCCGTCATCTTGACATGAAGTATTTTGTTGTTTATAAAATAAAACACCAGTCTTATTAGGCCCACAGGCCTCATTGCGCATGATGATTTAACTCAGGATCACGCTGATCCTGGATTAATCACCATTCTGTCTCTGTCAGTTTATTCGACGTTGACAGAGATAAAAATAAGACAAAATATAATTTTATCCAGGATTAAGGTAATCCTAGTTTTAATCATTATGCGTTAGTCTAAGGCAGGTTAATTGTTAACAGAATCCATAGGCAGTTGGCCTAGAACTCTTGGATGTCTGTTAGCTATCAAACCATCAACAAATATCAACTATTGTTGATTACCAAACAAAAATTGAAAAAAAAATGTATGACTTCATAAATGTTCATGGAACTGAACAAGATACTACGTTCTTCTTTTTGTAAATCGTCTACAAATACAGACTAGAGAAAGTAAATTGCTATCAATAAAAATGAGAAATCAGCACTTAGTCCTAGATACTTGTACTAAGTGCATCTTAAACGAAAGCCCAAGTTTACCAAAGCTCTCTCTGAGCCGCGTTTATCGTCGTACGTGATCGCGTTAGCTGCATGCATAAATCGCCGCGGCATTACTTGTGTACGTCAAGACTGACAGGCAGCTTGTCTTACGACCCGATAGGTGGTCCAAGTCACAAGCGACATGTCAAACAACATGTATCTGATGCGCTACATCTTGTTGATTTTCCAACAACTTCAATTTTATTCAACTTATATCTTTAAACCAGCTATATTTCTTGTAATATATCATAAAAATAAATACTTACACTTAATATCAAGAATCATCTAAATGCAGTAACATTTGAAAAGATCCTCAAGCTACCTAATAATAGTCCCCCTAGCCGATTTCGACTACGGTGGCCAATCACAACGACTAACCGACTACGCGGGAAATATCACAGTGCACAAGTGTGTGCGCAAACACAGGTGCACTCTTTATTCCTTTCGCTCTCATAGCCCGATGGGACAGCAATCTGACACGACCGGAGAGAGATCAGGCGCAGGACCAACGGCTTAACGTGCATTCCGAGGCACGGGGGTGAAACACCACCAACATCCAAACTCCAGCCTTCCCTGAGAATTTCTGAACAGAAAAACAATCAAGCTACCTACACACACACACACTACGCAACACAGCAACATATCTGATACCCTGAGTGTCCTCGCAGATAAGCTCTTTGTTGTCATTATAAGTTCTGAGCAGCTTTGTTGGCAAAGTATCTAAAAAAAAGATGGCCCGGCGGCAATTTTTTTTTATTTCGTACACCATAATTTTTACACCTTTGTTAATTCATTGAAATAGTAATTTCTTGCATAAATAATCGATAAAAAATAAAATCAAGCCAAAATTAAAAAGCATTTGGAGCTTAGTTTACGACTAGTAGAACATAAACCCACATGTATCATCATCATCATCATCATATCATCAAATTCAGGAGCGTGGCTCTTGTAAGTGGAGTTTTTTCCATCCTTTCCGGTTTTACACCATTCTCTTGACCTCCTGATACGACACGAAATTTAACATTTGCTTTATTTCCATTGGGAACCATTTAACGGCATAATAGACAGCAATATCACAACTTGTCTGTTATGTGATATCAAAACGCAACGATTTTCGCTTGGACCACAGCAAAGGTGCTAGCTAAAGTGAAATAATGAAGCTGATTGCAGGAATAGCTTGTTTAAAGGCTGGATTAGAGACACCTGACTAGACCAGTTTGTTGCATCTTGATCTACCCAGATTAGCTGGTTAAGATTTTCCTGCATCACGTATCAGGTTGAAGTTTAGTAACTGATATGCACTTGAAACTTGACGAGCTTTGTAAACTGGATCGAGAGGATAAAGTTTTAAGAGATTTGATGCATTGCTGCATGTCGTTATAAATAATGGTGTCATGGTGTGGGGAGTAACCTTGGTGTCGCGGCGTCAAGCCTCCATGGTGAAGATATGGACGTCGGACTGGCGACTTGGACTGACAGACTGACGGACAGACAGATTTGACTAGTAAACGTGTTTATAAATATCCTAAGATCATTCATTTGCATTGGAATGAATGGACGACGAATAGTGACAGTCTTTCTTTATACAGACCGTTGGGCTTCATCATTTTCTTACATACAACAACAATATTTTTTTTAATTCACCATTATCATAAGCCTTAACGCAAAAAGCCAAATAATTTTTTTTTTGGTTATAAAATTCGAACGTTCATTTGTATTTACTAAATAAAATACTTTTAAATGTTGTAATCATTCGGTATTTGCCAGTAGCTTAATCAAATCATGAATAACATTCGAAAATCTACAATCCGCTGAACTAAACCTGGAATTCATATTAGGTTTTGGTGACGCAAAACGTCACTCAAACCGGAGCAATTTAATTTAATGGATTCATTGTGAAATCCTTCAAATCCTAGAACACATTAATTTGGGTTTACATCACAAATAGGCATTTCGCGTCGGATTAGAAACTTATTAAACGTGCTTTGAAAACAAATCAGTGGATTTGGGCGGTTGAAATTAGTTGCGTTGCGTAGCTTTTTACGTAATGTACCAAATTGTAGACGGTATTTAACTTACTAAGAAATTCTATTTAGACACATGAAATTTTACCGAGTGCCCATAATGGTAAAAAAAAATACACTTAAAAGTAAGATTGCTTTTAAGGGGATAGAGAAAAGAAAAACCATTGTAACCTACTTTTTGTATCTCTAGGGCTTGTTTTACAATATCTTAATAAACTGTGGATAGTATTCTCTGCTAATACTTCATATAAAATGACGTCTTTTATTTGAGTTATTCGTTGAGTAGTGCTAGCTTGGACACTGTGAATCAAGCCCTAAGTCCTTATGTTAATACGGAATATTTTCATTTAAGAAATGATCTGTTATCAAAAATTTATTGAGTTCTAAGTTGCAAATTGATGTGATGTGAATAGGAAAACTCCAGTTATCTTAGCACTTTGCAACCTCAACAAAGTATTGTTATTCAGATAATAATACTTTACCGTTGAATGAGCATTCCGAACATTTCTGTTGGTGACATCGGCGCCGTAGCGAGATAATGTCCATTATGTCAACCAAACACGCGCCACATACCAATACACACAGTGACATAAAACAATTGACATGAGCCACAGTCTAGTCGATACGAGTATTGTTTAGGCAACTGCCTACTAAGATTAGAAGAAAGAAAATACATTTATTCGACCCACAAACACATATACACAATACAGTGACTTGTAAACACATATACAATAAACAGACACACACACACACACACACTTATCTATTATTACATATAATAAGACTGTAAAAGATCGATTTCTGTACATTGAAGATTTTTATGAAAAATTGTTACAGGGGGTCTTATCTATTATATATATAAATATATATACATATAATAAGACTGTAAAAGATCGATTTCTGTACATTGAAGATTTTTATGAAAAATTGTTACAGGGGGTCTTAATTACCGTAATAGAAGCCAAAACAACAATTTTTAAAATTTTTGTCTGTCTGTCTGTCTGTCTGTCTGTTTGTCCGGGCTAATCTCAGAATCTACTGGACCGATTTTGATGGGGCTTTATTTTATTTGACTCAGCATCACTTGGAGAGTAAACTAGGATAGAAATAATCACGCCAATAGACTTAGGGGGTAGGCAGAAAATATATATATATATAAAAGAAAGTCGTGTTTGTTACAACACTTATAACTTGAGAACGGCTGAACCGATTTGGCTGAAAGTTGGTGGGGTGGTAGCTTAGAATCAGGAAAAGCATATAGGATACTTTTTGTCCCGCTAGACGGGGCCGGGGCTGGGGTAGCACGGGACCGGGACGAAACGGTGGGGAGGTAGCTTAGTACCAGGAGAAGGACATAAGATACTGCATATAGGATACTTTTTGTCCCGCTAGACGGGGCCGGGGCTGGGGTAGCACGGGACCGGGACGAAACGGTGGGGAGGTAGCTTAGTACCAGGAGAAGGACATAGGATACTTTTTATCCCGTTCGATGGGGCCGGGGCTAAGGCGGGACGGGGCCGAGGCGAAACAATTTAAAATAAATGTGGGTGGAAATGAATCTGTAAAGTGTTTTAATTCAATGTGTAGTGTTTCCTCCATATTGGTTTGTATAAATTAAATGAATATTTGGTACTTTATGGTACTTGCCAAAGTATAACAAAACAGTGCCTTGAAAAAATTTATATTTAGATCCATTTTTTCCACACAACAAAGTAAAATGTTAGTAAAGTAGTAGTTTTTTTTGTGGCAAAGTAGTAGTTAAAAGTAAAGTAACCATATTATCCTATCAAACAAAGGAATTCCTAATCGAAATACAAATTGTGAACGTCCAAATAATCGGTATGGTCATAATAATTGATCACCTTTGATGTACCTACTACTTGCTTCTTATTGTTGTAATAATATGGCCAATTTTAATGATAAGTGAGTACTAAAATGTACTATATAAATACTTTATATCTTGCGTACTTATAAGTACTTATACTTAAGTATCTTATTTGTAAAATCATAAGCCTATAAATTAAAAATTCTATCCAAAGTCACTATTCCACGCGGACGAAGTCGCGGGCACAGCTAGTTCAACATAAACATCGAATATGAGTCGAAAAGGCACCGACTCAGCATTAATTGGCATTTGTGGTAGATTGGATTAAATTAGATTACTAGCTAGTAATCTTCATACTATCAAAGGGATTTTATTACTCAATATGTTAACAGTTCTTGGTCGCTGTTGGCAATATAAATATAAGGAAAAGTGGTACCATATTTTTAATTAATAAACATACTATTACATACAATAGTATGTTTATTAATTAAAAATATGGTAACACTTTTCCTTCTCTTTGGTGTATGCGACATGTAATAATGGATCTTTTTGTACGCAATTAAATATTGTTTATAATAAAGCCAGTGATTATTATTCATATTGAGAAAGAAACCTCCTGTCAGATGCTTTTATAAATTTTTGTGTAGATATCACAGGATGTTAAAAGACAATGTGTGGGTTGAGACCAAATATTTTGGTCATATTTCAAGAAATTATAATTTTTATTTTTAAGAAACATGTCATACGGCCTGTTTCACAATGTTGCTTAATAAGTAAAAAGTAACGTTATCCATTCATTATTTTGTGCAAAATGATGCTGTATATTTAATTTATTCGTTGGTGAGTGCTCATTTCGTCGTGATCGTAGAACAATGGCGTATGTGCATTTCGTCAAACTTTACAGGGCGGCCATTTGAAATATTTTGAACGGTTATTTTTAAATAACTTTTTTTGCATATAACCTAGTGCAATACAAATTTGCATGTGTCAATTGTAAAAGGTCTTTTATAGTATGGAATAGGTATCATAAGCCTATATTTGCTGGTTTTTGAGAAAAATCACATACGTCATTTTACTTCGGATAAAAATGTGACTCATGGTAAGATACGACGTTTTTCTGCGGATATTCTAATGTCAGATGATACAAAACGTCTATTTTCTATGGACTTTGCATTAAATATTTTGTCGTATTCGAATAATATTTAATGTTATTTTATAAATAAAACACGGAAACTATTTTTCTTATTAATGTATTTTGCTTTTTAGTAGTTTCAGATAGTTACAGTATTATTCAACAATGATTTTAGGCCATACTATAGCTAGACAAACAGGGTAAGTCAATGGATTTCTTAGTCTTATTTATTTATGATTTGATTAAAACATTTACCGTTATAACTTATTTATTTATTAATATTTTGTAGGACTATGAGTTGTACAATTGGCAGATTTAATGCCTTAGGGCATTCTCCTGGGAGTGCAGAAAGTTGAATCAGTGGCGAAACAATTTTAATAACTATTGGTTTAATTATATTTACAGCAGTCCAACGCTTCCACGCTTTTCAATTTCACTTCCTTCCCTCCCGTAATATCGTGATGTGTTATAGGCTTTCTCTATAAATAGGGTATCTAACACAATAATACTTTTTCTCATCTGACAAGTAGTTCCTGAGATAAGCGCTTTCAAACAAACTTTCCAGCTTTAGTATATGTATAAGTAGGTATAGATTAACTTGCTACATTAAGAAGAAAATTACAATCGTTTTAACGGATAGTCTCCGTTCCAATAACCTGATAAAAGTAAATCACCCTAGAATCAAAAGCTTTGGTAAAATCTTAAAGATGGTTATAATTTTCTTACTTACTTACAATATAAAAATCATATAGTGGTAGGTACGGCATATCATGAAAAGTAAGACTAAGATAATTTTGAAAACATACAGGATGTCCAAAAAAAAGTTCTCGTAACCATCAATAGGCTTTTTAAGCATATAAAGGCATTAAATTTATAATAAGCCTCTATGGTCCTATAACGACAACCATATAAAATAACTAATATAAAATAAAGAACTAAACGATTGCTAAGATCGCTAACCATTAGAAAATTAGTTATAATAACTGAAAACAACCGGTGTTTTACCATGATGGAGGTTACAAAACAGAGTTGGTAACAAATTAGCTAACAGTCATCAATCCAGTTTCTCAACTCATCAATCGAGAAAAATCTTGGCGTTTCGACAAATAGGTACCAAAGCATTTGTTTTGAAAGCGTTTGCAGTAGATGGGAATATAATGTAAAGTTTTTTTTTAATTTACAGAAAATCTTTTATCCCTTGCCATAACACTATCTGGTCCTTATGTAATAGTTGACTCAATAACGACGGTATACCTACTTCCTTTGCTTGCGATGCGACCCCATGGTAATTAGGTCTGGGTCTGAGGAAGGAATTAAATTGACCTAAAGGTTTGACTGACAGAGATTGCTTTTAGCATTAAGGTCACCTTTGTACAACATTATTTATGCAATAATCTTTTATAAAATAAATAGATTCTTAAGACATTAGGTGATTTCCTTTTGACGACGTGTGAACTGACGATGTGTTACTATTATCACGAACTACTGGGTATGTTCAGTACAAAACAAATCATAAAAATGAGAGTAGACATCCTTACAAAAACAAAGAAAACATGAAAGCAATTTTCGTCAGGCATAAAATTTAACTAATCGTTTTATATTTCGGTGTTCTCCTTGCAGAGTTGGTTAGCAAATACATTACCAAAAACTTTTTTTACGAGTCAAATAGACAAAATAATATTATTTTAATTAGTAAAGTTTCTTTAAACATGCCATAATATTACAATTCAAATAAATTTTGGTAAAAATATTTATACACTGCCATTTTTTTTAAAGGTACAATGTCGTAAGTTATTCAGTGCTCGAAGAACATGGATACAAGTGCACTTACGACACAAAAATACGATAACATATCCACAGTATATCGTCGTATGTGATCATCCGCCAGCGTCATGTACACAGAAAAATGCAGTATGGCTACATATGTCACGATTATTTATTAATTTTAAAATAAATAAAAAACAATAACAAAAGCTATATTAAGTACTTATATTGCGTTTAAGCAAAACTTGTTATCTTTTAATCAATTTATTCTTATGCCATAGAAAAGTGACGTATGATAAAAACCGACTGCTGAATTTGTTTTTAGCATTTTTGTCTTTTAAACGTGTCTAAAACACATTAAATTGAATTCGAGTCATTTCTTGGAGTTTCTGGTACTTTGCAGGCTAGTCCAACGAACAATGTCACTTGCGCGGATCCGTCGGACGTCCGCATGACATATGCGTACATACGTCGTTTTACTACGGACATTTATCAGAAACGTCATTGTACCTACTGCGTAACTCCGGATATATTAAGAAAAATATTTTTTTTCTTAATTGGTAATAAAATTTTCGGTGTTTATATACCAAAAATGCAATAAAACGATTTTTGGATTTTTGTCAAATACGTCGTTGTTCTAAGATCATGACGATTTGTGAATGGTGAAACGGCCCTTAGTCATGTGCAACGTAAATATGTTTACAAAAACATAAAGAAGGTTATGTTGGATAATGTCATAAAAATATATCCAAGGCAAACGGCTAAGTTTGCAAACTCTATACTTATTTACCATGATTTTACTGTACACTTATCTGCATCGTTAGGGAAACATTGAAAAACAATAGCAAGTTGTATGGGAAGTATCAGCTGATATAGAACACGGGGAAAACAGGAAAGTAGTTTGACTGCCACTAATAGGACGATAAATAGTGTTGTGTTGAGTGTTTTTACGACGATGGTACGTCATCAAGGGCTTGTTTCACCATCGTGAAATAAGCACTAACAAACGAATAATAAAATATGGAACGTCATTCCATCTGAAGTAGTGGATAGATGTAGTGGAACTTATTCAGAAATTGTAGAACAAGCCGTGAGCGTTGTGTATCCATTTATTGTGTCACCTAGTTCCTAAACAACAGGCGGCAGAACTCAATACTTATCTTGTAAAGATACGTATTACTCTGAACAAAGGAGACGGTCGACCCGCCATACATTGCTTGCCCCAAAAGTAAAAATCCATGCGTCACGACCAAAACTAATTTTATGGGTTCGTTTCTTCGCCTTTTAAAATAATATAAAGTAATATAAGCCGTAAATAGTGGGGTTATCACATAAAACGAAATAAAATGTGTGGGGTCAATCTCTTGCACACTATCTAGAACAGGTCTATCTAGATCATCTGTGTCAGCGCCATCTGTGTCGAAAAACCGCCATCTAGGCCACCAAAACTAAAACATAGTAAACTGCCCCGCTAAGGTGCGTAACACGTGAAAATTACAATGACGCAAACAATAGCCAACGAAAAGAAGTTCCTTGACACAATTTTTTTTCAAGTTTTAGGAAGAGGTTGGTAGGTTTAAAGGTTAGTACCTATGGGAGGCAAACGTCATCTTCCTTCTTAAAATAGCGATTGCGAGCGCTTACTTATTTAACTAACTGCCAGTTCTATGACACAGTATGACACAATTTGCCATTTCGTTAAGCGTTCGTCAGTTTGCTTATACTTATAATGCTTATATTATGCACTTGCACGAAACCGCTATTTTCTGCCAAACACAACAATTGTTGGGGACAGGAAATTGTATTCAATCGTTGTCCTATTTTTTTTGTACATTTATATGCCGCTAGATAAAAGTAAAGTAAATTAACAATATTGAATCAAAAATTCAATATATTTTGTTGCAAAATGATATAGTCAAGTCTCTTAATGCTTTTCTTTAATCAAACATAAAACGACTCTGGGGCACGATACGACCGTCTCCTTTGTCCCAAACACAACACGCCACGTTTTAGGGAAATCAGTGCTTAACCATGTCAATTTGGCTTTGAAGCGATTTAACGGGATCTCATTAACGGCTCGTTCCTGCATGTTTGCACACGTAGCATGTTATACAGGGTGATGTATATACTTTAAAGTGTTATACATATAGATGTGCCGTTTGAAGGGCCTAATTATCTTTATATGTATCTCTCTCCGTAACATGATATCTACGGAAAGTGAAAAATAACAATTCATTTGTTTGCTTTTAGATTTGAAAGCAAGTTCACTATTCGATTCGACTATTCGCTTCAACCAATGTTGAGTCAAAATACTGTATTAGCAATTATTTGCAATAAAGACCATCGTCAAGAAACAAGTTATATTTCATCATTCCTCTCACTGCAATCACCGCTTTACAAAACAAACATAGGTATTTGTAATTTATATTTCAGGTTAAAATAAATTAGCTGCCAAAAAGAAGCTTTTGTCAATCTCATAGTAACAAACTTAATTTGCAAACAAAAAATTGCTATCATCATGATAATACGAGAAAAGATGGAAAATACTTCCTGTAAATAGCTGATAAGCTTATTTGATTAATTACTTCAACAAAACTCTATAATATTATGTAAAAAATAATAATAATAAAGATTTCGTCAGAAGTATAGTACAATGTGTGTGACACCCTGTATATAAGGAAAACTGAAGAAAAAATCCTCAATTATATCACGGTTGTTTTCTGTTCTTGACATAATGTCATTATCTTTTGATTGCGGAGCCATTAATGTTGGTCTGATACTTAATAAATAATAAAGATTCTTGAATTATCCACAAAAATACAAATAGGTATTGAAATTGTTTCACAGAGATTCATTGTTGATATGTGAGCAGCATTATTTCATCCAAACATTAGGTAACAGAGGTAATTATTTTAAATTAAGTTACTACAGACAGAAATTATTTTACTGTAAACATTATTTATTCAGTCACAATGTTTACTTTCAACGCCATATTACAAAGCAAAATTACAAGCAGTTTCAGCCGAAACAAAACACAAAAATCCGACACATCAGACCCAAATTTCCCAGCCCCATAAATCCCTAGAACTTTAGAACCAGTGCTAAACACTCGATAAACTCCAAATCCAGGCTTAACTCCGAACAAAACCAATCCAAAACCTCACAATCAGTCACGAACAGCATCGATTGGAAACAAATAAGAAATCAATCGCGCATTGGCCGTCGTATTTACTTGCTCGCTAAGCCGCGCTCATAGTTCCAATCCATTCATGATTGCAAAGTAGATTGAGAGCGCGTTTTCCAACTGGCAACACAGATGCACAGTGGTGCCAAACACCACACGTGGCTCTGTTTTTTCGTTAGTAAATTAAAAAAAAAGTACACTAAATAGTAATAACAAAAATTCACTCGAATGGTCTGCTAACCAAAAGGGCAATATCATTATTGCAAGTTGAATTGAAATAGTCATTTGCTAATGGTAATTAAAATATTCATTGTAACATTTGGTTAAGGTATTATTTTTCTTCAAAACACGCACTAACGTAAATATTTAACCACTGGTAACAATATTTAACAATTAGTCGAGTTAACTATCGATCACGAAACTGGGCCTAAGATGTTGATAGCGATATCGCCATCAACATCTTCCACAATAATATTTTTGTGGGCAGTAAGTTTTGTTTTATTCAATCTTTACTAATATTATAAAGCTGAAGAGTTTGTTTGTTTGTTTGTTTGTTTGAACGCGCTAATCTCCGAAACTACTAGTTCGAATTGAATAATTCTTTTTGTGTTGGATAGTCCAGTTATCGAGGAAGGCTATAGGCCTTACTTATATAACATCACGCTACGACCAATAGGAGCAAAGATATAGTGGTAAATGTGTAAAAAACGGCTAAAGCGGTTGGGAGAAAGTAGTCACTATTCCACGCGGACGAAGTCGCGGGCAAAAGCTAGTAAATGATAAATAAACAAATTATCGACCACATGTACATATATCCCACTATCTCCAAGCCTATACACAACCAACACAGTGTCCCTCAGAGCGCAGTTTCAACGCCATTTGCAGTAAATCCGAGGGACAAGCTCGATCGCACGGATCTGAGGTCCTATTCTAAATCCATGTCAAAAAATTCCGCCCTTGGCATTATTTTACCGCCTTTTTTTTATTGGGACAAACAAAGTGGTGGCTGACGTACTAACCAAATCCACGACACTAATCAAAATTGAAGAATTCTTACAAGCCATGGGATTGCAATTAAATGGAGGGTGTTGAGATTATTTGCAAACGTCAACTGTCAGCTGTCAGTGTCACTGTCAATACGTCATGAGATGTAACTTTTTAAGTGCTCCTTCTGAATAAATGTCTGCTACTTGTAACCGTGTTCTCGAGTTCTTTTTTCATTTAATCAGCCCTAACTATAAAATTAGCTTGAGTAAATATCAGTCTGGGACACATGACAATGGAAGGATCAGAGAATGTCTATATGATATGGGTTTACTCTTGTCTCTAAACTATATCAGATGAGGCATAGACAGGGACGACGATGAAGCATGCTCACTCTAAAGAAGCCCGTTCACTCTTGCTGCTGACACAGCTGCTGTTGAACACGGTCTGAAATACATTTATAATGTATCAGAACGCACTCGTTTTGCATCCGCAGGAGAAACCGAGATCCTATAACTCGCGAGCAAAAAAACATTTGAAGAACGCGAGCGTTCTCTGTATTCAGTACAATCTATAGCATAACCGCTCTAAGAATTTCATTTTGACGTTTTTAGTGTTGGCACAAAATGTTTGGAAGAAGTGGCAAACTCCCAGCTTGACATTCTGTCCATACATTATGTGTCAAAATTAAAAACGACCAAATAGCATTCTCCGAGAGTTTATACATATAAATGCAAGAGAGAAAGCTTGAGAAGGCTTGTTGGCTCTCTCTCACTCAAGAATCAGGATATCAGTGAGCAAGACGACACGAGTCGTAAACAACGACATCATCCGACAGAATAGGACCCTGTGTGTGATTGCAGGGCTATTTTTCAACGAGAGAAATGCTGATTACACTATCAGAATGCATTTAAAATTCCGTTCGGATAATTCGATTTAATTATACGCTCCGAGCTATTAGCGATTCGTTTAAGTTCATACTTGGGTTGGGATATACTATTTACAATAGTATTCAGAGAAATATTTATTCAATAACATTTCCATTATTATAAATTTATTATAAAACCTATAAAATTGGAATGGTATTTAGGCGTGGTTGTTGATTTTACTGAGTTAGATGTTTCTGTTAATCAGTCAGGTATCAAACGACTGCCGGGAGTCGCATAATAATGGAATTTCTATTGTGTCTCGTTCACACATACTTGACGAGTTAACAATCATTTCATTACTTTCTATTAACATTGTTTTTTAATATCAAGAAAGAAGAATCTAATTAAACGGAAGAATAGTGTTTTCCTCTTCCATGTACTTAAGAAAATTAAATACAAGACAGCTAAGGAAAAGCAGCGTAGATCTGCTTGAAGACGTCATAAATCTACACAAAGACTTCGACATTAGAAGCTAGAACATGTGTTTCTCAGACTTCACATTTTCACCCAAAAGGAAAAGTCACACTGGTTGCGGTCTGCGGTCCAGCCCATATAAAATTGCCAGCATTCCGGTAAATTTTGTATGGACCGGACCGCAGACCGCAACCAATATGACAAATCCTTAAATCCTAAACATTGACCTCATTCAACGATTCTTTTCTAGATACATTTAGGGCCGTACCTCACCGAAATGCCATGGGGCGGTGTAACCGGCTAACTATTCAAGTAGTTAATATTAAAATATATCGCCGCTTCGCTAAAAAAGTGTACAATCTCAAAAATACCAAACTTTAGAGGAGAGCGTTTTGAAAGTTTAACAATTAATAAAAGCGTCATTTATAAAGTTAAGAAGTAGATTTTTTTATCTTAAAATAATTCAATCCTTTATCTTTCAAAATAATATTTTATTGGATAATATTAAGAAAAACGTATATATGAAAAAAAACTTTAAAAAATACTTGTTTTGACTTTAGCTACTTTTTGAGAAAATATCTGCTCATAATTTAGTTAAGTGATAGTTTATTTATGAAGAAAACCTAAAAAAGATGGCGTTTTTAAATGAAAAAAAGCGACAATGTAACATAACATTTAACATTAAACCTGTAAATTATTAAAATCTTCTACAAAATAAAGAATTAAACATTATTACTAGGTATGACTAAAACTTTTAGACGTTTAACATCACGGCACACTATTATGCTTTTAATAAAACAACCATTTTTAAGTTTTACCGAGTAATAAAAATATTATAATCTAAAGTATCTATCAAAATATTAAAACAGAGCTACGACCCGCTGGAACTTCTGAGCTGCTATAGCATAGCAGCTAAGATCACTCTACATACTGGATAGGACGAACCAAGTCCAGAAGATCTCGTCATGGAATCCAAGGGCTGGATCACAAGTCTAAAATAGATTAAAAACTGCGGCTTTCTCGATGCTAAAACGTGGGAAGAGAAGTGCAACGTTGCGAGATACATCTTCTGCGACGCGAGGGAAGAACCCTATGCGACGGTTGCACATTGGAGGCTCCCTACAGCAACAAGGAAGTAGAAGAAGAACTGGTGGCATCACGCGCGAAGGTCCCAGATTGGAGCTACAAGCCGCATTGATTGAAACAAGGTTTGCGAAGGCCATCGAGCAAGAACACTGACTTCGCATCAATGACACTGTCTACTGGAGTGACTTGCAGACAGTTTTACTTATGTTGGCTGAGAAACGGAAGTCGACGCTACACGACCCTTGTAGCACACCGGCTCGGCGAGACCACCCAAGAAGCGAGCTTAACAGACGTGGCAGTGGGTTCCTGCAACTCACCAGAACTTAACTTATGTGGCAACACGAGCCGGCTACGTGCCAACGTCAAAATAAGATCCATGGATTGGAGTCATTTCTAGAGAAGCCTAGCCGAGACTGGCCACGCCCAGAAGAAAGCAGCGATGAAATCGCAACCGAACTGCTATACGTTATCACTGAAGAACAGAAAAAAGGGGATGCAGCACAGCCTGATATCAGCCGATTGGATCCAGGGCAAAAGTACTGCAGTTCGTGGACTGTTGCCGCAAGAACACTGCGCTCAGCCACGACCATATCGAGAAGGCAACGAATCTCGGGCTGCGACGAGGACAACAAGACTCGTTTCCTCAAGAAATAGACTGCACGAAGAAAGGCATTCTTCATCGCTTCGACCTATTGTTGAACTACTACTATACTTCAAAAGCTCAATGGACGCGCGAATAAGGCAAAAGTGCCTAAAACAACTAGGTGACCCATACTACTGGACGGTCGTATACAGTATACAGTGGTTGGGTTATAAAAGGGCTCAACAATAAATCCATAGTAACAGTGAGTAAATTAAATCAATGCAGTTTCATTGGGACCTCCTCAGTGCCTAGCAACAAGTACTTAAGATCATTCTACAGACCATTCGTTCTGGGCCAGGATGTGATCTACTCCATCTCCATGGCCTAACTCCAATGGAAGTAATTTCGAAATAGTCTTATTAGATTTGTCATCTTTACCATTTTAAACTATACAATTTAAAATAGTATCTTCTATTTCCAGATATTTTTTTCGTCAAAACTAAACAATTCATAAATAATACAGTTTATTAGTTCAATACTTTAGCGTAAAAACTGCATAATTTTTAGTATGTATTGGCTTTCTGAAAAGATTTGGCTAAATGTGAGGCCATTTTTATCACAAATACCATTCAAATACGATATAATATAGTATTAAAGAGAATTATAACTTACCTTTAGGTTGTAATTTCGTTATTTTTTACTTTTTATGAGAAAATACTACGTTGATTCTACGGATGCTTTGTCTAAACTGAAAAATGATTTCTTTTTCTGCGAAAAAGATGCAAAATCGCGCCAATTCAAAACTAAACATTAGATCCCCTAGCGGCGATTTTGCGAAGTAGCCTTTTTAGTCACTATTGAAGAGAAACATTAGGTGATCCTGAGTATTTCTGTATATATAACTCGATTTCGCAAAAATTTCGTTTTTGTATACTTTTTGTGAGAAGCGGCGATAGCCAAACCGTCGCAAAGCTCAGGTACAATACATTTCAATATTATATGCTTGGATACGTAGCCGGCGATATCATCATGGCGTCTGGGTGAGGTACAGCCCTAAGCACAAAAACAGACCAAGGAAGCAATCATAGTTAACGAACAGAAGGATTTTTCGGCAAAGAGTCCAATCTTTTCAAGATTTTAGCAAAAACAACAACGACAATGTGTCCAGAAATAGAATAAAATCAGTTTACCAAAATATCTTCTGAATCTTCCTCCGTTTATTGAGATGAAATTTTCGTTCTACTCGATAATGTCAATTGACGTACTGTATGTCATTGTATTTTTGACTGGATGAAGAGTTTGCACTTGATTGAAGCCAGTATTAAGTTCTAAACCTTTTTAAATACACATTAGTGTTGCATTCTATCTCTATTCAAGTATTTTTTGAATTGCCACCATACTTTATTACTTACATTATAAAACGAACGATAAATCCTACATACTCAACAATACATTTTTAAAACTATTTTTAATCGTAATAACCAGCCTAGAAATCGCAACCCTCATAAAGAATACTTACCTATATTTTTTTCGAAAAATAAATAAAACTCAATCCGTGAACTTTTTTCTAATGCTAAAGATCTGTATGGTTTTCTTTACCGGTTGTAAGTGGTATGTATCTATTATAATCTTGCGATTTTTAGAAGATCGTCTGTCCAACCCTACTCAATTTTTGCTCTTAAAAAATATGAAAAGAATTCCCCTACTTTTATGCGTGGCCCAAATCTGATCAACTCTCAGACTCCACCTTTACAAATGAAACTAAATTCCGGCGGACATTCCTATTGTAAAATTCAATGGGACTTGGGTCCTTTCCGAGGTACTATTGGATTGTCAAATAAAGGGAATTGCCAATAGGTCTATTTATGCAAAGTAGGGTTACGGTACCTTTTGGCCTACATCCGTATGTACCTACCGTGGATGGCATTATTGTTTAGTGATTTACGATACCCGATTAAGATGTCCGGATGATCTTTGAATTCTATGGGAATTGAAAAAACTGAAGTAGTTTTTCGCTCGCATAACTGTTAAGGTTCAAGCACATTTATCCACCCGTAATGGGAACATCACATTAAATTATTAAGGTATTATTAATTTAATGATTAACTGTAAATTTTATTTCACACTAAATTAAGGGGTGGAGACCTGGTGGTCAGTAACACAAGTATTCCTTACTTACCATAGGTCACCAGTCTCCACAAACAAGTTATTGTTAACAGAAATACTAAATAATTTGATAATTTTAATACTACTTACTTGTTTGTGGTGAGAATTATGAGAGAATGAGCAAGGCGTCAGCCATACGGGAGCACGTTACGTAAAAGGATACGCTTGGGCATGGGAACGACACCGGATAGCAATCGCCTCGCATCAGATATCGTTTTCTACAACTTATGACAGTTTTTGTGAATGAAAGCCCGATTGACTGGGTAGGCGGATAGTTGACAGCCATCGGGCGAAGCACATTACAAATCATGCGCCGCTGTTCGAGAGTAAGTCGCGAGTTGATCTCTCTGAAGTTGATAGATGTGCGTTGAAGTATGGAGTTTCATACGAAGAATACTGAACGCCTTGAGTTGACACAGTGCTGTTAAAGTACATTAATCCACCTATTACGGGTAGATTGATGTGCCTTTATTAGAAGCATCGTGCCATGTAAGAAGCATCCATTCAGCATTATAGTGCTGTTATGAATTTCATTAGCACCAAATTCCTTGATAATAAGCAGCCGAAATCAAAAACAATAAATAAAGTGTTACACCCATATTCATAAAAAACGCAAACAGTCTAATAAACCTGTTTTAACTATTACACTGTTTTGTCTCGTTCTTTCTTAGCCCTGTCATCAAAAGTGACAAAACAGTGTAATAGCTAAAATAGGTTTATTTGACTGTTTGAATTATTATGAATAAGGGGGTAAGTACATAAGTACGTGAACTTGAAATACTCGTATATTTACTTTCTCAAAACAAACTAATTACAATTTCAGCAACAATAATTGTTCGTAATGTGTTTCAATTGCCCAAAAGTTGTATTGGATTGGTAATTTTAACTTCTGTTAACTTTTGTAGGTCATCAGAAGTTACTAATTACTAGGTTTCTCATTACAAAGTTTGAGTCAATAGTTTAAAACCTATACCGTTTGTATTTGTTTCTATCATTTTCACAGTTATTTTGAGTCAATGTTGTATATTCGGTGCATGAAACGACAAAACTATGTTTTTTTTTGTGTTTTGGTCAAATCAATTATAATCCTCTTAGGCGGAGTTGTGAAACTACTCTTTTCTTTTTCTACCTTTTAAGTGTTTCTTATAAATCATTTTATTCATAGATAGAAACCAACCTGGCTCAAATAGTCATCGCGAGGGACTGGCAAAATTCTACAAACTTTAATACGGATACTCAAAAAACAGCTGCAACACAATCAACGGTTTTTCACTCAGTTCATTCAGTCGACAATGTCGATGATGAACTCGTAATCATCTCTTGACTAAACCACGACGTTTTCCTTATTAATATCATCCATTGCTGCTGATTCGCAAACTAAACTTTGGAAAGTTCGTCCAAAACGTCAATGTATACGTGGAGTGCAAAGTTTCGCAACACTTATCGGTGAGGGTGTTTTTCCAAAGATACTTCAGTCGGGTTTCAGCGTTCGTGCTGGCCGGTTGTATGCTAGACGGAGGCGATTTTTCTCCCCAAACTTTCCTTTGGAAAATACGCGAGCGAATTGCTTTGATTTCGTGCGCGATTTTCTAATTTTTCGTGTAAATACAAACCAAAAATAATTAAAAAAATAATTTTGGAAGTTGGTGAAGTGTATTTGACTTGTGTTTATTATTTATAAGGTAATGAGTTACCTAATTAATTTGGTGGTAAAAGGAACGCAGTTTTTGCCGGTCTAGCCCCGGGGACACCAATGAGGCGTTTCCTCGTATAGGTAAATATTAATTAATGTTATGGTTAATTAATACATTTCTTTGTAAGCAATATCTATTTTATTAAGGTATATTACTCATTATGGTCCGAAATAGTAAACTTACCTAACTTACTTATATAATTTGTTTCGATGACATTTTTCACTCAATGAAATCGAAATTACTTTCCATGCTTTTTGAACTAGAGATTTTTTAAATGTGTTTCTTTCTATTGAATTCCAAAACTAAGACATGCACGAAATCGGACTTAGTATTTTATTTACCGTGATTAAAAGGACAAGCGTCAGACAAGTATTGAAATGAGCCTTAAAAAATTATATGGCATATGTCAGTTTTTTACACTGAAGAGCCTGGCTTTTACACTGAATGGTGCACCTAAAATAAAATTGGAACAGAATGCCTCCTCTGACGACTTAATTGTACTTAATAGCCTTTCGCCAGTTTTCGTGGGAAGAAAAAGTATTCTATGACTAAAAATATGATTTTAGGACACGTAATTTCAAAAATCATCAGCGAACAATTAGCTCACGTCATGACTTCTTACTTGTATTTGACAATTTGAAGTTTAGCGGAGGAATGTAATGAAAACTAGAAAAAAGATCCATATAATTAGCATGTCAATATTTTGCGAGATTTTTTAACGGCTGTTTTAACCACTATCTTGATTCTAGAACCTGCCAACAAAAATTAAGGTATACATTAACACAAAACAATTTACTTAGCTGCTCGATAAGATTGATTATGTCATACTTTGACCTTAAATAAAACATTTAAAAGCTTCAATCAAAAAAACTCTCTGCCTAAAACCTGTTACTTTACAAATCTAAATGTAAATCTGTGAATCTCGTTCATTTGTCCTACATTTAAATGTAAATCTCCATGGTTTTTTGGCACCAAATCTAGAAACACTGTTTTTGAATATTGAAATTTTAAAAACAATGCTTGAATCGCTTTTTAAACAATCGACCGTAAATCTTATTTGATAGTACCTTGAATTGTTTAATTAAGGTTTTTTTTTAAAAAACTGCTATCTACTACAGTTAGTTTCTAATAGTTAGTTTTTTAAATTATCTGACTAATAATTAAATAATATTATTGTAATGTTTTTTTTTTTAATTATGATATCTATCTTTTGAAAATATTTTACATGCCATAATTGTGGCAAGACATGTTGAACTATTTATTGTAAACGTCCACCCAAATGTAGCGTGTTTCTATGTAGGTAAATAAAAAATTGAATTGAATTGATTACCATAGGGCAGCAAATGATGATAAAAAATCTTGGAAAGGAGATTGATTCTATAATTGAACTACTAATACCTACTATGAAATTGTGCATTATTAAGAATCTAACAATAAGTTTGAAGGTTTTATGCGAACATAAATAATAAAGGGTGTAATATAATATACTAGTCCAACATAGATAACTATTTTGTCATAACGCTGATATCTTTTGACAATACACACTTTCCCCATCATCCCTTTTTATGTACAACATAAAATATTTAGAATAGTATCACAGCCGCGTTATAGCTTCCTTTATGAGATGTTCTGAAAGCCTTAAAGACTTGTGGGAGTTTAAAAATACTGAGCAAATATCGGAGGCAGTAACTTCTTCATTGCTTTTATAAAGCCTCGAGAAAAATTGCCGTAGATTTATTCGACCTACTAGCTTCGAAGCCTAAGGCTATGTTTATACTGACCAAGAAATGGGGCCATTAGGTGATAGCTTAAAACTAACTAAAAATAAAGATAACTTTAGTTTGGGGTACTCAACTCTATCAGTATTATCGATATCAATAGGGTGGGTGGCTCAAATTTTGACATCGTTACTTTCCACAATGTGGATAACATTTTATATGGCAATACTATCGATATACTGAATAGTTTGCGACGTCAAAAATCGATACTGAAAACATAATCCCTTTTCGGCATTTTTAATACATTTATTACCTACGAACAATTATTTTGCTGAATTTTAATCATAAATTTTGATAGTTCCATAATTTTTTAGACAAACCCACAAAAAACTAGATGTATTTATTTTTAATCACTTGTCAGATTAAACTTTTTTTTTGGTTAATTTATGTTCCCAATTTAAAACGAATATATGTTTAACATTTATGTTTTGTCCGTCGATTGACAACAGGCTTAAATATTCATTTTCGTCCCTTCGCTCTGAACTGAATATGATACTGGTCATGCATAGTCAGTGTTTGCTAAGATCAAACATTAGGTAGTGTACTGGAGAACGATTGTGATTATTAATTTATTTAGTTAAACATGGTTTGTTAACATGTTTGTATTCTTGCCTACAATATTATATTGACGACATAAGGTATAGTGACTAGCGCTCCTGACTACGAAACCAGCGATCGCGGGTTCGAATCCCGCAAAGGGCAGATGTCTGTGTGATGTGCACGAATATTTGTACCTAACTCATGGATTTTATATGTATTTTATCATTTTATATTTGAAAGGAAGACGTTTCGTGACCCATATTTATTTATCATGTAACAGGCTCACAGAAGATAGAGGATTTTCTGTTCTGTGGATCCCACTCTGTTGCGTAAAAATACCGAAGATATACGATACACTCAATAAAAGGGTATGTACTTATAGATACATACAATTTGGAAATGAATCATTATCTCTTTTAATTGTGTGCCGCCTTAAACCCTTTTATACTGAAACAAAGACCTGACTGCCGCAAATACCGAAATTCAGACAATAGTCCCAAAAACCACACGACAATTATTCTTTACGAGGGAAATATCATTATTCGAAACGAAAAATCATCCCGTCGGCTGTTGAAAACTCGGCGTCAGTTGTAGTGATGTCCATCGTAGTATCGATGGTACGAGATTTAATAATAATAATATAACTCTTTATTTTACAACACAAAGTAAATTACAGTTTATAAGCTTAAAGTAAATGTATTAAGGCGGCCTTATCGCTAAAAGCGATCTCTTCCAGGCAACCTTTGAGTAAAGGAATAGACTATTCATAGGAAGGGGGAGTTAGAGCTTTGATGTTGTTAAATAAATCTATGGACCAGTATTGACCTTATTGTAATGGTAGATAGGCATATGTGTCAAAGGCAACTCCTTAGTAAAGAAAGAAAGAAAGAAAGAAAGAAAGAAAGAAAACTCCTTAGTATACGTGCGAGTGTTACTTGTAAAGACAAACTTATTTATTTTTTATTTGTTATGGAAGCAAACTGTATTGTAATTTGTATATTTTGCTTAAATGTACATATTTCAAACTTAACGTGAAGCCTTTGCCTAGCAGAGGGAAATTTACAGGCAAACTTTACTTTAGTGGCAGTAGGTATGTGCTGAACTTAGATTCAAATCCATCGACACTCGATACCAAAACCATCACCATGCCCCAACACTTTCAAGAGTGAAAAAAATAAAGAAAAAACAGCCGTCTCACGCCACAGTTTCATTCACCCACTAATTGGAAAGCGGGTGATTACGAACTAACCATAAATTGAATTTTAACCGAAAATATGAGCCCGAATTATTCTTGGCAAGCAGAGAAGGATTAAGGGCCGATAAATGAGGTCTACTGGGAAATAAATCGGAATTCCGAACAAACGATGGGCATTTGACTTTGAAGGCAGCGATTTAACTTTCAGCGGCATATTTTTAACCGTTTTTAAAAAAGGAGGTTATCAGTTCGACATGTGTGTATGTGACGTATGGATGTGAAATTTGGTAAAATACAGTTGCTTTGGTCAGAGGTCATATGAAATATGCGCCAGACAACACACTAATTGATTTTGAACTTCAAATTTGAAGTCAAGAATCATAAGCGAATTTTTACAAATAGTTTTTAGTTGGAGTGCCACTTCATGTGATTGAAAATCTACTTTAAAAATAACGCCATAATCAAGTGTATAAGATTTGGTAACCAACTTTGTTCTCAATCAAACGGCTGTTTTAATGAAATTCTTAAAATTTTAAGCTCAAAATATATATATAGCAAAAACTGACCAGATCTGTATTACAAAACTGGTGCGATTTTTTTACAAATGTCTAAAAGCAACGACGTGCCAGTCTCAATTAGTATGAAAATCTACGAGCACCCGAAGTAAACCATTTGAAATCCTAAATTCATCCCTGCAAACTCTATACTGTTGGTAAAGGATCAAATTCCGAATGGCAAAGTGGAATAACAAGCCATTTTACGCCTAGATATGATTCGTGGAAGTAATAAATACTTAGGAGAGAGAGAGAGAGAATACTGACGTAACTAGTATTGGCTGACTCATTGGTTTGTTGGTAAATAAATAGGTATAGACAATTACTATTAGACATGATGGGTCTTAACGCAAATAAAAACTTATGAGTTGCTATTACTCTCTGCTAAAATCCTTTAAATATGTATGTTACAGTCAAAACTCATAGCCGGTCAAAACCACTTTTGTCTTTTGGTCAGTCAATATTGGTTTTGACCGATGTCTTAAGACAAAAACAGTTTTGACTGATTTTGGCAGTCAAAAGTGACTTTAACCAAGGACATTGGTCAAAACCACTTATGACTGGAAAAATATTGGGTAATAGTTATTTTGACTAAGATGTATCAGTCAAAAGTGGTTTAACCAAGAATGTAGGTCAAAACTACTTGTAACTGATAATAGTAAATAAAAAAACTATACATAATATAATCGAAATCGTTTATTATTTAAAAAATGTAATGAACATTTTAAGTAATTATTAACAATATTATCTTGAAATAAAACAAATGAGACAACGTTTTATGTGTCTACAACAATATGATTGGAGACTTAAATAACGAAAATAAAAAACTTAAACATATAACTGCTGTGGATCCTACATGTGGATATAGACTTCCATACCTGACGATATATGCAGTCACTGTAGTGAGTTCTAAGGCATAATGTCAATAGAGATAGGAAAATGCAGCGTGCCGCTTTATCGGTAAGTACAAGCGAGATAGACATGATATTGACAGGACTCAGTTGATAACACGACGAGTATAGCAATTACTTGCATTTGACTAAAAATTTTAACTGAAGTATGTTTACCTTTTAAGACTTTTCAGCGCTATTGTAGAGTGATCGATCATAAAGTGCCTTAACACTTTTTACACGCACACTTTTAAACTATCAACTGCAAAGTAAAAAACAAGCCAAGTGCGAGTCGGAACCGCACACTGAGGATTCCGTGCCATACTTCCGTGCCAGTATCTTTTTTTTGACACCAAAAACTTTGTTTTTAGTGTCAAAAAAAGTAGTGTTTGCATAAAAAAAATAACCTACCAGTATAATCTCGTTCAACCCAATTTTCTTTGAAGGTATTTGTGGACATAATTTTTTTATTTATTTACTTTCTTAGTTCAAACGTAAGAGACGCCCATTCTACCACTTATGAAGCGTCTAACTATCAAATCCTATATCATTTACTTTTACGTTTCCAGACCAATAATAAATTAAAACAAGTCCTTTTAAATATAAAAAACCATCAAGACTAAAAATATTATCTTGAAATTTTAATTCCAAGTTAATTTACATTGAGGCTTGGAATAGCGATGGAGTAATTTTCGCATCCACTGAGCACTGAACGCAAATAAACATCGTCTGTTTTTTGGCTTGTCAAAGTGGTGTTATTTTACGGCACAAAGTTTTTTTTTATGGACAGAATTTGTTTTTGTGAATGAAAAATATTGATGTAACTTGATTCCCAAATGAAACATGATGGATTTTTCGTTAGACGGCTATTCAAAGGATATTTATGTACCTATGCAGTAGGTAGCAATATCATAAATAAGTTGCTCCCTTTTAAGTCAGCTCAGAATAATAAAAACTTTAATGAGCAACAAAAAAAGTAATTTATTATTTTTATTAAAAACAACCATCAATCTAAAAATAGTTTCAAAAAGTTTGTTTGTAGAGTGAGACCAAGACGCACTGAGTGGACTCTGAAAGTGATTTTACCAATTGAAAACCACAATGTTATATAAAGGGCCTAGTTTACCATAGATAAATAAAAGCATTAATAATTCCAATAAAGTAAAGTAAAGTTAGCCTAAGCTGGGCAAAGGCCTTATCTCAAATATGAGGTAGTATGAGCCATACTCTGCCACGCGGACTCAGTGCGGATTGGCGGAGGGGTGTTTGCAAGGCAAGCGACGAACCTTGCTGTTACACTTTATCAAGCCGCCCCGGGCCTCTGACTAGGCTTAACGATTAATATCAACAGATATTAGCCGGGACCAACTGCTTAACGTGCCTTCCGATGCACGGAGATGCTCGTGATATACGTCACTTATATGGTCGGAATGGTCATATTCGGACATTGCGTAACAAGTCTTATGTCAAAAAATATATATTATGTTTTTAATGTACATGAAAGGTAGACCGCTAAATAAGCATATAGATGACTTGCTTCACTGCGTGTTAAAACACCAAGAAAACTAAAGTAAATGTCGTTCCAATCCACCCAAAAAGGCTCGCAGCATTTCAAAGGCATAAGCAGTTCAGAAACAGTCCACAAATCCAATCTTGGAAACGGAACGTTCTAGCGACACTTCCATTTGTATCGGAAAGTTGGTATCCCGCCGTGCGCAGTTTGCCGGTAGTTTCAAACTGTGTTACCGATCTCTTGGCCGGCTAAGATCTTTTTTAGAAGAATAAAGAAAATACAATAGAACAACTTTTGAAAAAGGAAATGGTAAGTGGATTTTGATATCTCTTAAATGTGGACTAACTTTCCTATATCTACCCTCCTACCCTTAACAAAAACAGAACAAAATTACATGGTAAATTATTGACGGTTGTTTAAGTTACAAAATGGCGCGTTTTACTATAGAATACGATATTATTTTCTTATAAAAGTTAAAAAACATGTTTACGTTTGTATGGGGAAAATGCCAACACCTTGTACATGACACTAAAAAATAGCTTATGTAAAGCTAAATCTTTTTAGAATGACTTTCGTCCGTAAACTATTAAATTTTGAGGTAATATGTAACATAAACTAATATAATCTAGAAATATTTCATGATGTCTCATAATTCTGTCAAATACCTGTCAGCCAATCAGCTGTTTGAACAGATTAAAAAGACGAAAGCAGAAAACAAAATGACATTGGTCTTGGCATTTTTGTAAACATCTCCTTTACCTGTGACTTCTATAACGTTCTTCTCGGAATTGAAGCATTTTGTGACTACCCATTACTTTTACAAATACAAATACAAATACAAATATCTTTATTCATAAACAGGTTATTTTACATTTCCATATTGCGTCGGGGATTTCTTTTAAGTAAATAAATACTTGTGTTAGAATATCCCCGCTCTCCATATTATTTTAACAGTAATTGATTGATAGGGTGAGAAAATACCATAAACAGATTCTCAGACAAAATAACAATAAAGAAGTTTACGTATTTACGATTATTAGATTAGATACAATTAATTATGTTATTATTAGACGAGAGTAGTTTAATTTATTATATTGAATTAATTCAATTAATATTAGTTACACAATATTCATATATATTACAAAAATAAAGGTGCGTGTGTGTGTGTGTGTGTGTGTGTGTTTGTGTGTGTGTGTGTGTGTGTGTGTGTAGGTGTGTGTGTGTGTGTGTGTGTGTGTGTGTGTGTGTTTGTGTGTGTTGTGGTTAATTTCCTTCTTCTAGAAATGCCTCAGTTTCCACATAGCTACATGATTTAAGAAATGAGGTGATCGACTTTTTGCAGGTATACGTATTTTTTGGGTAGATATTTAAAAATTTATTCATCTGATTGTATAATTTTGCAGACCGTGACATATACTGCCTCCTTGCGTAAACTGTTCTTACAGCAGGAATAAGAGCTACGTTATAATTACGTCTTCTGGCAACTTTATTGGCATCGTAAGGTATAGACTTATGAAGTTTCAGAATTGTGTTTAAAATGTAGATCTGTCTTACCGAGAGTACATCACTGAGTTTATAAAGATCTTGTGTAGAGTATCTGTATGGTTTAAAATGAATGACTTTTAAAAGACCTCTTTGTGCTATTTCTATATCCTTAAACTTTACCTTACTAGCCCCACCCCAGACCGGAATACAATAAGCCAAAAGTGACTGAGCCAGTGAAATGTATACTAATTTTAAGAGTCTTTTATCGGCAATGCACCGAAGCTTCTTAAATACCCACATGAGTTTTCTGATTCTTGCCATCATCAGTTCAAGGTGGGCATGCCAGGAAAGCCTTTGATCAACTAACACTCCTAGGTATTTAGTTTCAGTCACTTTGGTGATTGCTTTACAATCACACGAAAAATTTACCTGGTTATGATGACATTCATGAATTTTTATCTTAAAGTTTGATTGAGGTTGTGACGAATTATAATTTGTGAAAGCTATGTAATTAGTTTTGTCTGTGTTTAGTGTCAACAGATTTAATTTTAACCAGATGGCTATCCTTGCAAGCCCTGCCTCTGCAACCTGACGTACGGAGCTCCATGTATTCCCAGTAAAAATGATAGCAGTATCGTCGGCATATGAAAAAACTTTACCTGAGTTGAGGTTTATATTACAGAGACTGTTAATATATATTAAAAATAAAGTAGGGCCTAGAACACTGCCTTGCGGCACTCCGTACGTCACGCAGCATTCATCACTAATGTAGGCACCAAGTTTAACGTGCTGTTTGCGATTACTGAGGTAGTCCTCAAACAAAGCCTGAGCGACACCTCTTACGCCAATAAGCTCTAGCCTTTGTATAAGAATGGGAACAGAGACGGTATCAAAGGCTTTTTTCAAATCCAAAAATACTCCGATACATTTTTTCCCTCTGTCAACATTTTCAACAATGTGAGAAGTGAGAGAGATAATAGCATCTTCGGTTGAGAGACCTTGTCGGAAGCCAAATTGTGAATTAGACAAAAAGTTAATTTTATTTAAGTAGTTTAAGAGTCTTTTATTAATAAGCTTTTCTAAAATTTTGGATATCGCAGTAAGGACTGAAATTGGCCTATAATTCGACACATCATCTCTGTCCCCACTCTTAAACACTGGTGTGATTATAGCTCTCTTAAGTGCATCTGGGAAGACACCCTGCTCAAAGCATAAGTTGGCTAAGTGCGAGATTATGGGAACCAATATAATATAACCCAATTTAAGAAATTTTGTTGGTACATCATCCCAGCCCGGGGCACTTTCAGTGTTAAGGCTCATCAAAGTTTTGTAAACTTCTTCACAAGTAGTTTTATGGAGGGCAAAAGAAGCAACCGGCGAATGATAAGACTCCTTGCAAACGTTCGTTTGATGTGTGGAACTTGTTTTCAAAATGTTCTGGGCTAAAGTTTTCCCGATATCAGCAAAGAAAGTATTGACGTGATTAACAGATAAACTCGGGGTACTTTGTGAATCCAGCAATTCTAGTCCATTGGATTTTCTTGTGTTTCGGTTCGTTATGTCATTTATTGCTTGCCACAGACATCGTGAATTTTTCCTATTTTTGACTAAAAGCTCATTTTCATATTGATTTTTTAACTTTCGAATTAAGTTATTACAAAAATTACGGTACCTTTTATATGTAGTTTTTAAGATTTCATTAAATGGGTCACACCGTAATCTTCGCTGCATGTTGTTTCTGTTTCGAATGCACTTTAAAATACCAGTTGTTATCCATGGTTTTATTATACGAGATTTAGAAGAGATTTGTTTAATTGTAGTGTTATCTTTTAGACAGTTTTGCAATTTGGTAATTAGGGTATTAGTTAGCTGCGTTGGATTATTACATGAAGTAAGATTAGTCAAGTTACTTTCTTTTAGACTCGTAAGTGCTTTTTCGTAATTAATAATAGTTTTAGTTTTAAAAGTTGATTTATTATTAAAAGTTGTATTAGATTTGTTAGTTAGTTTTAAAAATATCGTGTGATGGTCAGTAATTGTGGTATCGAAAACTACAATAGATGCCGAATATTGAGTGTTATCAAGTTTAAGTATAAAATGGTCCAAGCAACTCTGTTCTCTTGTAGGGAAAACGTGACCAGGTAATAGGCTATGTTCGGCAAGCATGTTTAAATAAGTGAGTCTGTTGCTTCGCTCGTATGAATATTCCTGTAATCTATCCGTAGTATTTATATTTATGTTGATGTCTCCAGTAATAACGATGTTTTGGTGTGTCTTGATATTGTCGAGATAAATGCTTAATGAATCAATAAACTTAATGGCATTGGTGTTAGATGGTGACCGATATATACACACAAATGTATAACAGGGTAATGTCACCTGTATACATGATGCTTCTGTTAATTTGATCTCTTTCATGATACTCTTATGTTTGTTGTTTAAATAGATAACAACACCATCACATTTATTAATATGATTCGTAGTGGAGAATGATGTGTAATTAGTTAATTGGGGTATTGGTTTATTTATGTCAAGCCTACATTCACTCAACACGAGTAGGTCAGGTTCAAAGTTAAAGTTAGATAGAGAAACGCATAAGTCATCGAAGTTTTTATAAATGCTACGAATATTTTGGGTAATTATAGTAAAGTCAGTATTTTTATTGTATTGGCTATTATTTGAAAAATTTAGTATGGAGTCTTGTCTTGACTGCGCGACTCGGAATTGGTCTATTACGTGTAAGTTATAAAGCGAGCTATCCATTGTTTAATTTTGAGGAAGAGCTGAGTAACAATTCTAATGAAGATTTACGTGATGTGAACAGAGTAGTGGAGGCTTTGAATTTGTAATTAGATACATTTGGTGTGTGTATAATAGTTAGTTCTATGTAAAAATGTGTATTATGTGTAATTGAATATTGAGATTGTTTAAAATTCCTTAGAAGGCCGATTGTAAAGTGTGATACGTTATTTGAAGATGTTATTAGAAGGAAGACGTAGAACTGTAACAGTTGATAGATGTCCAGGGCATAAGACTCTGTTTCTAGTCAGGTTTTAAGCATCAAGCTGCTTATTTGCGCTTCAGCTCGCACGGTAATAACGGGAGAGGTGTCATTTTCTCTTAAGTAAACTCGGCCATATGCAGTCCAGCAGTATTTGTAGGTATTATTTTTGGCAAGTTCTCGCGCCAAGAAGAATAACCGGGCAGCCTTGGCGGTCAGCTGCTCCGACACAAAGATAGGGGTGTCTGGATTGCTCTTAAGGCCAAGATGTTTCGCACAGAGCTTTTCTTTTGTTCTTCTATTGTATGCCTTGCACCTTGTCAGAAGCTCTGTCTTAATGATAGTGGACGAGGTTTCAACTACAATTGAAGTGTCGGCTTTTGCACCCCTTTTTCCCTTTAATCGGTAGATATCCGTAATATGTCCCTCATTGAGCTTATATCCCACGGTTTCCGATAGCTTGGTCACCATGCCGATCAGTGTTTGTCTAGTTTCGTCGGTCATTTTGGGTACATTTTTAATTTCGAGGTTGGCCTTTCGTCCCTCTCGCTGAAGATCTTCAATTCTTTGTTCTAAAACACCTATGAGTTCCTTGTCCTTTCTGTTCTCGGCTTCCATTTGTTCTAGCTTTTTCTTGAGGTCTTCGTTTTGCGATGCTAGGAACGAAATTGTACTCTCAATGTTAACATTTGTATTTTTCAATTCTAGAAGAGTAGGATTTATTTTCTTGATCTCGCATTCTTGTGCTTTTATTTCTGTGATATGTTTCTCTAGGGCATCCAGGCGTGTATTTTGCTGACTCTGTAGAGACTGAAGCATGTCTCGTAGTTCCTCTCGAATTATATTTCGAAAATCACTTCTTTCTGATTCCTTTTCTGTATCTGACAAACGCCGCCGCTTACTATCCCTTTGTGTAACAGTTACATCCTCAAATGCTATACTTGTCGCTCTGGCAACGTCGGTGTCAGACGCGCTCTGCGCCTTGTTGAGTGCCGCAGTCGGTGGCGAACGCGGTAGATTAGGCATTTTGTTTGAGTTTTACACGCAGTGTCACTGGAGCCGCTCGTAGCACGCTCGTAGTCTCGTAGCGTAGTCCCCTGTCGTAGCTATGCCGTAGCAGGCAGCCAAATGCGTTAGCTAATTTCGATCCGTCAAGTTATCGCTTCGGTAGCTGAATCGAGTGAGACTCACCCTATCACGCAGCAAGCTCCAGGTTCAAATCACGACGGCCACCAAAAATATTTTTCGACAAAAATTTTAAAAAATATATAAATATTTTAACGGAGACACTGTGCACGACCGCTCACCGCGGTGTCCGAGAGGGGAGAGGACACTATCTATTACGAGGACACTATTTTATCCACACTAAGTAAGATTATATTATAACAACTATAATTCTATACAGGGAGGCCGATTCTCGCATGATCGAACTTATTTCGTGTGGTAATTGGATTACGAGTATCACTGTTTTACTGTAAACAATCATGTTAAATATCCACGTAAAAAAACTACCGCACGAAAGAAATGAAAATGACTACAAATCGTAACCCGAATAAAGAAAGCAATAACTGCATTTTCTTTTAAGAAAATTCGATCAGTGAATTTTTTCGTATACGAACTTCAAGTTCATTAACAACAATAATAGCTATCTAGCCCAAAATTCAATATAATCCGTTGAAAAGATAAATAGAACTTAGTGTGCTTGAAAATAAATAAATAAAAGCCTTAAAAAGCCTTATTAGGATGGACGAGGTGACGGGGTGACACAAAATGATTTACGACTGAGATTATTTTGAAGTATACAGAGTTGGTAATACCCTTTACGCTACCAAGTCAAGAAATGTCTTAAAATCGTTTATATTTGTATTTGTCTACACTAATATTATAAAGAGGAAAACTTTGTTTGTTTGTTTGTTTGATTGTAATGAATAGGCTCATAAACTACTGAACCGATTTTAAAAATTCTTTCACCATTCGAAAGCTACATTATCCACGAGTAATATAGGCTATATTTAATTTTGAACAAAAGTAGGGTTCCTCGGATATTAGGGATTTTCGGACACAAGGTGTAAAAAATCAACCAAAAAAGTTACTTATTTTGCGTACCCTGCCTAACGGCTGAACCGATTTAGCTGAAAATTGGCAGGGAGGTAGCTTAGAGCCAGGAGAAGGACATAGGATCCGTTTTATCCCGTTCAACGGGGCCGGGGCTGGGGCGTGACGGGGCCGGGGCGAAACAAAGTTCGCTGGGACCGCTAGTATTACATATTTTGGACTACATACTTATGCGTGGTACCGTTCACACATTTTAAGCTCAGAAACCTTATAAAGAAAATGTTGATTGAATTAAATCTTCCATTATTTTGCAAAAAATTAAAAGGCCCTTGAAGTGACGAGTAATCCATAATAAATGGTTTTAATTTTTTTAATTGAAAAATAAATTTATTGTTATTATCTAACAAAAATTCAATAAATTGAACCAGCAATGTATTGCAAACAAATGAGTCCAGTCATAGAACTTGACATTGTCATTTACTACAACTAGTTAGCGATTTTGATATACATTGACTAGAGATTAACAGCCTTACCACAAATCACTTAAACAAAGTTTTAGGCACTGTTTAACAAGATTTTAAGAAAATCCTTACCACACATCAGTTTTTGGCGCTAAAACACTCTTTTAAACAGTGTTTTAGTTAAACACCCTCCCCCCTATTTTATCTTGTGTTTAACCTCAAAAAATAGACAGATTGACATTTGACAACTTGACTTTCGTTTCGCGGTAAATCAAATTCGTGTTTTCCTATAGAAAATATTATGGATGATTGATTTCACAACAAAATACGACTTTTTACAAATGAATTGAAAACGCGCTCTCTCTTTACAAACTCCTGTCAAAAAGTCAAAACAAATCAGCCCCCTTACTCTGAACACAAAACCCGATCCAATGAATATAGCCATCCCTGTCTCACGCATACACGGCCTGGTATGAGTGACAGGGATGGCCATAACCATTGGATCGGGTTTTGTGTCCAGAGTAAGGCCTCAGATTCTTCTCATTCTTCTGTCATTACAACTTTTTTTTAAAGATTTGGGTTTTGTTACTATTCAGCCATTATTTCAAGAAGCTTTTGTTCATTTACCCTGAAGTGTGTTGAATGCAACCTGCGTACTAGGAAATGTAATGAATGAACTAAGTGAATGAATGAATGTTTGTATCTAAAACTGGTGTTTAGCTAAACAGTGCCCAAATATCTATTTGTGGTACAAAATGTTAAACACTGTTTTAAACCCTTTTTAAATTTAAAACAGTGTTCAACTAAACATGACTTAAAACCAGTTTTAACGGATGATTTGTAGTAAGACTGTATAACTTTGTATTATTATATCTTTTAGTTATAGCATTTTGGAGCACTATGACCAGGTCAAGGTAACTACGAATACTCTGTAGAATCGTTGATTAAATTTTTTTCTCCTATTACAGGCCACACGCTGTATACGTAAGTTATATGGTCAGACCGGTCACCCATCCAAACACACCCGCTCCATAAGGTTGCTTTATTTCGGTACTCACTAAAAAAACGTTGCTTACTGCGCTACGAGCACCTATGTGTTGTTTCTATTTACACTTTAAACAACAACTTGGTACACTTTTACTTATATCACAAGTAGATCAAATGGACTCAGTGTATTCTGAATGCAAAATGCAAAAATTATTTGCTTCTTCGCTACGTCCACAAACAGAAGTATCCCTCCCTTAGGAATCTTTAAGCGTTTATTCTCCGCTAGCAATTAAATTCTGTGTCATACCCATCTTTATTATTATTTTTATTTCCTCGACCTCCAAGCGAATCGCTTCAAATTTATTTTCTCCCTTTGCTCTTGCTATCTGAAAACTAAGGACGTAGACATAACCACCATTGTATTTTGTAATAGGGCTTTCTTGAAACCGTTTTAAGTTTCAAAGGGCTATCAAAACGTTTTCATTTACTCTTTTGTCTTAACACAAAAGGCTTTGAGGGACATTTGGACTGTTATAATTCTTGTTCAGTAGATTGGTTATGATTACATTGTTCATCAGAGGACTTCGTTATTACTCATAGTAGTCATGTTTTACGGGATCACTGCATTACTGGATCCCGTAGAATACTTTGGTGTGTTCACAGGGCAGTTTTTGCAGGTACGGTAGTCCGTCAACTGAGTCCTGTTAACAGTCTATCCCGCTTGCACTTATCGATAAAGCGGCGCGTTGTATATACATATCTTTTACGTAGTGACGTTGCCATGGTAACTGTGTTTCCATACTGTCATTTAAGGAAGTGTACCTAACTGGTGCAGCTTAGTGACAAAACTGGATCTGTAAAAAACAGGTATCCGTTTTTTGCGTGTCACTGCAAACGGGATGTCCGTTGAATATTTTCATTAAAACGCGTATGCTACTAAACGGCATCCTGCAGAAAACAGTACCAGCAAAATATGATCCGTGGGAAATGGTCCTTAGCCGTTAAGAAAAATTTTAAAAATGTTCTTCTGCACAAGATAACTTTAAAATTGCATGTCTGATATGTGCAAACGTCAAATCTCGAAATTTACTCTATGGGTATGCAATGAATGCTTTTATAAATCCGTAATTCATTTAAACATTATTTTTAACTGCAGTACGGGGCTCAAACACAATATTCAACTAATAATAACTAATATGAAATCTTTGTCTTATGTTCTGAAATAAAATTATTTGGTATTTGAAAATACAGTTGAATTAATTCCCCTTTTTCTTTACGCAATGTTTGTATCTATTTATTTAACTGAATCAACGACGGATCGATAAAGAACCTGTACGTACAATGTTGTTTTAAAGCCCATTTAAATCAGACGAGCAAATGCTCATTCTATCCCCACTTCTTGAAATTCTTCTACTCAGAGCATTCATTCGTTGTTCTATTGCGTTCTATAGAATATTCTAGGAATCCTCGCTCGATATTTTGGTGTAATCGCTGAAATCAGGATTCCGTTTAGAACAAAAGAACAAGGAATAATGTTCTTGTTCTAGCTCTAGTTCTTTGTTCGTTTGGTCTAAACCCACCCCAGTAACATTTAAAACACAAAGCGTCTGTCAATGCGGTCACGTAATATATTTTCGCGTGTAGGTCTCAGTTGACATTCCAGTCACGACAGGAAAACCTAATCCAGACAGGCATTGGCAACCTCAAATTGTGAGCCATCCGTGCGTGAATCAGCTACTTTTGATGTGATAGTTGTTGGTATAATCACTGAATAAATGAATGTCGTACAGGAATCGCACTGTGGCAGGCATATTATTAACATGAAAATTGGGCAGTTATTGCACGATTTATTGCTAGATGCAAAAAAAGAACTGTATAAAAAAAAATTTGAAGAAAGCAAAGCAATAGATAAAAATTTTCTATGAGGTTCAATCATTTTAAGTGACAATATTATATCAGTGGCTTTGTATACATCATAAAAACAGAACACTATCATTATTTTTTGGAAAATCGAGATTTTAATTTTATTATTTTCTTTAACAAAGACAATATCATTTATAAAACAGTACCCTGACAATTTAAAAAGTTATCTACGTCATCGGCTTCGCCTCAATCAATTAAATGCCCAAACCTTCTTTTTCTCTAATCTTGGCCTTAATTAATAAAAAAATAAAATATGAAAAAAATATTACCTTAGTCTCCTATTTTCTCAAAAACTAGCGGAGAAAAACCCAAAGTGTTTTCTATAAAAAATGATTAATTTGTTGTTCTGAATCGGCCCTTTAAATATTATCACTTAAAACGAGGTGACCTTATTTAATTACTCGTGTCTGGGTGTTGTGGTATCGACGTTGTCTCTGATTCAATAATACAAGTGCATTATCTACATACTTTGAGTTCAAAGCAATGTGTGATTTGGATCCAATATTAATTTATTAATTATTTTTAGAAAGAAGAGGAAGTATTACCTCTCCGACGTTGAATATGTATTAGTTATTACAGAAGAAGCCTGCTTAATGTAACGTGTGTGATTTTTTGGTAATTACTATTATGCTACAGTAAAAGGTTCAAAACCCTTATGTCGTTACTTACCGATTTATAACAAGCTATGTTATCGTGACCACATTCGGTTGATATGTAATTGAAGTGTAGTGTGTAAATTACAAAGTAAGTCACAATATAGTGCATTTCATTAACCAAATTAAACCTTAAAATTTAATATAGTTGGTCGTATTATCCACAAAAGCATTCCCAGTACTAAATTGCGAATTATTTTATCCCAGTCCTAAATTCCGAATTATTCGTGCGTTCAGGAGCCGGCTCTCGATGTGTCGATGTATGTTATTAGGGAAGCCGCAATAATGACTGATAAAGCTACTCGTTATATTAACAGTGCTGTAATTGGATAGATTATTAGTATAGGAATAGTATTAAATGATCATATGATGTAATGGTATCTTACCGAAATGTAACTGCCTCAGTGGCGCAGGGGTCGCATTTTAAAGCGACGGCTGCGCACGAGGTCCAGGGTTCGATTCCCGGGTCAGGCCGAAAATATGTACCTGGGTTTTTCTGTTCAGAAAATCTCAGGGAAGCCCGGAGTTTGGAAGGATGGCGGTGTTTCATCCCCGTGCCTCGGAAAGCACGTAAAAGCCGTTGGTCCTGCGCCTTATCTCTCTCCGGTCGTGTCAGATTGCTGTCCCATAGGGATAGAGAATAGAGAGTGCACCTGTGTTTGCGCACACACTTGCAGTGCATTATAATATGTCCCGCGCAGTCGGTTAGTCGTTTTGACTGGCCTCCGTAGTCGAATTCGGCTAGGGGCACTACTACTAATACAATGGTATCTAATCGGTGAGGTGACACCTTGTTCAAAAATAAATAAATAATAAAAAAATATACTATGAACACAACGTCCCATTCTGATGGAGTGTTTTTCTAATTTGTCGGGTTATGTTATGGTTTAAACCTGGAAACTCATAAGTGCTTTATTTAGTTATCACAATGAATCATCACCATTGTAGAACTATGACGAATTAGAATTATAAACTGTACAAATGACACTTAAACTCAGTCCTAAATTATAGTCTGCCTCAAACTGTGCCTAAACTAACTAGGCTAAAGTTAGCCCTAAAGTAAGACAAACCCTAAATTTGATTAATCTAGTTTTAAACAAAACTCATCAACTGCCTTGTTATATTGTTGATGGCAAGCTCGTTTTGCATTGCAAACATGCTTCGTATTGAGATTTGCATTTATGAAGACGAATTGAAAAAGAGGAAGATAAATAAATCAAAAACAAAAGATTGAATTTTTGTTCTTTTAAAACTCATTGAAATTTGTTATGGCTTGAAAGTTAAATGTCGGTATTGCAAAAGTTATTTTACTTGCTGTATTATATTTTCGGTAAAATGAGCTAATTATACTTGTCAAAAAGTCTACTCGTTCTACGTACGAAATGTACGTTTTGTAAATTATAAATTGAGACTCAAAATTTTGGTAGCTATTTCTTAATTTGTTTAATTTAAATATTTGCCGACTCTGCATTTTAAATTATGTTGCAGGCTGTTTATGTAAATTGAGAGGGAATGCAATGTTCAAACGAAAAACAGAGAACGAAAGAATATTCCGTTTAAAAAAACAGCCTTGAAATGTGTATTCAGCTAGGCTATTATGTAACCCCTTTGCTTATTGCAGATTTTAATAACGTCTTCATGACAGTATTTTGGAAGCTCTGAAGTAAGCGCTTGATCTTTAGAATAGCATATGTGATATTATTAAAACAAACATATAATGGCTTTAAATAAAATCAGCTTAATTAACGATGAAACTAACATAAATGTGAAGAAACACAGTGTTTTGTGTTATCAAGTGCAAGTGAATCCGTCGGGAGGCGGTAATCGTGTACGTTTATTCGCTATTTGTGGATTCTGGATCTCGTCGATGTACCATAAACAAAAATGTCAGCGATCCCGATTTTTTGTTCCTTGCTGCATACCCATCGTTAAACCTTAATTAGATCACACGAATGATATAAAATAATGTTAGACGTTTTCTCCGGCGATGTCATCTTGCCTCGCCAGCGTTATCAAAGCAATAAATCGGCCAGATACTATTATTTAAGCAAATATTCTTTAGGATCATCTTACTTGTTACATTGCCTTAAATTAAATTATCTTATGAAATTCAACCTTACGAGAAAATAAAAAGAAACAAAATAAATATATTTACAAATAAAATACTAGCTTTTGGAAGTGCTGATGATACAGATACCTAATCTGCCCAGAGGTAAGCGACGTTTCGTATATATATATATAATAGTAACCAAACCAAACTGAATAACCCTATAGTCATGTCACATGCCAATGGTAATCGCTTAAAGTCGTCGACGACTGCCGTCGACATGCTGTCAATAAGTCGTCGACATACATACCATTGGCGTGTCATGACGTCATTAAAATTTAATGTTTTCGCCATGATGCTTTTTGTTATTATGTTTATTGCTATAATTGAAGACATTTTATAGAAATTGGATATAAACAATCATAAAAACGCAAACAGTCTAATAAACCTGTTATAACTATTACACTTTTTTGTCTCGTTCTTTCTTGGCGCTGTCATCATTTGACAGAAAGTGACAAAACAGTGTAATAGCTAAAATAGGTTTATTTGACTGTTTGAATTATTATGAATAAGGGGGAAAGTATGTATTAGCCTTTAAAAGATAAATTAGCCTATCTTTTTTACTTTTTGTTGTTGTAATGGCAGAGGTTAGCCATCAATGCGCTATCGTCGTTAAGCCACGTAAGAGCTCTTACTTAATACCACCGCTGAATTCTTTCGTGTTTTAATTTTCAGTAGTGGCACAAAGTTTGTTACGGAAATTGCGGTTTCGTTAACAAACGAGTTTTTGTACAAGCTATTGAAATTAAGGACAAGGAAGGTCGAATAGCCGCTTTGAATCGAAACTGGTGACATGGCAAAGCTAGATTTGGTTTGAAGTTAATGTCATTTGCCTTGTAGTTATTAAATACTGGAGGTCCCGGCGAACTTCGCTTCGCCTTCGACCTCGTCCCACAACGGCTCCGATTTCTAGTTATTTATCTATTTGGACTTAAGAGAAATCCAAGAAAATAAATATCATAAAAATCCGTCCACCCGTCCTCGTGTTATGAGCAGTCACACGACTTTATTTTATGTATACAAAAACCATAATTATAATCAAAAGCTTTAATTATTCAAAAAATCTTGATATAATTGTGTGATGATTTTTGTATTTAGATTTAATCAGTTAGACCTGTAGTAATATTAACTCAATGCAATAACAGTTAACGTTATTAATATTTGTATAAAAATGAGTATTGTTACTTTACCAAATACCGTTATCGTTGTTTATAAAGTGGCAACACAGGCTGCCCCTTCTCCTCCTACTTTCTTACTTGCGAGGCGCACTCGGAAAGCGAGGCAGTCTAGTGCTAACCGCCGAAGCGAAAGGTTGTGGAAAGAAACCTATGTTGAAGTGCTGTTATAATTATTATGGTTGGAAATAATGATTTGTATAAAAGATAAGTGTGGTGATCGAATAAAGAACTTTATAAAATTGTGATGGTGTTTGACTCGTGACAAGTCAGAAGTGGAAATCTGCAGCTCACAAAGGGTACGTACTATTTTTGATTAATATGATTAGAGAATTAAAATGTTGCTTATAAAATAGTTTCAATAACGTAACGATTTTTCTATACATCGAGCAGTGTGTAAGGATTGAATTCTATTCTGCTTAGCACTACTATCCTGATTAAATCGTGTTAAGTTTCCAACTGACCATTTGGTCAAGGCAACTCCTTGATAGTGTTCAGTGGTTACGAATACACAAGCATACTTGATACCTAAGTAGGTAATAATAATTGTCCGGCTAGCACTAGGTTTGTTCTTAACATGACGTAGTTGTGCTGTGCTATCATTAAATCATTTGGGCAAGGCTACTCTTTGCCAATGGCTAATGAGAACACAATGCGCGATTTATGTACATTATTGGTACAACTAAATAGCTAAATTTAATATAAACTACTATGATCCATTCTCAATCCAAATAGGAAATACAAAGCGAAATAGGTACCTACTCATTATTATTATATTATTTTTTGTAGCTATGTTCATTAGATTTAGAACAAATTTTTTAACCTATAACTGTTGTAGGGCTAATATTTTGGTTCTTATAAATAAATAAAAAAAAAACATACCACTCCATTTATGGTTCGACAGTCGTAAAAAAAAAAGACAATAGCGAGTTCTTAATTGGATTCAATTTAAACCAATTCAATTCAATCCATCAATTTAATTTAATTTGTTTTCAATTCAATTTAATTCCATACATGCTTGAAAAGAAGGTCTTTAAAGGAAATACAAGTTAAATTCAATTAATGATTTAAATTATTTTTAATACAATTCAAGTTCATTTTAATGTGTGTTCTATTTGATTCAATAATTAACTTTAAATTAAGGCCACTGTGCCGACCCAATTTTACTAGGTAGATAAAGCGGCCAGGTGTGTCATGTGGACCAAGTGTGTCCTTAAGCAGCGGCCAGGTGAGTCGCGAGGGCCAAGTGTGTCCTTAAGCAGCGGCCAGGTGAGTCGCGAGGGCCAAGTGTGTCCTTAAGTAGCGGCCAGGTGTGTCGCGAGGGCTAAGTGTGTCCTTAAGTAGCGACCAGGTGTGTCGCGTAGGCCAAGTGTGTCCTTTAGTAGATAACAAATATTTTCTTATTATTTAAAAAAAAACGATTTGTAACAGTAGACAATAACAGGCAATATAGGCATAGGTTAATTAGTTACATTATGACATCAGCGAAGTATTCACTAAATAAAATAATTAAATAACAGTTAATTAAATTCATCATTAATATGTACCTAAATATCAATAAAAATATTAGCATTTTGACGAACCAAAAGTCACGATAAAGTAATTATTAAGTGCTAAATAATTATAATACGATTATGAGATTTGAATACATATAATTAAAAATTAAATCATATTATCATCTATTTAAAAAAATATGAGGTTAGTAACATCAAACTAAACTATTAAAATTCATAATTAAAATATTCCTTCACATTATAATAATGTCCCCTTTAACTCATGAATTATATTTGATATCTTCAATTATTTATCAAATTTTATGGTTGGGTGGATTTTGATATATGTAGTTACGTAATAATATTGCGAAAAAGTATGTCGCTTGGGCAGAGTGTTTCCTTTTACTTTTTTATATATTTTTTTTGTTTTAGTAAACGTAGGTACAACGGTTAGATGAGAATTCTCTCTTTGGGGCGTATTGCGATTCAACTTAATCCATTCAATTTCCTGGCTGTTCAATTCCACTTAGTGTAAACGAATACTATCAATAAACATTAAAATAATACTACAAAGTATAAATCAATATTAATGTTTATATTATTATAATACGATAATCAATTTAATTTGAGAACACAATACTAATTACTGATTTGACAGCAAATCGGAGCTGATTAACCATCAAAGCTGCATCGCAATACACACTCTTATTCATTCTGATGGTTGAATATTGTATTTGAAGCTAGTAATAACAGATTAGTTATCACAAATTATATCGCGCATTATTATAAATTGTGCCTACAGAAGAGAAGCATTGAATACAATATTCATTTATCCTAATGTACGTATCCTGTATATTATATAGACTTTTAATACAGATTTACTTTTTCCGAGGCAATGAAAACGAAGTTGTCGAGATGGTGGACGCCACTGCACACTCAGCACTTGAGCGAGGCCGCGGCGCCCCGCCTATGCGTCGGAGGACTAGGATGTCCACGGCGTAGGGGTGCTTTGCTGGCATGATAGGCGAACCTCCCGGACCTCAGAGGACTAAGGTATTAAGACTGAGGACTACGAGGTCAGACCAGGTCGGTCGGGTCGAAATAGAAGACTGAGCTCGAGATCAAGGCTGTCATCGACATCTTTCAATAGTAGTCCGAAAACAATAAAGACCCCTATGCGTCGTAGACGGTAAGGTCTCGTTTCACACAATTGATATTGACTTCTTTACTTAGCTCCGTTCGCAAAAAGTAAAAAAGGTCTACTTCTATTATTTTAACTGTAGTAGGTATTCACTGTATATTCATCGATTGTGAATAATGTGTATGTACATTCGCCGAATATGTCTTTGTAAATACAATTTACAGGTATTTTTCGCTGAGATCTTGTAATTTTACCTTAGATCCCGACATTTCGAAAACTTATAGATGTTCGTGGTTGCGAGTAGACTGAGATGTCAAACTATAAAATTAAAGAAACAAACGTTTATTGTACCACTTCAATAACAATAATAGTAGTTCATAGTACATAACAACAATCAGCCGTCTACCATCGAGCTAGTACTTAACCTGTACTGAGGTAGTAGGCATCGCGAGAATTTTCTTATTTATTATTTTGTCTAGTTGGTAAATACAGTAAAGATGTAGTATAAAAAAAGGTATATAAAAACAAGAGGAGATGAGTACACATATTTCCAAATTAGAAATATGTATTTTGGCAATCCATAATTTTACTAAACTTGTAGAATCAGAGTGCACTCATATTTATAAATATTAAAAGTGAACATAAAAAGTAAATTCTGAAAAGTTTGCTTCTCTATTTGTCATTTACAGAGTAATCATTACTCATTTAACTATAATATTTGCTTCTCTATTTGTCATTTACAGAGTAATCATTACTCATTTAACTATAATATTAACGTTTCTATCCATGCAGAAAGGTAGAATAGAATCCTATGCTGATGGTAAATTGTTTTGAGCGAAAAGTATTCACGTATCACGTCAGAATCAAATAACCCTTTGTAAATACATTCAAAGGCACAAAGATCACAAACGTTAAGGGTTATTTTTTGTAACACTTTCTCTGCGTCATCTATATGGCAAATAAAAGTATTTTAAAATTTTACGATTTAAAAAAAAACCTGACTGAAAGTATCCGTCAATTTATTTTAACAAATTCAGCTCAATTCATAAAAATTGGCTTCGGACCAACGTAGATATTTCATTTAGAAATTGCATCTGCCACAAAAGTTAGTTATTGGGACACGAATGTAAGACAACGGATTTTTTTTTTAGAAAACTTGGAACTAAAACATCATTTACATTTTATATTTAATTAGTAAAATAGGGGGGATTATTTTGCTGCAATTGAGTGATAATAGCTTAATTGTAAATTGGACCATGCCCTCGTAGGTCATGACGAATAAATTGGTAAATAATGCTGAAAGGCTTTAAAGTCCTTTTTTTAAGTTCTTCTTTAATATTTTTCTGCAACTCTTTGAAATGGATCTACTTTATATTTTCTTTTCAAACGTATACAAAATATCTATTGTTTTAATCAAATTTGTACAGCCTATCTTGACTTTACGGGGAGTTGGTTCAGTAAATTATTAAAAACCATAAGAAATGATTTATTTATTTACGTAAACATGTACACAGTAGCAGTACATGTTAACATAATAAATTATACTCATTGTGATTGTGTAATTTATATCAAATGTATGTTTTTTTTTTAAATAATATTTTTCAAAATTCTATTCTCCCAGTAAAAGAAAATGTCTTTAATGTTCCATTAAATTATTTCTGTGCCACTATCTTATAAAACAGTTTGAGATCAGACAATTTAAGCACCAAGTTATTCGAACACTACCAACAAGTTATCATAATATAGTAGTTGTTATCATAGTACAAGTTATCAACAAGTTATCATAGTATAGTTTAGCCAAACCGTATGTTCCATAATTCATAACATTTATGGGCACTGGAAGACGAAACTTGCGCCATGTAAGTTACAAAATTATCAATTTTCAAAAAGTAATAAATGAAACTCAAATATTGTTTTTTTAAGATTGGCCTTATGTTAGATAAATTTTGATTATTTTATTTCTTTTAGACACTTTGTTTATCCTAAACATTACACAAAAAAAAACATGCGGGTGTATTTTCTTTAACCATCAATTATTTTTAGAAGCATTATTGCACAAAATTAAATGACAGTATACAAATGGTGACTTGTTGTTGGAAATATTAACTCCCCATCGTACTTTTGAGTCATTCAAAAATTTTAATGGATGCTGTTGTTAATAAAGATTTAAATACTTAACAAAATATTGTAATGGAGTATTATATAATGATGTTATTTATAGTAATGAGGCATTAATTTGTCTTCCACTGATGTTTTATTACGTTTGAAACGAGCTGTTGTTCCTGTAGTTAAGTAAGGTTATTTTAAAGCTATGATCGTTTATATGCCACATTCTTAAAACTACAAAAAATTTTACTCAACATTTTATAGTCAATTTAGTTAAAGAGGTACATTATGTTTTCTTACAATCTCGAAAAATGCCTCTAAGCATCCGATGTAGATTACTCATTATTATTACAATAGTAATTGTAACCGAAGTAACTTATTAGCCCCTACAATAAAATTACATTTAAACTACCGATACATAGACGTGATGTACTCTGATTTCATCAAAGATTATAGCTAAGATGTTTTAAACTTTTGTTGCTGCAAGTCGTATAAGGGCACTGAATTAATACTTTAGCCTTGGCTAGTTAGTCAAAATTTCAGTAAACTTTCTTTATATTCAATAGATCTATCTATATTTGCCAGAGCTGCGGCAACTCAAAGTAAACCAAAAATAATATAATTATAAAAAGTACTAGCAAGCAACATGGTTATTGTTATTTATATGTATTTTTGTGATTGATTTATATGCTGTGTATTACAAAGTGAGCTCAACAGTATTATTGTAGCATAATCTTTATTTCTCGAAAGTCGTATTAATTTTGTAGTGCTAATATAAATACCGAATGTGATGATTGTTTTAATAAGTACAATTTGTAATATTTTTGATGTGGTGAGCTCAACAGTAAAATTTTAACATAATCTTTATTGCTCATAATTTGTAAAACGTAGTATACTGTAGTAGTATTGATATAAATGCCCCATTGTGAATATATGTAGAGACAAATGCACCAGGAGGTGCACCAGGTAGGATGGCCGAATGTGATGATTTTTGTTTTTAGATTTAATCAGTTAGACCTGTAGTAATATTAACTCAATGCAATAACAGTTAACGTTATTAATATTTGTATAAAAATGAGTATTGTTACTTTACCAAATACCGTTATCGTTGTTTATAAAGTGGCAACACAGGCTGCCCCTTCTCCTCCTACTTTCTTACTTGCGAGGCGCACTCGGAAAGCGAGGCAGTCTAGTGCTAACCGCCGAAGCGAAAGGTTGTGGAAAGAAACCTATGTTGAAGTGCTGTTATAATTATTATGGTTGGAAATAATGATTTGTATAAAAGATAAGTGTGGTGATCGAATAAAGAACTTTATAAAATTGTGATGGTGTTTGACTCGTGACAATTGTATGTTGATTTATTTTTTTTGTAAATAAGTCAACAAGGTCTGGTTTTGAGTTGACTTGTACAGCCTTTTTTACGTGACTGCAAAAACAAAGCTTCTCACATATTATTTTTATTTCAATTCATAATTACATACTCTCTACTCTCTTCAAAATAATTTTATCTACTCTTATGTATCATTCAATTTCCTTTCATCTCACATTGGTTTGTATATAATATTATGTATGATTTATATTGTGTTATTATATGTTATTTATATGTATATATTTATATTTTTTATAAACATGTAAGTATTTATCTATTAATACTATTTTTTAAGTATTTTATGTAACTATTTTTCTCTTCATTTACAACGCACAAAATACCCCTTCCTATAAACCCATAATTTCTTTACCCAAAGGTTGTCTGGAAGAGATCGCTTATAGCGATAAGACCGCCTAAATTGTACATTTCCTTTAAACAAATTTGTAAATTCACTAATTTTGTGTGCAATAAAGAGTTATCTATCTATCTATCTATCTATCTATACTTAAAACGCCAAATTGTGTAGTGTAAAAGGCATACATATACCTTGTTGCTATAAACAGCTCGCAGTCAAGTTTAACATTCTGCCAAAACTTTTTTCGTTATCCATCAACGTTGCGAAAATATTTTAATTCAGACATTTGCTAAAAGGTCGTCAGCCCACAATTTCGACGTTTGCCCTCAACTTCGTTTCCCGCGGGACTAACCCGACCCTTTTAAGTTTATTTATCAGAAATAGGACGCGCCGTACCGAGATGACTTCGTTTTGGATGTGTTTTTATACCTGTGCTCTGTCTATTTGTTTATTGGTCTAAGAGATGAAATAGTTTTCGAGGGGAAAATGTAGGTATGGTAAAAAAAGGAAAAGGCGTAATAATATTCCATTGGCAAGTCATTGTGTGAGAGTGAACTGTGCGATTTTTGAGACGAGAATTGAGATTTTTGTGTCGGTGGCCGAGTGGTATAGTCATGTGCCCGGATATCGTAAGACACATGGTTCGATTCCATTTCTGAGACAGTTGCTTTTTACAAGTGCAACTTATATTGTTACGTTTGTATAGTGAAGTTGAATTATTGATAGGAAAACGTTATAAACTACTTAGATAGAGGTTTTTGCTTGACTTACTGTCTATTTATTGAAGTTTGTCGTTAACGACCCATTAAATAAAGATGCTACATTTGGTATCTATAGCATCTTTATTTGAGTTTATCAGGAGAAATGGAGGACGGAACTGTATATGTACAAAGTACATTTATATCTGTGTCTGTATTTGTACGGTATTTAATAATATTTAAAATGAAGTTGGTATAAATAAAGTAAGATGTTTGTTCATTTACAAATATTGCCCGCTCGGAAACCTGAAATGTATTAACTGTGCAATCATCGCATGATTTTCAGGAATATCATTTTAAAATTAAATTTCTGAAATAGTATTAAAAATAACCTCCTCTTTTTAAAGTCGGTAAAAAGGTAGGCATGTAAGCTTTTCATCATTTATTCTGATTGCGTTAATTATATTTATACGTTTGTTTCTAAACTGCTCTATTCGATTGTAAGGAATGTTATGTCACGAGTTCACAGGAACTTCATTGTTGATATGACGATGTTGTATTTCTTTGGCTCTTAATCATTTCCTAAAACCTTTTTCTTAATGCACGCAGGTGCGTAATCTTGCTACCTTTATTACGACACCTAAGTATTTTCGTCTCAACATCAATCTTTTGACTAAGCCTTCTTTTCTAAGGTGTGATGGACAGCCCCTAACGATGTCAATTTGATCCTCTTAAATAGTCAATAGGCGTTTTTAGTCGGCAGAGGTGTCTTCTAATCTTTTAACGGAATAAAATAAGAATTTAGTGACAGATAACTATTTCAGAAGATTTCGAGTGGTTTTAGTTTTGCCCTTGGGGTTTCCAGACTTGTAAACGTAACCGCTTGTTTTCTTTTGAGTTAAATTAAATCCCAATTATTACTTTCATGTTTTTCCACTGCATCATTTTTCGCAATTGTGTATTATTATTTCTAAGACTTCGCACAAAAATAATCTGTAGGCCTAGCCTGTGGAAAAGAAGCTTAAAATCATATAACGCGCAATGGAGAGGGCTATGCTTGGTGTTTCTCTCAGAAATAAGGAGATACTTAAAAGAACTAAGGTAACGGACATAGCCCTGAAAATCAGTAAGCTCAAGTGGTAATGGGCATAGTATATAGCCCGAAGAACTGATGGCCGTTGAGGCAGATAAGTTCTAGTATGACCTTTTGACCAAAGACGCAGCGTAGGACGTCCACCAACAATTGACATACTATCTTGTAAAGATCGTAGAATAAAACTGGATGCAGACCGTTTACTATCAGTCGCTCTGGAAAACATTAAGGGATGTTCAGCAGTGGATGTCATTTGGCTGATGGTTCATGCGCAATAACGTATGATATTGCTGAAACATGCAATTTTAAACGACTTTGTCAGGCTTGTTCTTATTAAGAATCTCGTCATTTTAAAATCCTCAAAAGTTTGAAAAACAACGGCGCAAGGTTTTGCAGTGACAAATATATTTCAAAAAGCTTTTCGCCAAAACTTCGGCGTGCTAAGTGGAAATCAACGTTTAGCATAATTTAGTCAGCTAGGCGTACGGAAAAGCTAAACATGACGAAGCTTTTGAAAGCTTTCCCGACCAATTTGAGAGCGTCCGGTCTGCCCGCAGGTGTACTACGTAACTTGGAAAATGAAATGCCATGTCCATTCGTATGTAACATGTCTGGTGTAAGCTATTTTCGATAATGGCGGCCCCTTTAACAGAGAAGAATTATAGCCAGATGTGTGCGCAAGTGCACTCTCTGCTCCTTTCCTCTCATTAATTCGATGAGACGGCAGTCCGACATGACCGCAGGCGCAGGACCAATGGCTTAACGTGCTTTCGAGCCATGGGGTGTGATCACCAACTTCCTGACTCCGAACAGTTTTAGAGTATTTTCAAGACAGAAAAACCCAGAAACAAATTTTGGTTCCACCACCGGCAAAGTAACCGCTACACCAGAGGCAGTCAACTGTACTAGGGTGCTCCAAATACTGTCATGACAACTGCAGTAGCAAAAAAATTGAGTTAGGTAAGTTAGGTAATACTAGGCTACTTTTCGTTCATATTCCGCCTGTGACTATGATAAAAGGTAGGCTGGCGTTTGCTGATTTTCTCATTACCAACCTTCTTTATCAAACTCGTAAGAATAGTTCCCAATACCTAATTCGTATGCTATTTTCATTAAAAAAATAATAAAAGCTACTTTAAGAATGGGTCACTAAAAAGCCAACATTACTATTTTATTTTAACCCCTCACGGATTTGTTTATCAAGATTTTTTTCGTTCGTTAGACACGGATTATGGCGTAGTTTAAGTAAAAAGAAAAGTAAAGTTAGCCTGTAAGCATCCAACTGTTGGGCAAAGGCCTTACTTCAAGTATGAGGTAAAATGAGCCATACTCAAGGTGCTCGCAAGGAAGCGAACAATCTTGTCAGATTTTAACAAGCATAGAGTCCTCGGCTGACTAGGCTTAACGACTAATATCAACTGATATTTAAAGAACCGTAGTGTAAGTATTAGAAAATATAAGGAATCGTGTTCAATACCAGCCTATAACTTATAAACAGAAGTGTTTCAACTTTTTCAGTATTCCACAACCGTGTTTAAACTGATAAGTATTCTGGGAGCTCGCCACACTTGGCATTGTGCGAACAAAATCACAAATCACGGTGGAGTGCGCGACAAATTCTTGTATTTCTAGGTCGGCTATAAATAAACTGGGAGAACTTGAAAATTGTCTTTTGGCAGTTAGAAAAATGGCGAAGAATTTTCTAAGCACGACCGCTGAATTTTGTTGGCGAAGTGCAAAAGCTTAGCATAAAAGTGCATTAAAGTTTGATGCCAAAAAACCTTATAGGTATTTACAAAATTATTCGCTGCAAAGTGGCCAGCATTACTCTTATTTTTTTAACTATTTCAAGTTATTATTTTTTTATTATTATTCTATCGCAAGTTATAGACGATTTTATATACTCTTAAAATTTAACTAAAGAATATCAACATTCAAGTTTTTCGTAAGATTTTGTAAATTTATTTACCCAAATTTAATATACAATAATATCTTTGAACAGCGAGTATTCAAAATCAATTATCATTATAGAAATGTTCTATTCAATAAAGTTCAAGTATCGATGAACTCAAAAACAATCCGATATTATTCGATTGAATACGTATCTGTGAATTATTGCCTTTATTAGTTCTCAGTAATTTTACCTCTTTGGAATTGAAATTGTAATTGTTATTTCTGTATCAATGATAAATAGACTGACTTTAATAAATAGAAATAAATAGGTAATTCAGTTATTATTTTGAATTTAATTTCGTCATCTTATTATGTTGCTTTGTTGAATTCGAAGTTATTGCAACTTTTACAGCCTGTTTTACACAATAAGTTCTAGTTATCGTTATCAGTCTAATACTTCATAAGGAATGACGTGCCATATTTAAATCACTCGTTGGTTGGTTGGTTTGAAAGACTAACAATAATAAAGTCACACATTAACGCATTTAACACAATTGAATGAGACGAACAAAATCGCGCTCAAGATAAATATTATTCGCTTAATATTTTTTAACTCTGGAATCAAATATTGCAGTCGTAAGAAGTTTAAAATAGTTTCTACGATGGTGCAAACTGACATCTTGCTACGAAGCAGCGTAGCACCGTAGCGTAATGATAATAAATTGTCGTAGTATTATGCTACGCCGTAGCGAGCTAGTTCTATGAGAGTCATTACTGTTTGTTTCAATTTCACTCATAAAGTATTATGAAATAAAAATATTGAGTCACTTCATACAGTCGGGTCTTATTTTGTATGTCTTAAGATTCTGAACTTTAAATAAAACATGTCGAGGATCGATGCATGGATGTTTGTTACTTCTTCACGCAAAAACTACTTAATAGATTTTAATAAAAATTGGCAATTAGTTCCTTGTAACATTGGAATAACACAAAAGACATAATAACTTAAATATGTCTGTATGATAACACATTTTTACAGGGGTAAAGCCGCGGGTAAACGCCAGTAATTTAGTAATTTTTAGTGTATTTGGAGTAACTCAAAAAACCTTGGTCTATCAATCTGTGCTATATACCAAATCATTTTCTGCACTCAATCTGACATAAAAGATGATATTTTTTTGATTTAGAGCCTAACTGTGTAATAACCTAACCTAACCTAACTTATAAAATGAAATACTTTTCCATAAAGCCTAAAATAAATCTGATTAAGCAAAACAGTATCGTAACCACAATTCATTTAACCGTTTCATTACCCAAGACAAACCCAGCATTAAGAGACAGACCACGAATCGGTTAAACGGTAAAAAAGTCCGGTCAATTTCAAATTGTGGGGTTCCATTAATTCAGCGACACAAAATAATTACTTGGGCTTAACTACGCGCCCTGACTTTGTTCTTTTCTTTTTTTTTAATTGGCTATGGGATTTCAGACAACCTCGTTTGTAAAAAAGTAATTGGATTGAAATAATTGAGTCATCTCGTAAAATGTCAATTGTCAATTCAATTATAAAACCTGTAATTGTGGCCATTGGAGGGGTTTAATTATCTGAGTAAGGAGGAGTAAGGATACAGTAAAATTCCCCCAATTAAAATGCAAGACAACAGTTAGCAAGACTATATACGATTAGGATACTGAAGGCATGTTTCACTATCGGAAACAAGGCACTAATCAACGAATAATTTAAATATATTACCTATTGAACAGGTTAACACTAACCAGAACTTATTAGGACAAGATAAATTAAATAAATTTAATTTGTGTAACACTTGTAAATAAATAAATAAATATATGCGCCAGACAACAAACCAATCGTCTGGTTTCGAAGTAAGGACTTTTTTCCTTGTGTTACGAAGTACCAGACAAAGATTAAGACGGAAACGTCTCCCATAAATACTTAAATACATATAACATCCATGACTGAGGTACAAATGTTTGTGTTCATTAGGTACACAAAAATTTGCCCCTTGCGGTATTCGAATCCGCGACCGCTGGTTCAGTAGTCAGGAGCGCTAACAGTGGTTAGCGCTGACGACTTGTTTCGTATAAAATGTGGTGTTATTGCAGATTTGGCGAAAAAAGGTACATGCTGTGATCAGCCATAATATTGGCATACAAATAATTTAAGTTAAATGAAATACACAATGTCAAAGAAATTTTAAAACAGATCGAAAAGTTTAAACAGTTTTATTAATTTTATTATATGACCCTCACCGCGTTTTATGACGTCCATGACTAATTAATACCACAAGAAATACTACAATCAAACCAACCAACGCACATTTAAAACTAGCCACTAATTAACTTTTAAACTGCCCCACAAAGACATATTAACCCACTTAGGATCATATTTAGTCCAAATTGCATGGATATTCCCCACATTAACCCCGACCTTGCTGCTGGCCTTAACTTAAATTAATTATAAAGGTAGTTACCGCGTACCCTTAAAATTTAATATCTAGATTTGGTAGGCGAGGCGCGGGAGGGAGACACGCGATCTTGAATAAATTAGATTCAGTGGTATCACTTTTTTCAGAAAATTATGCCAAGTGTGTTATGCCAAGTGACTTTATAAAGATTCTGCCAGATAGAGGGAACCCCTTTTTTCATTGCTTAGTAACGATCGAATATAATAACCTTTCTATCAAGACAACATACTCGTAAGTCAGTTAAAGAATAATAGGTACACTTTATTGCAACCACATCCTACTAATATCATAAACGTTAAAGTTTGTGAGGATTAAAACTAGGTACTTAATAGATTTTAAATAAAACTTCATAATAATAAAGTTTGATAATAATAATAAAGACAAAAAAATATTGTTCATAATAATTAAGTTTTAATTTTTCTTGTTTGTTATTATATTGATAAATAATAAAACGTTCAATTTATAAAACTTATACATTAGAACAGCACAGAGGTTTTAATTTAAAGTGAAGCCGCGATAAACGGTTTATTGGAATAAAATATATGCCTTGTGCCTGTGTCTTGGATTGACATGTACTATCTATTTAGATCGGTTATTAATTTCAGGAGTATAATCACAGATATTGCTCTATATGTACAGCATAGTAACTTTACTCGTACTCTTAGTCTTTAATCGCGGAATAATATAAATAGCTAAAAAAAGTTACAAGCTAATTTACTACTTCTTGGAAAATCATAATGAATGTTTTTTCAATTTAAATTCCAATATTTGCTTAAGTTTCCCAAAGACAAATAAAAGCAATGCTATTTTTTTAAATAAAAGTGTGCCTTCTTAATATATCTACATTGTGACAACATTAACTGATACAACAGAAAAAACATTTTGACACAGAATTTGTTTATACGAAAAACGAGCACGAGGAAATAACAAATTAATCCATTTGCTACCAAAAATGTTGGATTTTTTCAGTCGAGATATTTGATATACGTATGTGATAGGGTTTATCGTAAAAAAGTTAAATTCCCTAAAAAATATAGATATGCGTTCAAATCAAAGGCAGAAATGAACCCAAATTTAAAATACATAAGTAACGAATTTATTATTTTGAATCCATGGAGGTTAAATCCTTTGACCTTTACGTTTAAAATAAAGACAAAAATGTTTTTTTTGTAATTCCATTTCAGGTCGTATTTTGTATTTTATTTTAGAACCAATCGGTAATCCTATCCCACAAACAAAAAAAAATATTATTTACAATAAAAAGACTGGTGGTGCGGTGTAGAAAACTTTTTTTTTGTAGATACACAGACATTTTGTTAGTTGTAGCCACTTGCTATCAATTATAAATAAATAAAATAGTGTCCTCTTACCTAGCTGCGCGAAGTTACTACAGATTGTTTATTTCATTTATTTTAAAGGTACTACACTTAAGTACTCACATAGTAAAAGTAAAGTAAAGTTAGCCTGTAAGCATCCCACTGCTGGGCAAAGGCCTTACCTCAAATATGAGGTAGTATGAGCTATACTCCACCACGCGGGCTCAGTGCGGATTGGCGGAGGGGTGTTTGCAAGGCAAGCGACCTAAGTACTAAGTACAAAGTATAATGGTAATATTTATTGAAAGCACGTTCTACTTTACTTAATCCATTGTTAAGAATACATTATGGTGAAACCGTCGGGCCACCTTTAAATGGATCGTACACAATATAAAGGCACCCCTTTATTTGCGAACAAAACAGCCGAAAAACGCGTCAAAAACAACCGCTGTACAAACGGGACGTAATCATCATTAGCCACTTTTTTATTCCTGACAAACGCTATTGCGCCCTTTTTAGGGTTCCGTAGCCGAATGGCTAAAACGGAACCCTCATAGTTTCATCACGTCTGTCTGTCTGGCTGTCCGTCCAAATCTGTCACAGCGACTTTATTTCGAATTTTTTAACAATACACAAAACTTGGTTAGTAGATGTATCCTATTAACCGCTTTACAATTCACATTACATATAATAAAATAATATGTGATCGAAGGGAGGACATGAATGAAACCAAAACCAAAAGTTATTTTTTTCTCAAACCTATGGGGTGTCTGTAGATAGGTATTTTAACATGATATTGTGGTTCGTAAAACCATTTTTCCATAAAGTCTAATATTTGAGATATATACGCTTCCAAAGTGCTCTAACTTTTAAAGTAAGAAAGTGCCTAATTTTGAAATAAATACATAATGTAGATCTTAACAAATACTTTTATCGAAAGTTGGTTTCAACCACTTTTTCCTTCATACAAAAACTATGAGAAATAAAGGTATTTTGCTGTCAACAAAATACTGTGGTATTGTGGCTGAGTGAAAGTAAGCGCACCCAATTCAGTTTAAGTTGGCACGGAACCCTTATTTTGCGAGGCCGACTTACACTTAACCAGTTTTTATTCCTGACAAACGCTATTGCGCCCTTTTTATTTCGCAGGGTCCCTTTGGACTACGAACAATTTGTAACATACTGCAGTGTTACGCAATTTTGGACTTTATCCCACTAGCTTAGGATACGTGATGTAGGCTGGAGACTTCGAAAAGGAAATGGAGGCTTGTATTTTATTCTTTTAATTTGTATAAGTGGATACAAGGCTTCTCATGATTGCAAGTATTTTGTCCTGAGATAAGATTATCTAGTAATTAGGTTTTAGTGTTTGTATCTTTTAGAGCGCTTTCACACTTAGTCTGTTTTCCACCAGAGATGTGCGAGGATGCGTAGCGAGAGATGTGTTTGTAAAAAACCAATAGAATCGCTTCATTTACCTCGCCTTAGTCAGCACAGCTTTGGTGGAAACGGCTCAGCGGAGCTAGATTTTTGCGCATACAAAACAAGCGAGGGATGTGTACGAGCGATGTGTGCGAGGGATGTGTTGCGTGCGATGAATGTGTGTTGAGAAGGCTTGGGCATACTGTACCAGCCATTGATGCGCATTTTCACAGCTCCGCTGCACATCCTTGTACGACACATTTCCATCGCACATCTCTGGTGGAAACGCAGCCTTAGGCGACTTTAGCAGCGCGACCGTCGCGTGACAGCCGTGCCGCTGATAATTTCATACATAAATGACAACAGTAAGCCTTCACATTAGAGCGACAGCGCTGCTGTCACGCTGCTGTCGCTCTAATGTGAAGGCTCACTTACTGTTCTTGGGCTTGTTGTTTGAAGAGTCATGTCAGTGAATGACAGGTGCGTTGCAGTGTGGTAAGAAAATAATTAGATCAATCATGATGAGCCAAGTAATTTCTATGACATCTATTGGCTACTGATAAAGTTACGTAAACTCTACACTTCGGTGTCTTGTGTTTGTGTTCGCCTTCTTCCTTCCAGTCTTCTGGGAATATTTTTTAAAATTAAATAAGCCACTCCCTGCGCAGATGTAGAACCTTTTTTTTACGTACTCGTTTTATGTACAGCATCTCAAATATAATGATATGTATCTATAGTGTATGTATAGTGTATCGTATAACGCAACGTGTCACATTTCCGTAGCTTTTTACCTTCATTATCATCTACCCCAGAAACGATAATCGAGTCTGATGCTCCTTCCAAAAGTTCCCTCCATTCTATGGTAATGTCCAACCAATTACTTAATTATAACGATACCACGAAGGGTGTAGTCCCCATTAACCGTTCACACCCACGAATGGCATTTGGAATCACAAAACCATTAGTGTACACGATTCAATTAACTTGCGGTGACGTATGCGCATTTTAATTTCGCTAAAATAAAAAGAAAACTAATCAACGAGAGCTGAGCTAGAAGGGAATAGCGACCTTTGTCGTTTTCAATTTAAATGGAATTCTTTTAGAGGATCCCGTAGGAAATTTATAGGTTTTGAACGGAGCTTTGAAGGGCTACCTTTATATGATAAACAATTGTTTTATTCAGCACTAGCTGTGCCCGCGACTTCGTCCGCGTGGAATAGTGACTTTGGATAGAATTTTTAATTTATAGGCTTATGATTTTACAAATAAGATACTTAAGTATAAGTACTTATAAGTACGCAAGATAGAAAGTATTTATATAGTACATTTTAGTACTCACTTATCGTTAAAATTGGCCATATTTTACAACAATAAGAAGCAAGTAGTAGGTACATCAAAGGTGATCAATTATTATGACCATACCGATTATTTGGACGTTCACAATTTGTATTTCGATTAGGAATTCCTTTGTTTGATAGGATAATATGGTTACTTTACTTTTAACTACTACTTTGCCACAAAAAAAACTACTACTTTACTAACATTTTACTTTGTTGTGTGGAAAAAATGGATCTAAATATAATTTTTTTCATGGCACTGTTTTGTTATACTTTGGCAAGTACCATAAAGTACCAAATATTCATTTAATTTATACAAACCAATATGGAGGAAACACTACACATTGAATTAAAACACTTTACAGATTCATTTCCACCCACATTTATTTTAAATTATTATATGTAATAATTGTTTCGCCTCGGCCCCGTCCCGCCTTAGCCCCGGCCCATCGAACGGGATAAAAAGTATCCTATGTCCTTCTCCTGGTACTAAGCTACCTCCCCACCGTTTCGTCCCGGTCCCGTGCTACCCCAGCCCCGGCCCCGTCTAGCGGGACAAAAAGTATCCTATATGCAGTATCTTATGTCCTTCTCCTGGTACTAAGCTACCTCCCCACCGTTTCGTCCCGGTCCCGTGCTACCCCAGCCCCGGCCCCGTCTAGCGGGACAAAAAGTATCCTATATGCTTTTCCTGATTCTAAGCTACCACCCCACTAACTTTCAGCCAAATCGGTTCAGCCGTTCTCAAGTTATAAGTGTTGTAACAAACACGACTTTCTTTTATATATATATATTTTCTGCCTACCCCCTAAGTCTATTGGCGTGATTATTTCTATCCTAGTTTACTCTCCAAGTGATGCTGAGTCAAATAAAAAAAGCCCCATCAAAATCGGTCCAGTAGATTCTGAGATTAGCCCGGACAAACAGACAGACAGACAGACAGACAGACAGACAGACAGACAGACAAAAATTTTAAAAATTGTTGTTTTGGCTTCTATTACGGTAATTAAGACCCCCTGTAACAATTTTTCATAAAAATCTTCAATGTACAGAAATCGATCTTTTACAGTCTTATTATATGTAATAGATTATGAAGTTGGTTATTTTGTAATGACAAATAGATAAAAAAATATATAAGTTTTCGTTTTTATATTATTTTGTCACTATACAAATAGCCTTCGCGTCAAAAAGAAAGCACTTGCAAAATTTAAAAAAAGTTGCCAATGTTTTGGAGGCCGAGGCGAAAACCGTACGACGCAGGGTCCATTTCGTTGTCTGACACAATTGCTTTAAACAAGCTTTTATTTAACTTGCAATGTATGTTTGTCCAGATGGAATCTTAAAAGTTAATTTTGAACCAGTTATCTTCAACCGATTGAGCTGTTTTCATAACCTATTTAAGTTCACTCAAAAGTTACTACCAGATTAAATTCTACCGTTTTTAAATATCTACAAGTACATAATTTTGTGACTTAAACAATTTAAATGCATAATACATAGTGTTCGTTAAATTACCGATAATTTCAGCTTGACATACGTTGAAGTTACAAATTTAAGTTCTTGTATCGTTTGTGCAAGCGATATTCGTTTGAAAGTGGTTAGGCGCCAGACCAGATACCATACATTTGCCTCTCTGTGATATCCTTAGCTGTTTAGTATGCTTTAATCTTGTATGTAATATGGTTAATGGGTCATGCGTATTTTCTTAGCAAGTGTCAAACCACCGTCCCGTGTCACATAACTCAGAGCAGAATTTACGAGGTTCAGACCACACGGAACCCTAGAGAGGCAAACACATCACTCTCACCACTCACGGGACACAAAGTATGGTGACATTCTTGACTGCGAACTGCGACAAAATGTGTATAGAGGTGTAAAATAAATTGATTTATCTCAAGTTTTATTTTCGCTCTTTCAGTGTTTTAGCACTATACATTATTTTGATTACTAATTGCACTTGTTATAAAAGAATCGAACCCTGTGTCTCACGCTATCTGGGCGCATGCCCTATTCACCACTCGGCCACCGACACATTGTCAAGTCTGTTGAATAATAGTGGGCTCACAATTAATATTAACATTTGCATGCCATATAAAAAGGTAAAACGTGAGTGCTATATTACACTGTCAACATCCGAAATAAATATTTTTCAAAAATTTAAGAAAGCCAATTCATATGTATAACCTTAAAACAGTCCTGTTTTTATGGTAAATACAGCGCTTAGCCTTAAGTTAAACAAGTAAGTAAATTTTTTTGTATTCATATAACTAATCTCAGTTGAGATTACCTCCATACGTACCACACACACTTTGAGTTGACTTCCATTCCTTTAGGCCCAATTGCGTGAACGATAGTTAACTCAAATAATGATTCGATGTTGTACCAGCGGTTGAATATTCGAATAAAAAGTGGGTAGGCACCTTATTTATTTATTTTATTTAAAGACTTTATTGCACAAATTTAGTGTACAAAGGTGGACTTAATGCTAAAAGCATTCTCTGCCAGTTAAACCTTTAGGTCATGCAGTCATGCGTTATGCCTTAACCAATTATCATTAAAATAGCCATTCTGACATTTTGTTAAGGTACCTTTACCTACCTTCTCCTCCTCTACCTTTTTTGACACGCTCATACGCAAATATTCAACCGCTGGTTCGTTACCGTTAGTTGAGATAACTATCGATCACGCAACTGGACCTAGGAAAGAAAGAAAGAAAGAAAATAAATTTATTCGACCTAAATTAACACAAAAAAAAATAACATTGAAAGATTAATAGATCAGTAGGCTTAGGTCGAAAAGGCACTCGCTCAGCATTGGCCGTGGCAGTAGCAGAACGCATACCACGACGCTGATTTTAGGACATTTTTATGGGGTGCGTCTCATTTGTTATACAATCATTTGATATAATTCAACTTTAATAACGATCACTTTACATAATAAACATTTGTTATAAAAACACATGATATAATATTGTTTATCATAACGTTTACTTCACATAATATTCATTTTATATAATATCATTTAGAATAACGTTCATATCTTCTAAAAACATTTGAAATAAAACTTATTTTATATATAGTTCATTTGATATAATTTTGTTTGACATACGCATTATTTCATATAACTATTATTTGAGATAATAACGTTTCAAATAATTATTAAAAGAAATAACCGTCAAATTAATATAACCTTCACTTGGTATAATTTCAATTGTTTTTTTAAAACGAATTATCAAAAATCTGAATTATGTTAACCCCGACTTGCCGTGGTTACTTCGCCGTGGTACTTGTCTGTCCGATACTAGAGTGTAATTTAGAAGCCGGGGGCGCGGAGGGAGAGCAGCCTCCGCCCGCTGTAACAAGGGGCGGGCACCCGTGCGAGCCGGAGCGGCTGAGGCTGGTCGCCGAAGGCCGAAGGCCGAGGCGACCAAAAAGCCGAAGCTGTGGAGGTGAGCGTGGGTGACTGCGCTTTGTTGCGCAAGGGCGGAGAGGCTGCACTTCCCGCAGCGCCGGAGACGTGGAATTAATGATGCATGTGTGCTTGCTTGCATGCTGCATGCCTGCTTGCATGCTGAATGCCTGCTTGCATGCTGCATGCCTGCTTGCATGCTGCATTCCTGCTTGCATGCTGCATGCCTGCTTGCATGCTGTATGCCTGCTTGCATGCTGCTTACCTGCTTGCTTGCATCATTGCCTGCATCCTGCAAGCTTTGAATAACCTAGCAGCTGCATTTTCTTTGATGTTATTGTTTTTATATTATATATGATATCATATAAATTGGAGTTTATATGAAGTTATCATTATATGTTTTAAATAATTAATGTATACGGCCGTCGTACCGTAAGGTATTTGGTGCCTCGTTTTATAAACGAATTACCATCTACCTTGAAGGATGACTTACTTGATGTTAGAAATATTAAATCAAAACTAAAATTACACTTTCTGCTGCTGTCTAATAGTCAGTGAGTGCATCTACCTGGTTTTTTCTCGTTTATTATTCACCTCGTTAAAATTACTTAAGTATAATAGAATTATGATTATTATTTAAACTACTTGGCCAAACTTGGCCCTGTGATGATGCGTTGGAGCGAAATTAAACTTCTTGATTTTTCAAAGAGATCGTTTACTTGCGGAATTCTTATAGCGAATGTACATTACATGCAAATTTTAGATACAAAAAACGTTATACAAGATGGCAGGCGCGGATTGGTTGATTTGAATTTATCGCGTCATGTAGGTTCTCGCTGATTGGTGGGATATCGCGTGATAAAACGTAAGGGTGGAGGTGGTCGATACAGGTTCCACAAGAGCTTCATAGATGGCGCTAGGAGTTTCTGAACACTACTGTTAACAGGCTGACTCACATTGCATTGTGGACAAACCTTCATGGTTTATTACAATGCATTTTTTAGTGTTTGTTTTAATTTTCTTGTTTATTTAATAATAAAGGAAAAAAAATACTATATAAAAAGAGTGTTAACGTACATGAATGTTATACTAAATGTTATTATACTAAATAAACATTATTTGTTTTATTTATTATATCATGTAAATGTTATATTAAATGTTGTTATATCAATTGATTTTAGCTCAATCGTTTGTTATATGTTTTAAAATTATATTATTCAAAATTATATCATTCCATCATTATACTAAAAAAGTGTTATATTAAACAAAATTTTATCATGTGATTGTATATGTTTTGAACTTTATATGATATGTTGCTATATTATATATTACACACCCATTTTTATGTTGGTAGTTATTTTTAAAAGATTACTAATTTAACTACCTATGTTAAACATGAGTCGTTTATTATCGTTTATTTATTGTGTACGAGGTATTAAACATATCCAATTGGATACAGGGATTTGAACAATCATGTCAAAATTTTATCAGTGTACTTAAATATAGAATTTATGTGCCATTTTTACACGTATTTCACGGGTTATATTTTCACACAGTTTTTCCAAATCTAATCCCATGAAAGCGAATTACCGATTTTCAATATTCAAATCGTACAAAATCCAATGCGGAGGTTTAAATGGAAGTGCGTGTTTTTACGGGATTTGTGTTTTTTTTAATAGTAAATGTTTTTGTAGCATTTTGTAGATTGCCCACCACATCCATAGTGTTTTGTTTTAGGTTGTAAATCACTGTCATTGAGCAAGCATTATCTCGTTTTCCCCAATTGACTGCACATATTGGGACCGTGCGGAGTGTATGGTGGGGGAAAAGAAAACGATCACTGCGCATGCCGTGGCAAAAATGTGCAACTTAAAGGAGTTACTTGTCAATGTTTGTCATCAAAGTTATGAAAATGGGTAAATAAATTTTATAATTAACAAATTAGAAACACGGCTGCCGTTATGTTATTTCCACATTTCGTGTAGAAGGTAATGATAAATGTATTAGTCGATCTGTCATTCATAAAAATCTTCTGTTATTATACTTTTTTAGGCAAATTGAAAAACGGTAGTCGTGTTTCTAATTGTTTAAATGAAACGTATTTTATACATTTTTAGAGACGAGAAAGAAAATAGGCTTAGGTATGTGAAGTGGTCGGTGTTTCAATTGATCGTAAGTAGTAGTTTTCTTTCTGTTAAATATTCTTATGTTGGGATTTGGAAAGCTTATTTGATTCTATTCGAACTAAAATTGAAAATGTGGTCGTGTCTGTCTATGAATCTTTGTATAATATGTTATTTGGTTGAATACAGCTCGAAGGCTATTCAAATAAATAAATTTTATGTATACTTACTTTGATATTCAACACAACGGTATATGAAATCACTTCAAACACAATCTCCGCAACTTCAGTCGCTCGTTTTTATTTTACTCTGTTCCCGTAGCCTTATATTTTAATAGATTATTCAATAGCCTTCCGCGTAAATAAGCTATCTTTAACAAATTACTTTTCAAATCCAAGCAGTGGTTCATAATATTAGTGCGCGCAAACAAACAAACTTCATAGCTAAATAAGAATAATAAGAAGAATGAATAAGAATGGGTAGATGAATCTGAGGCATTTAAGTATGACAAAGATATTTAGCCATATCTATGGGTATTCGGAGTTATTTTAAGCCAATGAAGTGTTCTTCTAAGACCAATTAGTTGCTTTTCAGCAAAGTTTGGGTCTGGGAATTTATTTTTTGTTGTACCCATTCAAAACTAGTTATTATAACAATATGCGTTTCCCCACTACTGCCTGTACTAACTGCCTCTAAAATACTATTTAGTGTCTCTTTTTATTTCATATATTCACTTTAATTTAAGACAAAATAACAAAGCTTATCGGGCACCATTTGACAGGTGCCCTGAAAGTTGCGTTTTTAGATGGCGCTACTGTCGCGCACGTTTCCAATACATAGACACCGCAAACTATACTTGAAATGATCTTGAAACTCACAGCGTAAAAAGCGTTTTAGTTTTGAATTTAATGCCTTTTTCTGGCCTTTAATCAGTTTTGTTGAGTGAGATACGCCCCCACTGTTTGATTTGGTAAAGTTATCGAGAAATCACTACGGAACCCGACAGAGTGACATACTAACACATACTACGAGTGACACAGCTGACACCCAAGGGAGGTCGAGCCCACGTTCCACGAAATTCATGTCGGTGTTACGTCGGACAATATTAATTTGTTGCTAAATTAGAGCAGAGCTGTGCAGTCGACACTAAATTGTGCAGTAAACATTTCCATATTTCTAAGCTGGTTCTAGGTACTAATCAAGTTTGTCGATATTAATCATGCGAAAACAAAACAACAAACAACAAAAAAACAAACTCTATGATGTGCATCAAAATCTACAATAATCTGCCAGATGTTTTCAAAAAATATAACTACCCAAAATTTTAAATTGAATAAAAAAATGGCTCGCAGAAAAATGTTTTTATAGTGTGCAAGAATATTTGCAATACAAATAATTTTTAATGTGTTTTAAATAGTATTATGTGTGCATGTGTGTGTATACGCCTGAAAAGGTAGAACTAAGAGATATGTATCTACTTATAAGAACTTTGTAACCTTTGTTCATATATTATACACAATAAAGACTTACTTATTAACGTTTGGCTCTACTCAGTAGATTCCGTATACCGTACTCAGTATTCCGTCCATATTACTGGACTAGCGGTCTCTCGCGTTTGCGCGTTTGCGCGTTTTGAGATTGCTACCTCCCTTCCCGTCATAAAGGCATGTTTCATAGCCTAAAACCTTTCTTGATAGTTAAGGTATCCAACACAAAAAAAATCATACAAATTGGTTAAATAGTTCCTGAGGTTATGGTGTACAAACACACAGCTTTATAATTTTAGTAAAGATAATAACCAACAAATGAATCATATAAAGGGTGATCTGAATTTTTCATTGATTAAACACTTTATGGATTTATTTCTTTATTAATATCATAAATATAAGTGATGATAGTTTTAGTTTTTCATATCTATATAACACCTTAGGCTTCCTGTGACCACGGATGCTGTAAGGCATTAAAACCATCAGGCGTTAAGTCAAACACAAACTATTTTTAATTTAAATAATCATCGAATAAGATAAGATTTCAGTTTTCATACATTTCTGTAACACGCACAAGGTTTTATTATCTGACAACTGAACCCTGGACAGTCAGACACATCACTCTAACGACCTCAGGGATGCCACCCCTAACGTTCGTTGGAAGCTTCTGACATTTGGATAACACCAATTATACCTATATTAGAAGTTTAATGAATTTGAAACAGCGTAAGCGACGGGTTATTGCTGAGAACCCATTAGTAATATTATGGGCGTGGCTGAAACATGTTTTGAGCGTTCAATAAAGCTGTGGTTACAAGTCAAAACTTGCGATTCGCAATCTAACTTTAAAGTTACTTACTATAGCTAGCTATGTAGTTTGATATGCAACGACATTTCCTTGGTTTGGTATTTTTTAAATGTTTACATGTAAAATTATAAGGTCACCTCGTTTTAAGTGATAATATTTAAAGGGCCGATTCAGCACAATAAATCTAAATTTTTTGTAGAAAACACTTTGGGTTTTTATCCGCTAGTTTTTGAGAAAATTGGAGACTAAGGTATTTTTTTTCAGTTTTTTTTTTATTAATTAAGGCTAAGTTAAGAGAAAAAGAAGGTTTGAGCATTGAATTGAGAGACGCGAAGCCGATAATGAAGATAACTTTTTAAATTGTCAGGGTGCTGTTTTAAAATATAATATGGTCTATGTTAAAGAAAATAATAAAAATTAAGATCTCGATTTTCAAAAATAATGATAGTGTCCTGTTTCTATGATGTATACAAAGCCACTGTTAAAATATTATCACTTAAAATGATTTGACCTTATATACAAAATAAATAAAATGCAGTTAAAAGATCGTCAAGCGTGTAGGTAATACAAAATACAATGTCAGCACGCCAATTGCAAAAACCGGTTAAGTGCGTGTCGGACCCGCGCACTGAGGGTTCCGTGCCACCCTTAACTGAATTCAGGGTCCACTTATTTTCACTTAACGAAAACATCACAATATATTGCGACAGCAAAAATAACTTTGTTTTTCATAGTGTTTGTATGAAAGACAAAGTTATATTTGCGGTTGATAAAAATGTGCAATATCTCAAAAACTACTGGTTCGATCTCCTTCAAACCAATTTTCGTTGCAAGTTTTTCACTTTCTTAGTTCAAAAGTTAGATGGGGGGGGACGCCCATTTTACCACTTTGGAAGCTTGTATATCTCAAACCTTACACTTTTAGAAAAAATGGTTTTAGAAACCTCAACATCATTTTAAAAGACCTATCCATAGGCACCCCACACGCATAGTTTTGAGTAAAAAAAAATTTTTAGGTTTTAGTTTCATGTATGGGAGCCCCCCTTAAATATTATTTTTTCTTACTTTTTGTATCTGAATCGGAAAGCAGTGAACAAAATACACCTACCTACCAAGTTTCAGCTATGTGATGCTTATAGTTTCAGAATAAAGTGGCTGTGACATACGGACAGACAGACAGACAGACAGACAGACAGACAGACAGACAGACAGACAGACTTGACGAAACTATAAGGGTTCCGTTTTTTGCCATTCGGCTACGGAACCCTAAAAAGTGCTTTGCCCAATTTTTTAAATACCAAATGACGTCATTACAATTTGAACGCAATCAAATGGGCGTTTAGCCTGCTGTTTAGTAGCGATCATTAAACAATTACAATAGTTAACAACATCCTTATATGCAAATTAATGTAATCAGTGTTTTATTACTGTGGGATAGATAATAGTTGAAATTTCTAAAATTAGGTCAAAAATCTGATTATGAGGTTTTAACTACCAAGCCCTATGTACATATTTTTATGTCTTTCATATCATGAAACTACGTGTTGACGGATAATAAATTTATAAATAAGTATACGCTAGACAACACACTAACTGCCGGGTTTAAAAGTAAGGAATTTTCTTCCTCTACGTTACGAAATACCAGACAACGGTAATGACGACAGTATAAATACCTAAATACATATAACATCCAAGACTGGGTTTGTGCTCATCACACAAACATTTTCCTTTTGCGGGATTCGAACCCACGACCTCTGGTTCAGTAGTGAGGAGCGCTTACCACTGCACCAAACGTGTCGTAATGAATGAGGAATGCGCAAGCTCCGTAACTCAGCGTCTAAGCTACGTTTTCTCAAAGCTTTTACGAGTAATACGTACAATTTTCGTCTTGTAACTCCGGCAACCTTTTTAAGTATTACGTATCGGTATTAAAAACAAAATTTATGGGGGATTTTCAAACTTTACACTCTACCTGAGCACGAAAACGGTTCAACTTTGGTGGTTTAATGCCTTTTAATAAACGTACCAACTCTAATGTACTGGCTTAGAAGCTAGGGTTAAATATTGCGGTTTTTGCTTTAACATTTTAAACGTTTTGGCTGAACTCTGTTAGTAATGCAAATAATTCAATTCAGTTTCAGTTTTGTACGAGAGTGATGAATAAGTTTCTCAGAGTTCCAGTAATAATTTGTGGGGGCACAGAAAATATTTTGCCCGTTAAATACCTATTTTTAACGGTAAATTTTCATATAGTACCTGTAATGTTTAGTATCTCAGTACAATTTGAGACAAAGCTCATGCGGTCTTTGTGCTATCGGAATGCTAGTTAAAATATTTGAAGCTAAATGAGATATCAATAATAATCGACGTAATATAAAATTGAAAAATATTTATAACTTTAATTTGGCCAGGGTTGGGTTGTTACACTACATAATTTACAAAACAATTAACTAAATACCTAATATTTTATCATCATCAATATCAGCCAAAATACGTTTTCCACAGCCACCGGTTGCACGTGGTCATCATCCAGTGTGATCCTGCGATCTTTACAAGGATTTTCGTCTATCCATCTTGTCGGTGGATGTCATACGTAACATTTATACATGCATTAAAAGTATTTTTGTATACAAAAGCTTTTTTATGGGATTCATATTTGAGATTCTGAATCTGCAGTGCTTGCGGATTACTCTGCAGAGACAGTGTTGTGTAACTTTTTTTATAAAATAGTTTGGCTATTATAAATGTAAGAAGTTTGTAGGCATTTAAAGAGCTTTCTTTTGAAATTACATCGAGAAGTTGATTAGGTGATCGTTTCGTTTTGTGGCAAATCTGGGGCATTGTTGTAGTAAGTGTTCGGGAGTTTGTATGGTTATGTGGTCACGTCTGTGTCCACTGTAGATATTCGAAATCGGTGGAGGTATTTTCTGTGATGCAAAGAGAATGGAGGATGGATTCTTTGATAGTCAGCATCATAAGTAGCAAAGGTGTTCTGCCCCCATACATTGTGGACCTAAGAACCAAAGGTGATCCAAGGATCTTTCTGGGTTCGAAGTGACACGGATTTTTAAGTAAAAACAATCATTTATTGACGGACACTTCTGAGGAATTATTTCTGCCACTTACGAGTATGATGTCTACTGTACATTTTTTATAAAACATGTATTATGTTTGAAAGAACTATAAACCTTTCAATTAATCTTACCCAGAATGGTTTCCATAACGTATTATTTGTGGCAATAATTATGCTTTGCAATAACAAGCCTTTTTATGCCTTCCGTTTCCTGCCTAAACGAAACTATTATTTTTACATTCAACCAATTATGACTGCAGTAAATTAAAATCATGAATTTTTCGTGTCTGTAATTCAATTTACTTAAAAGTTTACATTAACTTTAATACTGCGGACTCACCCAACCAAATTAGGGTTGATAAAAGTTAAGACGTGTGAAAGATGGCTTATTATAATATTAAGGCCAGGTTTCAAGAAAAATAAACGGTGTGACACCCCCGTGCCTTAGAAAGACAATAGTGAAATTGTCAATCTTAGACCAGATTCACTTTTATGAATTGTGTAACATAATGTTTTTTTTTTATCACCACCATTTTTGCTTAGAACACATACTATAAGAGTTAAACGGTGAGTGTGAACTCTACCGTGATATGGAATAGATTATTACCAGAATCGTAACAACACCCTAAGTGAAGCTACAATTTATGGCCATAATTTTACAATGTCAATCAATATACAAAAGTTCATTGTCGAATCTCAATAAACTCTAGATTAACCATACCACTCTAGGGTATGGTAGTGTGGCCACAGCATTAGCAGTTTTTTGTTCTTCAACATTTTTGTGACCACATAATAACAAAGATCTGTAAGCAACTATAATATCAGTTGACAACTGGCTAAGATCTGGTTAATTGATACCCCAAAGCAACGAAATGGTATTCAACTGTCTTGCAACTCAGAAATCTGTTTCGACACTTCGCAACAATATCTTCAAAGGTTGAAACAAATACTTCCTTTGTTAACTCCCCCAAAGTTATCAAATGTCCTTTGGCAACCCTAGACATTCAACCAGGTAGCTTTCCAATACAAGAATTTGACCCAGTTCCGCACACAAGTATAAATTAATTAAATTTGCGCAGCTACCATCGTTTCACAATGTTTTCGAGTTGGTTTCATTCAAGTTTCGGAGCGCCAGGTATTGTCAGAATAAGGAAATTGAGAAAAGAAGACAGACTAAAGAATAAAACTTTAAATATGCAATATGCATGTTTAAATTAGTGGTGGGTTTTTAAAAGTCAAATCTACAATCGAAGATCTATGTAAGGCAACGGTAACACTATACCATCAATCTAGTCCATCAGTCAGAGTGATCAGAGAATGATCTTCCTACAAAAAGACTTTGTCTGAAAAGTTCGTTTGATCTCAAAAACAATATCTTTATAGGTAACGAATTGATTGAATCTGCCTGTCGTGCTACCGCTAAAGACTAGTAGCTTTTGGCTATGTCATCCCACTGCTGGGCAAAGGTCTCCACCAACACCTTCCACTCCATCCCTGTCTACTGCTCATGACTCCCAATATATCGTGAAGCTGTTCAAGTCATCACTTCACCTCTTTTTGACAGCAAATCTGAAGTGGGAGTGGGCGGGGCATGTGTGTGGGATGAACACGGATAAACGGTCCCAGATTGTCACACTATGCACACCACAAGACGGTTACCGACAAAGGAGTTAACTATAAACTTATTTTATACATTTCCTTGTTTTGTTATGAATACTACATTGGATTTTATAATAAACTAGCGGCCCGCCAGCGACTTCGTACGCGCGTAATAGTTTTACTCCGTTTGGTTCCCATAGATAGATCGTAGCGAAAATATTTATAAGCCTATATACGCATTAAACTACTTCTATAGCCTTCCCTCATAAATTAGCTTTCTAACAATGTAGCTAACATATTTTATAACCCGACCAATAGTTCCTGTTATTAGCTCGTTCAAACAAACAAACAAAAACATCCAGTTTTTAAATATATGTATACGTAAAAATGCGTAAAGATAAATGTTATATTTTATAAACACACAACACGCAGCCCGGTTTTTAATCTGGACAAACTTACACGGGGATAATATCTTTTTATTTTACAACGAAATGGAAATGCTTACTACGCCTATCGTCAATCGTATATTTCTTTCGAGAGCTAATGAAAAAACCAGGCTATACTCCGTGCGCTTACACAGCATCACGCCACATACAGGCTTTGGGAGACGCAAATTCCTTCAAGTCTTCTCCCGCTACCTTAAGAGTTTGAACTTGAGCTTTGTTTATAGTCATAGCGAATACTCTACTTTCTAGAATTCAAATCGTGAATTCAAAGGGTTAATTCTATGTAGGGATCTACCCCATCATCATCATCATCAATACCCAAAAGCCGTCCACTGCTAAACATAGGCCCCCACAAAAAGTTTGCAAAAAAAAGATTGGACACCCTTCGACCACAGAAACAGCGTTGAATGTCCACCGACAATATGAACAGACGACCTGCAATCTACACTGTACACAGACCGCTTGATACCTACCCTGTTTAAACACAAAAAAATATTATTTACTGTTTTAAGGAATAAAATCTCTTCTCGACCATTTTCTCAAGAGCAACATCAATAACAAACATGTGTCAAAACATTGTGTCTCAGACATGTCAAATGATTGTCAAAAATGATATACAAAATATTTTTATCATTAGCACTAAAGAGTTTTGATATCAACTTCGAAGAAAATCACCCCCAGAATAACTTTGTCACCCTTTTTCACCCCCTTAGGAGATTAATTGCAATAAAATATAAAATATATCTTCCGTCAATTCTGTAAAAGAATGTGTATGCAAAATTTAAAGTAGATTGGACCAAGGGATCACGTTGTTCCATACAAACTTTGCACCCCTTTTTGACCCCCTTAGGGGTAGAATTTCGAAAAATCCTTTCTTATCGGATCCCTACGTCATACAAAGAACACACCCTCCCAGTTTCAGGTTTCTACGATCAGCGGTTTAGGCTGTGCGTTGATCCATCAGTCAGTCAGTCAGTCAGTCAGTCAGTCAGTCAATCAATAAGTCAGTCGTTCAGGACAAAGCATTTTATAGGTATAGATGAGATACAAAATTTTTACGATACCACTTTAGATAAATGGGCAATATTCTAGAGTAGTTATAATGTCGAAGAAACTTCCAAATTTCTCTAGAAGTAAATCCCCTTTAGGTACGTGAAGGCTGGTCAACTCTGCAAATTGAAGTCATAAAACATGAAATGGGATCTATCACAATCAAAAATCATACAGTGGGTCTGAAACTATCTAACGATGTTACCTTGATAATTTATTTTACTACACTACACATGACTTGTATGTTATACATACATATTTCAGAATTACTAATTTCTATAATCATACCAATCCAAATATCAAAACCAATGTTAAATTACTGTGTCGGTATTCAATTTTCAATTTTAATTGTTAGGTAACTCAACTAAAGGTTAAAAACTAAAAGTTTATTGTGCGCGTTTCAAGAAAATTACGCAACTGAGCCATAATATAGCAAGAAAGTAAACCTACTGACCCATATTCACCACACCGTCCTTCCAAAATACGGGTCGTAAACAAAAAATACTGCCCGTAAAAATTGATACGGCTACCTACTTCCTCGCCTTCAGAGGATCCAAATTAGGTAGAGAGGTACCTTAGTTGAAAAATTGGTAAGGAAAATGATCCTGAACGTCCAATAGCTAGTTTTTTATCTATACTAATATTATAAAGCTGAAGAGTTTGTTTGTTTGTTTGTTTGAACGCGCTAATCTCTGAAACTACTGTTTCGAATTGAAAAATTATTTTTGTGTTGGATAGTCCAGTTATCGAGGAAGGCTATAGGCTATATAACATCATGCTACGACCAAGAGGAGCATAGATATAGTGGTAAATGTGTAAAAAACGGGAGAAAGAAGTCACGATTCCACGCTGACGAAGTCGCGGGCAAAAGCTAGTGTAGAGAATAAAGGATTTGTTATTATGCTACTTGCTGGAAAATTGGTTGACTTTCAGTTACATCTATTAAAAACTTTCGTCAGCGTAACATAAGCGTCATATTTATTATTGAGAAAAAGACTTTGGGTTTTGAAACTTTTGTCAGCTAAAGGTATACTTAACCTTTTGAGAATAATACAGACCACTTGCAACCGCGGTCACTATGAAAAGCCATGGTACATCCATAAATGATCAGCCCGTGGACGTGGACGTATTGCTATTAAGATTACGTTTAGTTCGCCCATAAACATCATCAAGGCAAATATGAGCCTTACTCCACCACGCGGGCTCAGTGCGGATTAGTGGAGGGGTGTTTGCAAGGCAAGCGACCTAGGTAGGTCATAACATCTGATAGCAAGGTTGCTATCAGATGTTATCAATCCGCTCATAGGGCCTCTGACTTGGCCTAACACTAATATCAAGCAATATTACGATGACGATGCCAAAAAAAAAAACAGATGGTTGCGTCCCAAATAAAATTCTGATGAAACTCTAATTGTTTTTTACCAACCAACCGATTGTACCGAGAACCCACATTTTCCATTATTTACTCAAATGCTGAAGTTAAATCTGCTAACTAGTAGTAATACATATTCAACGATTTGTTCGCATGTGTAATCGCGTACAAACATGTAAGTTTATTCAGAAAGTTTGTGAGATATGCCTTGAGCATAGTTATTGTGAACTTCGTTAGTACGTGGTTATCTAAGCTTTGTTGTGATAGGAGATTGTCATAGAGGTATAGTACAGAACTAACGACATTCTCTCCCTCCTTACGAAAAAAAGATAGTTCCAGGTCTAAACCAAGTACTAAGGTTACCCGACCGAATAGAAACGTATTTTTCAAACTTGAAATGTTGTATGTGTTAAAATAATGTTTTTTAACACACACGTTGTCATATTTGTTTTCTTAAAAGATGAAACAAGAAATCTAAAATTGCTCACGGGCGGGACTCGAACCGCATCTTTCTGGCTAACCGGGTCAACTGCTCTTCCAATTGAGCTACCGTGCTGTCGGTACGACCGCGCGAAATTCTTGGTCTCTTATTGTTATCTAGTTGTCTGTGTTGTTGTTGTTGATTATAATTTTTCATTGGTCGGTAAATAATAATTAAAAATAGGTTCTTAATGGAACCTGTATATACTTATGTAATTTCGTTGGGACTGGATAATATTAGAGTATTGTAATCTATTTAGGCTTACAAGCTAACGTGTAATTCTATGTATGTTGTAATGAAAGAAAGAAAGAAAGAAAATGAATTTATTAATTTATTATTATTGTTTGTCTGTATATCTTTAATACTAGGAATCTGACAGAGAACGCAAAAAAGCAATTAAAACAATAACGCGTAATTTAGCCCCTCCACGTTTTTTTAAGTCGGTTAAAAAGTAATCGACCTAGGTACGCTTTCATGAATACACAATATCATGAATATGTATAATGGACGTTTTTAGCTTTTAGGCACGAGTATTTAGCAAATTTCAAAACGTGATCCATCAAATGTGTTGTTACTTGCTAAGTCTGTACGCGTTAGATGTTCTTCTAAAACAGGATATGTTTCGTATAATAAACAGCTTATTAATACAGTGTTGAAATTAATATTTTTGAAGTAAATAACAATTGAAATGATGTTGTATTTTGAGTTTCTAATATACGTCTTTAGGTACTAATGTGTAAAACCAAACTTATCATGGATTTTACCTAGTTCATTATGAGCTCACTAGCAAGTGAAAATTTAATAGTGCTGATTACATATCAGGCGGAATTACGCCTGCAAAATTGATAACTGCGCTGGATTTTCGTATGTCACAGGCAGAGTTGTGTTGCGATTTAAATTATTCATACGTATTTTCCATTATTGTGATTCGATGGGTCCAGTCTGCATAGGTACCTAATATGAATATGTTGTACAAGATTTCAAAGTTTTACTAAAGTAAAAGTTGTTGTACTAAAGGCAAATAAATAATACTAAGTTTAAAATTGTTATAAATTCTAGTATTGAAACTAGTTATTGATAACCTTTGACTTTCATAGTGATATACTTCTAAATGTACAAACTTATTACTAAATATTAATAAATGATTGATAACTTTCTGTATTTGTACTTACAAGGTCAGAAAATAAAGTAAAAACATTGTCACATACCAAAAAAGTTATTTATTAAAGTTGTAAGATTTTCAGACTGCTAAAAATATTTATTAGGTATAATAGGTTACTCAAATCTAGTAGAATCTTTACACGTGGTATATTTATTTGCTTACGTTTTAAAGGTGAAGGCAACTATCCGGTGTATGTATTTTGAAATATAATTATGAACATTAATAAAAATTAACATCTACAAAAATAAAATAAATGTAATTAATTACATTACATAACCTATAGTACTTTACAATTACTCTTTAAAAATTTAATAATAATAAATTAATACAATGGCCTGGCGCCTGGCCCTGGAGAAAAAGTGGCCATGACGCTTGCAGCATTTGTGCAATGGATTTATAAATAAATGAATTACAAACAATTACACTTATTTATCCGCATTGAAATAGAATCAAAGCCAAATAGTAGATTTGCTGGCTGATTTGGTTCGGTTAAATGCATGTCTATGAACAACCCTATTAATGTGTTAATATTTTGATTAACTTAAACCGAAAACTTCATTAGCATCTGATGATTTATCGCTCCTTTTCACTTTACATACTAATCAATCATACTTTCCATTTTAGTGTTTTTTCTTGGCTTTGCAGACCTGAATGATGGATAGGTTTGGATTTGATGGATTTAAGAAGGTATTACCAGACTTAATATTATCAAAAGTTACTTCATGTATTAAAATACATATTATTTTGAATATTGTTTAATCATTACTTTGTATAGTTCAAATATTTTAGAAAAAAAACTACATGTTGTAGTAGCAATAGCAGTAGATATAATCTAAATGGTTTCCATAATACATATCTACGTTCAAACTCATTTGGATCAGTTAGAGATAGAAGAGATAGTTTTAAAACGATATCTTCAACAAATGGAAGTTTAACATAATGAATTCGCAAAAAACCGCTATTAAAAATAGCAAAGCGCACTCCGAGAAGACTGCACTTAAATGATCTTCCTCGTCTTACTGCAATTTGTCTTCGAGTTTACCTAATAGCATCACTGAAACTTGTATCATTTCTAAAACGTTAATTTCCTCATCTCTTAAACAATGCGGTAACTACTCGTTCTCCAAACTTGTCCCCACTAAATAATGGCCTAACTTAATTCATCTTGTTTTTTACTCGAACACACTGAGAATAGAGGAGTGGCAGTGTCGATATTTTTATCGTATTTATAAATTATTTGGTATATTGGATTAGAAATGGTGAGCTAGCTAGGCAATATTTTAACGAAAGTACTTGTATCGTAGAAAGTTACTTTATAGGAACAGGACTGTAATAGAGACTTAACAAATATTTGGTATGACCTTACATTAAGCGTTCCTACTTGGCTTGTGTTAATAGTTATTGGACTCATATTATTTTACATACATCACCACACTTGGGTAAAGCGCAATTTATTAAACCATAAATTGTACGACAAATATTTTAAGAATATAATTGCACCATTATGGCAATACTAATCTATACATATAAAAGGCTTTGTCCTGAATGACTGACTGACGGATCAACGCACAGCCTAAACCGCTGATCGTAGAGACCTGAAACTTGGAGGGTGTGTTCTTTGTATGACGAAGGGATCCGATAAGAAGGGATTTCCTGAAATTTCACCCCTAAGGGGTTGAAAAAGGGGTGCAAAGTTTGTATGGGAAAATGTGATTCCTTGGTCTGATCTACTTCAAATTTTGTATAAACATTCTTTAAAAATATTAACGAAAATTGTGTATTAAATTTTATTGAAATTTATCTTGTGACGGGGTTAAAAAGGGGTAGCAAGTTATTTTGGGGATGATTGGCTATAAAGTTAATATAAATACTTTTTAGTGCTAATGCTTAAAATATTTTTTATTTCATTTTTGACAGTCATTTGACATATCTGAGACACAATGTTTTGACACATGTTTGTTATCAATTTTGCTCTCGAGAAGAGATTTTATTCCTTAAAATAGTAAAGAATGTTTTTTTGTGTTGAAACAGGGTAGGTATCAAGCGGTCTGTGTCCAGTGTAGTATGCAGATCGTTTGTTCATATTGTTGGTGGACATTCTACGCTGTTCCTGCGGTGGATGGGTATCCGACCTGGAACTTTTCTGCAAATTTTTCGTGGGGGCCTATGTTAAGCAGTGGACGGCCTTGGGTGTTGATGATGATAATGGGGTTGATCCCTACATATAATTTTCCCTTTGAATTCAAACAAAGCTCAAGTTCAAACTCTTAAGGTAGCGGGAGAAGACTTGAGGGAATTTGCTTCTCCCACAGCCATATGTTATGTGGCATGATGCTGTGTAAGCGCACAGAGTAGCCTGGTCTTTCTAGCACCCGAAAGAAATATACGATTGATGAAAAGCGTAAAGTATTTCCATTACGTTGTAAAATAAAAGATACTATCCCCGTGTAAGTTTGACCAGATTAAAGACCGGGCTACGTGTTGAGTCTACACAAGGTATAACATTTGTCTATAAATTAAAAACTGACGTTATTGTTTGTTTGGTTGAAGGCGTTAATCACAGGAACTATTGGTCCGGTTATAAAATATATTAGAAACATTGTTAAATAGTGAATTTATTTAAATAGTTTAATGCTTAGAGGCTTATAAATATTTTTGCTACGATCTATGGGAACGGAGTAAAACTAAAACGTGCGTACGAAGTCGCTGGCGGGCCGCTAGTCTATAATATAAAAATGAATCGCAAAATGTGTTGGTAAGCGCATAACTCAACAACGCCTGGACCAATTTGGCAATTTTTTTTTAAATATTCGTTGAAGTTCAAGGATGGTTTTTACGCCGACAAAAAACACTAAAAACAGCCCTATTCTTTTTCCCATACAAACGTTTTCTAACTAAAACGTAGAGTCACGGATGATAATAATTACTATAAAACGGGGCCGGGATGGGACGGGGCTGGGGTTGAAACAAAGTTCACTGGGACCGCTAGTATTATATAAATTGTAGAATCGATATCGAATTGCGATTGCTACTGGACATCTCTTTGACAAAGTACAGGTGTCACTATCAGACTAGTTTGTTGAAAGCCGAACGAAGTAAAAGTTCTTTTTGCAACGCGGCAAGATTTAGAAATACGTCGCATTTGTATTGAATGAAGTTGGGAGTTTCTTCTAAAGACTATTAAAAGAGTTTGTATGCGACGTTTTTTCTCTTTCTTGCTGCACTTGTATGATTAAATTTGTATGTTTTTTTAGTCCAAGTACAAAATAATAAGCTAAGCGTGCATTTGATACTTAAGTTTGATATTTTTTTACTATTATGTATAATAATTTTGACTGCGTTGGATATTAGTAGACAGTTTGCTTACCACCGTTCAAGAGGACCCAGGGGTACTATTTTTGATTCATTCGCGTCTATGTGGCGTGTGATTTGCTTTAATGAATGTTTAATTCTTGAGTGAAAATAAGTTAAAATCCACACGGTAGTGTTTTAACAAATATATCACAATTTCGTAACTACCTCCGTCAACTTTATGCGTGATTGTAGTACTATTTTAATTGATTTTCAAAGGAATATCACTCGTAATATTGACGCGAGTGATTCAAAAATAGGGTCCCTGGTAGGATCTTTGATCCTTCTCTTGACATTTAATTACTAAGACACCGTTTAGCGTGAAGTGACAACCTTAACATGTTCCGGGACACTATTCCAGACACAATAGATGTTTCAATGTTTTCACGCCTGTAGGCTGTTTGGTCGTGTTCTTTCTCTTTTTAGTCAATCTAGTCCTAATGAGGCGGCTTGATAACAGCTGACAGCAAGGTTAGTCGCTTGCCTCGACAACACCCCTCCTCCAATCCGCACTGAGCCCGCGTGGTGGAGTATGTCTCAACCTACCTCATTGAGGCAACGCCTTTGCCCAGCAGTAGAAGGTTTCAGGCTAACTTTAAAATCGTCTCTGAATTACGGAGAAATGGTATCCATAAAACTTGGTTTTAATCCATTTTCATTGTGTAGAAGTATGGGTCAATATTTTCTACCAAAATAGATAAACAAAAATCATATTTATTCTTCTTTTCGCTTGTTCATAAGTCAGGATAAATAAAATAGCAATCATACCACAATGTCAAAACGTGTAACAAGGAAATATATCCACTGTCGATAATTAAATAAGCAGGATCCAAGCCGATGAAATAAAAATGAGAGAAGCCAACATAGACCAATGAAAAGAGAAACTCAACTGAAGATCACTTAGTCATCATTGTCTTTAAAAATGGCATTATCCTAACTTTGTCCTTCTATATCTACCTTCTTTAAACATCCTACTACTATTATAAAGGCGAAAGTTTGTAAGTATGGATGTATGGATGTTTGTTACTCTTTCACGTAAAAACTACTGAATGGATTTGAATGAAACTTTACCACAATATAGCTTATACATCAGAATAACATATAGGCTACAATTTTTGAGGTTTCTAATGTGAGGTCGTAAAAAAACACATACTATACTAGACTAGACGGGACGAACCTGAAGTCCACGCGAACGAAGTCGCGGGCAAAAGCTAGTAAAGAAATAAGTATAAGAGACATACACATCTACGTGCTTCGGGAGGCACGTGAAGCGGTTGGTACCGGCTAATATCGGTTGATATTAGTTGTTAAGCCTAGTCAGAGGTCTTATGGGCGGCTTGATACTCGTAATATCTGACAGCCCTAACTCCACCAATCAGCACTGAGCCTGCGTGGTGGAATATGGCGCAAACTACCTCATAGTTGAGGTAAGGCTTTACCTAGCATTGGGACGTTACAGGCTAACTTTATTCTCTTCATCAATAACAGCTAAATGACGTCCACTGGTGAACAAAGGCTGCTTTTGAAGGTTCCGTAGCCGAATAGAAAAAAACGGAACCCTTATTGATTTTCAGCAGTGGACGTCATTAAGTAAGGGTCATGTATCCCTCAGTGACCGGTCGCGTCGCAAGCGGTTGTTCTCTTTTATAACATATATGTAGAAAGTTTTACAGTATTTAATATTGTGTACTGGCTGATTAACTCGGGCTAGGTGTTCAAACCCAAAATGTGCCGACTCAAATAAGACTCTGGATGTTAACATTATTTGTCGGAATCCGACATCTAATGATCAATGTGGGTGCGAGAGGCTGAGTAAGACGAATTGAGGTTTTAAGGCGATGTCTTATTGTTGTATTGTGTCATAATCCATATATACTTAACAGCACCCCGTGGCTCCACCCACGCTTTACTTTAATGAATTATTTCTGCGCAAAAAACAATTGTATGTCTATTTTTGATACTATATCTCTATTACAAACTGATTTGATCAAAATCGGCTTAACAGGTTTGGCGTGATGAAATAATGGAAAGACGTAAATCTTTGATGTTTGTTCATCTATTTTGTACTGTATTTAAAAATACATAGAGATGAAGACAATGTATTATTTTACAATATTCAATCTAATTGTGATATTAATATAGCAGTAATCATTATTCTTACAACGCGTAATATCGTGTGAAAAAAATATTCTAGATTGATTGAAATAAGAGAAACCGTTCATTATCTGAATACAATTTGCTCCAGCAAACTCGTGAAAAATTTGGACAAGTAAGAAAATAAAAAGTTAAACATATTATAATTTTGCGTACCTAGACGTACATAAACCCACTTTGTTTTTGCAAACAATCCACTGACGGTTAATTTGCGGTTAAACTGCAAACTAAAAACAACAATCAAATTAGGTATGTTTTACAATTTAACTTACCGCCTGTTGATTTTAAAAAGTCCACTATATTGAAGATTTTTAGTAATCTAATATATAAAATTCTCGTGTCACAGTTTTCGTTGCCATACTCCTCCGAAACGGCTTGACCGATTCTCATGAAATTTTGTGAGCATAATGAGTAGGTCTGAGAATCGGCCAACATCTATTTTTCATACCCCTTAGACGGGGCCGGGGCTGGTGAGGGACGGGGCCGGAGCTGGTGTTGGACGGGGCCGGGGCGAAACGATGGGGAGGTAGCTTAGAACCAGGAGGACATGGGATACATTTATTCCGTTCGACGGGGCCGGGACTGGGGCGGGACGGGGCCGGGGCGAAAGAAAGTGCGCTGGGTCCGCTAGTATTTTTGTAAAATCCTTTGCTCTTAATTGACAACACTGAAATCTTATCACTAAAACGATCGATCTACCCTTAAGGCCTGATTTTTCCTTGCTTCCAAGACAAATTACACTTATCACATGTCTTCGCTTCGCCCACACGTTTTAATTCAATTTGAGCCTGATTCTGTACCATTTGTTTGCCTTCCACTGAAGAGGTATTTTCTGTCTCATCCGTTTCGTAACGGAATGACTTCTGAAGAGACGAATCTTTTTAAATGCACTTTGTCTTTGCGAACGTTTAGCAAGGTTTGCGATTGAAATTGCGTCTTAAAGTTTTAGTTAGTTGCTCCTGATAAGATTATAATAATATAGAATTAATATGAAAAATACCTCAAACAATCGGTTAGACCTGTTTATTCATATTGTTCAAGAATGATTGTATGTTTATTTGGTTATTGGGATGTTTCACACTGCATTTTTTTTGCACCGCGGTAAAAATGGCCCAAGTGTTGTATCAGAATGGTGTCATTTGCACCGCCAGTTGTTAAGCGGTGCAAATCGCCAAAGGTATATTCTGCACCGACCCATTTCATAGACCATTGCAGTGCGAATAACGCCATTCTGAAATAGCGCTTGGGTAATTTTACCCCAAGGTTCGAAACCTCGTGGTGCGCAACGCCCCAATACCCGTTTATTTATGCTTGATAAGAAATGTAGGTATAAGCTTCGAAACTTACAAATACGTGCAGTTATCATAATGCATGCATGCTTGAGTCTTTTCTCTTTGTAACTTGAAAACATGACTTTTAATCGATATCTGATTCCATTTCTTTAAGTAAGTAAGTAAGTCTTTATTGTGTATATGAACAAAGGTTACAAAGTTCTTATAAGTAAATACATATCTCTTAGTTCTACCTTTTCAGACGTGTACACACACCCCTTCAACCAACACCTTTTCAACCCTTGTTTTTACATTAAATTCTAACGACTAATGTCATGTCAAATATTTAGTGTAACATAAAAGTTAGGTACACTCATTGAACTACTATTACTACGTATGGAAATGACATCCCGAAGGAACCTCGTGCGTGATGAGTTGATGGTCACAGACCATCAACGCATGCGCGGTATCACAGTCACTCACTCCCGCTCGTAGCGTTAACCAATGTGACATTTGGTCAATTAATTTGTCAAAATGCCGTCTTGTGTTTTTAAAACATGCAAAAATAAAACCAACAGGAATCAAAACGATACCGGAGCTACTTACCATCGGTAGGAAATTAAAATGTTAACTTAAACCAACATAAATATTTTTTCAAAATGATATAAATGTTTTGTATGAAATTGCCGCCATTTTATTCGAAAATCAAAGATTATAAAAAGTGACACGCACAGAATGGAAAAGTAGGTAGGTAATAAATAGAGGTTAGACAATGCGATGTTGTGATATTTATTTTAAGGTGTTTGCATTGGTAGTTGTGTTTTTCTCGAATTATCTCGTATGAAAAATTTAAATGATAAAAAATATAACAAAAAATATAGTAAATATCATTCGAGTTTTTGACCTACAAAATCTGTAGGTCAAAAACTCGAATGATATTTACTACTTTTTTTAATATATTTACTAAACTTTTATTTATTTAGCGCTTTTAAATAACTATTGATTAAAGTTAGTAACGATTAACACGTTTTGATAAAATAATATTCACTCAATACAAATAAGTTAAGTGGGCACAAAGTCTGTGTCACTTCTGCGGTTTCATATTCAAAATTCAAAATTTATGGAATAAGTCAGTCTGTTGACAGTTCACGTCCAAAAAATGCGCACATTTTTTGCTTGGCATAGCGTCTCTATACGTAGTAGTAACAGCTTACTGGGTACACTAACCTATTAACCTTAATGAGAATCAACTCCGAGCATAATTGACATTGTCAGTTCGTATAAGGACACTGCCGTAACGACAAACATTGTCATACTAATAACAATTTAGCAACAGCATCAACATTACCCTTTGAGACGGTCAACTAAGTTTCATAGACCCGTTTAGTTTGGTAGACTAAAGGTCATCATTCATTAGCACCATGCCATTTATTTAACAAATATTATTACCTAAAAATACGCGACATGAAATATTGCAGAAATGAAACAAAGACCTCAAAGGAACAAAAACGTTTTTACAAAAAAAAACATTTAAGTTCAGCAATAGATTCCATGAAGAGAATCTAGGTAGTTCTTAGAAAAAGTGCTTGAAAATATACCTAAGTACGTAAGTTGCGAATAACAGGTTTTTTGTATAACTTACACCCCATCATCATCATCAACATCATCATCATTGATTTGATTTTCAAAAGTCTTTATTGTATAAATTATTACAGTGGTAGATTCAAGTCAAGTGTACATTATTCCTAGGTCTAAAACAGCTGATGTCAAAAGAGTATATAGACTACATGCCTATTAAAACTTATTGCAGATTAAAATTAAATAACAGGTTACTAACGTTGTTCATTATACATAGCATACTTACAAACACTTTTCATAGTTGATTATTTTACAAAATTAAAAAAGAAAACCTTTATTTCAGGCATCTTGGCCCATAAATTACACATAAACAAATAACAAAAGAAAAAATAAATAAATATCAAAAATCCTAAATTAAATTAAAATGTAAATTTTTTTTTGAAAATAAAAAAATATCAATTATGTCAAATTACATGAATTAAAATAAAATTAAAAATTACATCAAATAAATATATAATATTGATGTTGATGATAGCTTCAAAAGCCCAAACATATGATTAAAATATATCTGTTTCGAAATGTGTTAAAGCATTGAGGTTGAATTCTGCAAGAATTTCAAGACGCGTTTGTTCGTGTACTGAAACGGTTATTGGTCCTCCTATATTTGTTAAGTGAAAGGCCTGCGACACAGCCGATCATAATCATTTACCCTTTCATTAGACGCAGTGAAGAGGCAGCGCTACTGAAATTCTCAATTTGAACGAAAATGAACATTTGGGTTAATTGAGATCTTACAAGCAAAGCTGGGGCGCTTGTATTTTTAAAAGGCGAACTTTTGTTTACATAGTTATTCAAAATAATTATATTTACCAATAGATTTTCTTTCAGTAATGGTGGCTCTCTACAGAAATAAGCCAAGTACGCACTATACAAGTGAGCAGATGTGTGAGCAATATACAAGTGAACTCTTTGTTTCTTCACTCTCATTTAATCGGTGAGACGGCAGTCCGACATGGCCAATGAGAGATCAGGCGCAGGATCAACAGCTTAACGTGCTTTCCGAGGCATGAGGGTGTCATCACCACCAACTTCCTGACTCCAAGCTGTTTTAAGAGTAGTTTTAAGTTAGAAAAATTAACAACCTCGTTGGTGTTGCGGTTAGTTCGCTATTGAAAATAATCATAATGTTGAATTAACTTAGTCAAAATTTGAGCATAATTTTCTTTTACATACGTTTCACTCTCTTGAACCAAGAGCACATCTTAAACGGACGTAGTTCTATAGAAACGTTTCAACCCACACTGAGGTGAAACTGAGATATTTAAGTTTTTGTGTTTTCATGGTATTCTTTTTTTGTCCTTTATATTATAGTAGAGTGTTTTACATATTTAAAATAAACAAAAAAGGTGAGATTTTTCTGTAAACTTCATTTTACTAAATTAAAATATAAATTACATTTTTTTGCTTAAATAGCACTTGAAACGTTTCACTTTTGTATGGAAGTGTCTCGAATATTATTCTATAAAACGTTTCATCCCGATAATCTGTAAAAAAAGGCCCTTTTTCAAGAAATAAACAAGAACCAAATTGCAATTATTTATTATATATAATACGGAAAACAAAACATGATTATTCGTTTTTAGGGTTCCGTAGTCCAACATGGAACCCATATAGTTTTGCTATATCCTGTCTGCAGTCCAGCGCAGAGACCTGAGGTGGTAGAGAACTGTAATTCGGCATGAGTGTATATTCTGATCTCCTCGCCAAAGCGGTAAAATACTTTTTTTTTATTTTATTTTTCTGGGTACAATACTAATACATGTAACGTAACGTGAGAATGTTTTTTTTTCTCTTGCCAAAAACGTCGTGTGGGGTATCGTAAAAGAGGTCTTTTAAAATGGTTATGATTTTTCTATCATCACTTTTCGATAAAGTGGCATGTTTCCGTAACATTTAGTTTTAAAGGGCTAATTTTTGTTAGAGTCCTATGTCCCCACTCTCTCCCAACTAAACGGTAGTAGGAAGATACGTGAAAATTTCACAGCACTATCATAAATGATGGATGAATTTAGAAGGAAAACTATCACGGCTATGATAAGTACTAAACAAATTACGGAGTTGTAGTCCATAAACTTAAAGCAAAATCATTTCCATGTAAATTTTTGCGTAAAAAACATTTACCTCCATAACGCGTTAAGATATGAAACTGTAATTGTAGTGAAATATTGATATTAATTGTCTTTTTTAGCTGTAAAAAAAACAAAATTGTACATCGGCGCCATCAGAAGATATAACCAGTTTTGTCTCATAATTATGTATATTTTGATATTTAAAGGAAATCAAAACCTTAAAAGACAATCCTAATAATGTTTTACAAGACATACACAGGCAACAAAAGTGCTCATATACTTAGTAGATACGGAACCCTTCGTGCGCGAGTCCAACTCGCACTTGGCCGGTTTTATAACTAATAAAATGAAAAATAAAATAACAAAAAAATTAACACACCAACGACGTGTAAAATTAAAAACAAATTATTTTATAGGTATTAAAAAGTAATAATCATAAGAGGATTGTACGATTGTTTATGTCCTAAAAACATTGATTTCCTAGTTAATGATATTTTTATTTTTATTTTGACTATTAAATAATATAACAACGTGAAAATCCTACTAAAATTCATTTAATTATACTAAAAACAGTATAATGAAATGCTTAAAATTGATTGTTAAATGTTTCACAGCAATGTGAATCATTTAAAATTACTTTTATTTTTAGTTTTGTAGGAGGAACATTTTTGAATCGTTTATATTTATTGATATCAGTTTTAAGTGAAACAACCAAACAAGCATGAAACGTTGTAAATACTATGTGTAACAAATCTAGTATTTTTTAGAAATGTTTCAATTTATATTGAATCATTATTATAAACTTTTTTGAATAAATCATTTTCAACAAAACGTTTCATGCGTCATAGCACGTTATTTTGTTGGTTATCTTTGTTTATGAATCATTTTACGATTTTAAACATGCTCATATTTCATAAAATATAGCCTGTTTTAAATCAGTGTCTTTACCATTAGATAGAAGGTACCCAGATAGGTGGCCTAAGTATAATAACTCAATTTCGACCAAGGTGTGGGTTGAAACGTTTCTATAGAACTACGTCCAACATCGTCGTTAGCTTTATATATCCTAATCTCACTTTTATCTTTAAAGATACAAAAAAGTTGCACTACTTGCCGCATTACATCTACTATTTGTCCTTTTTACATTGTTAGACACAAGTCAACCCGTATAAAGCGGACCATTGATTACTAGTGTTTTGGAACGCTTACATTTTTACCGCGCCAGGAACGTAAGGCAAATTAAACGTCGGGACACGGTCTTGCTCCCATTTCCAAGTTTAACGGCAAATGAGAACGGTTTTGGGGTAGGTAGTTGAAAGTCGTGTGTTAAAAATTGTTCTTAATATGGCCTATTTCTTATAAAAGAAGTAACATAATGTTATTCCTGTAGGAATAACAATAAGTTAAACTTCTCTAAGGAACGTGTTTGATTTTAATATGAAATACAAAATACATAAATTATTAGCTTAAAAACCAGTTTTTTTATTGGATTTTTCAAATCAAAAAGGTTTTATTATAAAACTACAATTAGCAAACTAGAAAAAATATATACTAACTAGTAATATATGAAGCATCGTTGATTATAGCTTTTACAGAGGACCTAGTGTACCTTTTTCATTCAGCAAGTGTAAATAAAAAACAAATTTATAAATATATTACTGTATCCGGCAGGAGGGGGGAAGCCCTAAGTTCAGCAGTGGACGTCCTTTGGCTGATAATGATGATGATGATGATGATGATCCGGGAGGAATCAATGTTCTCTAAGATACAGGATCTATCCTAGTTTAGAGGACAGAGGCTTGTCGACATGCTCGTATATACTGTAATTACAATACTTTTGTTTAAATTTTTGATTACTCTGTGTACATATTTTGTTTTGTTTGTTTAGTTAATTAAATATGTTAACAGTTAATTGTATTTAACTTTTATTATTCCATCCATCATCCCACTTAATCCATCATCGTTAGAATAATTTCCCAATTACTTTGATATTGAGAAGCATTTTAAATCAACACCAACTAAGTTATTTATTCGTCTTTCATTTTTCTGAAGTAATTACCTAGAGTTCCAAGAATGTACGAGAAGTTCCATTTTTACATTATTATTCCTAGAATCTAATTGGGGTTTATATTCGTGAAAAATATAATGACTAGTTTGTGTTACTAGTCGAAATAAGTAAGTACTCGTAGGTTTGTTAATGATGAGGTTTGGCCCTTGTGAGATATTACATTAAAATGGCCATTAGTAAAAAAAGAATTAGCGTCATATTTTTGTACATGATTAGAAAGGAACTATTTTGACTTGTTTCATCTACTATACATGTACTTGTCTCCAAAACAATGTTTTTTAACAAGGTGACTTTCAAGAGTGGGGATTGAAATTGTAATTCAGACAGTGCAATTCAAAATAGTAATAACAAATATCACACTCTTAACTTTTATTATTACTAGCGGTTCACCTACGTAAATGTCAGATCTCAAAAAATATCACTATGAATTAAAGCTTATGTGTTATTCTGATGTATGAGCTATAATATTGTAAAGATGCATCAAAATTCATTCAGTAGTTTTTGCGTGAAGGAGTAACAAACATACATCCATACATCTTTACGTTACATACACGCTTTTATAATATTAGTAGGATCAAATTTGACTTTACATAAAAATATATAATTTTTATTTGAACGAGGTTTTTTTAATTTGAAAGCGAACTTTTTCTCTTTTCTATTTCTATCACTGGCATCTAGCATGATTTGGTATTTTTGTAACGTACCTACATATATTTTTTTAGTTGGAAAGCTGGAAAACTCAATATTTTCACTATTTCTGGATCCCTTTCAGATCCTATTACACAATACTGAGACTAAAAAACATAGGTAACGTCAACTACAAACGAAAAGCTTACAGTATCAATACTGAATATTTTTCACGGTAAAAACTTGTAAAAAAGTTTTTGTGGCGAATATTTCTCTAATGATTTCATCTTTGCGGTCGATCAAAATATTATTCATCGTCAAGGCTTTTAAAGCACTTTCAAACATTAAGAATTGTTTTTAGGTTTAAAAACAATAAAGTTTGTCTTTAAGATTTACAATTCAAATTTTTTTATGAATAGGGGAGTTTGAGGAGGGGAGAAACTGATGATAATAATTATAATCTGATGAATTTTTCATTATTTCTTCTTTTATTTAATTGTTTTAGGTTAAATATACACATAGTACGAGTACATAATTACAAAAAAGTTGTGAATTTACTAAAAGAGTCTTTGCCCACTTAACACAAACTCTTTGGCAATCGCCTTTGCCTAGAATAGGAGGTAACAGAGAGCTGACATTTGTTGTTTTGGTTCTACTTAAGACAAGCAAGAAATTATGTTGTTATAATTGAAACAATAATGTTATCTAAAAGTTATCTAGTCTGCCTCATTGACCAACATGGCTGTTGAGATAGATTTTTTCAAGAGACCTACTAATTTTACAAAAACAAAACAGTATGGTTTAGCAATGAGATTTTGTTGTTATATTCATACTAAGATTACAACTATTACATTTCCAACACCTATGGGTTGGCTGAAAGAGATCTCTTTTAGGGATAAGCCCACCTTCGTTCACATTGTGACTTCTGTTATTTTTTGTACATCTCATAAGTGCAATAAAGAATACAATGAATATAATAAAGATTTTCGTTTCAATTTGTTCCAGATAGCCTGCTTGGCGGGTAGGATGCGGCGGTATGCACCGCATCGTGCTGCTAATGGCGGTGCTTACCAGGGCCGTCGCATCCCAGACAAGCGCCATAGGTTAGTTGTATCATTTGGTGTCATTAACCTCGTCAGCATCGTTCCCTTGACCAATTCATCATCATTGCTACCTAATTTACTTTCTGATCTTCTGTTGTTTTTCCTAACAATTCGAGACACAATAGTCTATCGATTGGTCTCATAACACCATGTTGTCGCAATGATTCCACAGCGTATAGGACCCGGGAATCGAATCCGGGACCTCTGGCGCAGCCGTCGCTTTAAAATGCGACCCTCTCACCGCTGCGTCACCGAGGCAGTATGAGAATGGATTACTGGTTACTTAAAGGGCCTATATTTTAAATTTTTGCTTATATTACAGGCCACACCCGTAAACTGTTCGATAAATGATGGATCGATATCGGTGGATGTGTAAAACCGTGGGAGAGGTACTAATCGCATCGTGTACTAGCTCGGCTAAAACGTTGATTATCATTACATTTTGAACAGTCGCTAGCACATCAAGTTACCCACTTTTGTTGCAAAGTAGCCCTTATTACAATTGCATTCAATACCGCAGTGTTTACCTTGACGTGCTGTTATCCGTACATATCTTCTACTTTTGTACCTTGCTTGCGTATCTCTTTAATCTGTATATTCTTTGTTGGCAGTCCCAAGCACTGAACCAAGCATATCAACAACGATGCCGCCCCCGCCCACCGTGTTCCGCGCCCCTCGCCCGCCCCTGGGCAAACCGCGGCGGCCTCGGCCGGGCAAGGTGGACTCGCCCATGCTGAATTACATATTCGACTCGTATGCGACCAGCAACAAGCACTTCCATGACAAGTAAGTCCGACGACATGTAACTAAGGCCCGCCATAAAGCCCGCCATACACGGACAGTTCGAGCTGTTAGCCAGTAATCAACATACAGGACTACTCTTAGTCAACAGCTTGCAGGTGCCATTGATAAAGGCCCGCATCGTGCTGCTAACCGCTCAGAGCAGTCACAACTGCTCGAGCGGTTCCGTGTATGTGTGTGCGTAGAATCTGTTGTTCACTATGCAGTCGCAGCATGAAGCAGTTCGTCCTGACTGCTTTAAGCTGTCCGTATATGGCGTGCCTAATAGTCTTTCACCAGCTGCCGTCGATCTGCCGTTGATAAGCAATCGTCATGTCACGGAATTCACTGTGGCCTATGTCATGTTGTCAACTACGGCTTGCAGACGGGCTGCCGCCAATTTTGCATCGACTTGTTACCAGCTGCCATTGAAATGTCAGCAATTAGTAGTCTAAGCACTATTAGTGGGACTTGCGCACGATGATTTAACGTAGGATTACGCTAACCCGGGATTTAATCACCATTCTGTCTCTGTCAACGTCAAATAAACTGACAGAGGCAGAATGATGATTTAATCCTGGGTAAGCGTAATCCTCGGTTAAATCGTGCACAAGTGAGCCTTAGTAGGACTTGCGCACGATAATTTAACCCAGGACTACGCTAACCCAGGTTTATTGGACGTTGACAGAGACAGAATGATGATTTATTCCTGGGTTAGCGTAATCCTGGGTTAAATCGTGCACAAAGGAGCCTTAATGCTAAGCACTCAGTAATAATGTCGGCAGCAAATTTTTGGACAACCGTTTTTTCTATGGCTGCAAATGACTTCACGACAGCCATCGTCTCATTATCCTTTGATGCGCTGTTGGTGTATCGTTGACACACCGTTGCAGCTTTTGTCAATGCCGTCATCAGCTACCACCAATGCTTCGTCGTAACGCCATCAACTAAGAAATATGCTTTAAAACTACACACCTCTACAACAATCAAAAGAACAAAGAAATAAACACAAAATTATTCCTCACGAATTACACAACGCTTAATCATATGATATTAGAGTAATAGCTCAATTTTGTTTCCTGACGTGGTTTTAAATATAGCATGTTTGTAATAATAATGTGATACGACTTTATCGAGCTTAATTATTGCGACGATAACATCATGTTTCCACCTTTTTTGAATATATTTCGGCGTAGATCTTGATAAGGATAAGGCAAATTTTAGGCATTTTCTCTTCAACTGTTCTTTGTTCTAAACTCGTGTCGTTAACTTTCAGATTACTTTTAAAACCACAATGGTTAAGGGTCTACTTATAAGGTAATTGAGCGTAAATTTGTTATTTTGAAGAATTAGGCCTATTTTTATTTACTTAATTACATAAACACTTAAAGGAAGTGGCACATCATTCAAATAAAGGTCGACTGCAAAACTGACGTGTCTTAAAAAAAAATAAAAATTAACCTTTATTTCAGGCATCTTGGCCCATAAATAACACATAGACAAATAAAATAAAATAAGAAAAAAAAGTCGCCTAAATTTTTATATTCCTCCCAATTTTTGTACTCCAAGGATGAGCCTTATGATTAAAACCTTCTTTGTTTTACTTCAATGGAGAACATTTAATTCATTATAATAATATAGAGTACAGTAACTGGGGAAAACGACAGAAGTTTCGCCAGAATCGTCTCAGTTACCGGCTTACCTATAAAATGTACGAGGTGGCTTGAGGTAGTATGAGGCTTACACAGTAAAACAAGCTGTGCATTTCAGAAACAGATGTAATAAACGTATTAGTTTTTTAACACGTTCCGGGACACCATTCCAGACACAATAGATGTTTTATTGTTTTCACGCCTGTAGGCGTTCACTCTCCCGGAACGTGTTAACTAGGTACTGGCTAAACGTAACTACCTATAGTACTTTACACTGTAAATATATTAAATCAACGTAAGAGTTATTACCACTAACATTGGGGTTATCTAGACGATCACGAAACGCAACGAAGTGTTATTAAATAAAGCCTTTGAATAATTATTTTTCAACTCATAAAACGCTTCCGAACTAAGCAAAATAGGCGTCGAAATTATTTTGATTTGACTCAGATACGAAAGTCTTTAATTGGCTGAAATAATGATGTAACCGGTACAATTTTTGCGTTGCCAGCATTTTATTTTATAAGCACTAAAAGAACAAGTTAATCTTAGCATCGACTAATATTAAATTCTCCTACAAAGTATGTCTTGTACAGATAGCGTCAAAAAGATGGTAATTATTACAATATTTTCTTCTCAGACTGTATTTTATTAATACCTACAAGGCCATACGCATTTTAAATTATTGTATAATAATATATTCGATGAGGTTATATTGGAGTTTGTTACGACGTGAGCTGACGTATTTTGGTCTATAAACCGGTTGCTATGGAAAACCATGGGGAAGGCCTATGTTCAGCAGTAGACGTTCTGCAGCTGATAATGTTGATAAATACAATTTTATCCTTATGTAAGTTGCACAATTATTTGGTACCACTACTCACCGCTAGATGGCGTTGGATGTACATTGACTCGCGGCAATTACTGCTGTTGCCGGATCCTTATAAACTCGACTAAGGGACTTCAGTGACTCAGGATCTCTCTACTAGGCACTAGGTAGTTGGTCATATAATAGAGTGGCATTAATGCTGTTGGAACGCTCTATCAAGAATAATCACCAATCGGTTGTATGAAAGTCATAGGAATAAAACCCATAACTGCTGACTGCGCTGTTTAACTACAAGTCTCTTTGTTACGCTTATCTTTTTTATTTTTATATAACATCAGCGTTACTTATGCCGTCAATGCCACATAAAATAACGAAAGCTGAATCGGCCGCAGGTTTATTATATCTGGTCCGAAAAATGTAATTTCCTAAAAAGCCTGGTTTGGAGACACCCCTGTCAGAGACTAAATTAATATTATTAAATCAGCTTACAATGTATTTCGGTGTAATATTCAGAGTTAATTTGTGCCCAGCTCACGTACACAAAAACGGGCCCGGTTTGAATAAAACACCCAAGCTGGGTCCATACTTTTTCTTTTGTGAAAAAAATGGGAGATATTTTTTGCGGTTGAGGTTCCGCAGAAGTTTAGTAAACATTGTTGTGTGGTGTACGGCGGTGGGTTTTTAAACAGATATTAATGATATGCGATGTGCTATCTATAGGAATTTACCTTTTTTCAGTTCAGGGAAAGGTTTAGCTAACCCTTTTGAGTTGAGGTAAAAGAGTTGATTTAAACTTAGTTTAATTCATGGTAAATAAAAACTGGGTACTGTGAATTGCACAGAATTGATTTCGCTCATAGTTTTAGCCTATTTTATTTAGGCAATAGTTATAACATGTCTATGCTCTTTTAATCAGTCAGGTATCAAACGACTGCCGGGAGTCGCATAATAATGGAATTTCTATTGTGTCTCGTTCACACATACTTGACGAGTTAAATTAGTTATACCTATTTCTTACAGTACCCTAAAAGCTCGCCTAACTTATGTGCGAGATGCTCTTTATATTTTTTGTAAAAGGGACAAGGATCATAATTCTGTATCAGATCATTTATATGGCACTTTTTCTTGGAATTACTCTGAAACGTAACGTGAAAATCCGTTTTGTTTAACTTTATGATTTTTCTTTTACTTATGGGTACCTAACTTAGCCACGGTTTCTACGAATAACCTGCACGTATTATCGAGGGAAAAAAATGGTTGCATTATTTAAAATGGTAATGTAATTTACCTATAAATTATTTCTTTATATTATTTGACCTCGATCCTATATGATGTCAGGTGTCAATGAGGTCTAGGGTGGTGCATATCTGCCTAGCAGCAAAATATTCACTCTTTCCTTAAAGAGGCTTAGGTCATATTCCTGAGGGAAAATTTCAGAAGACAGATTCCCTAGCTGCACGCATTACAAACAGTGCGTTTCATTTCCTAGCTGTACGCATTAGAAAAGATTATGTTAGAAATAATGTTTGAAGGATATATAATTTTTTTTTCTTTTCATATTAATCTGTTACTTTTACACATTTGATGCATTTTCTGACATGAGTGGTTAGATAATTGAAAAGTTGTTTCTAATATTCTCGTGTTAAAACCATTATACCGTTTTTAATGTAATACAAAAGTATGAACCAAGAAAAGTTCTAAAACTTAACAGCTCCGTAACAGAGTTAAAATTATTTGAAACTTTTCATCACATTTTGCTGTTAAGTTGAAGTTTCATAATTGTATTAATCGCTCAAGACATTCGTTCTCGACAACTTCTGAGCGCGGTTTTAGATATTATTTTTCACTGAGAACTGACGAGCAAAGTGTCATAATGTTAAAATGTTGGAAAACTTTGCAGGTCTTTAAAAAAAAGTTTATGCTAAACCATGACTTTAGATTTTGTTTAAAAAGTCAGTGAATTAAGTAACTTTAGGAACAGTGTATATAGTTTTTAGTATTTTTTTTTTGTCTGACACGCTTAAAGCATGGTCGTGGTATGATACGGCGTAGTCGGTAGAAACCATTAATGGTAATTTACCTTAATTAAGCTTAACATAAGAAAAATAACAAGTAAAGGTATAATAAAGAAAAATAAATGTTTCAAGGCAGTTTTCCGAGAAGTTGTAATTGGTTGAGTGTTTTTGTACAAGTTCCGACAATTTTAAGTCTCCTTCGAATCTTCAAGGTTATAGGTACGTATAGTCAGCGTTAAATATGTTAGGAATTATTTTTTAAACGTTAGCACATAAACCAATGAAATAAGGCTAGTAAGTAAGTTTACCCTGCAATCATCTTACTGCTGGACAAAGGCCTGACCTCGAGTATTTAGGTGTTATGAGCTATACTGCACGGTAAGATAAGTAGGCTATTTTAATTGAACTTATTTTTGATACTGAGTGTACGAGTACGAGTTCATAGGAAACAAAGGTAATTATTTTGTAAAGTGTTATTTTGTAAAAATTAAGATACATAATTTGCTTAAAACTATTACTAAGTGTATTAACACGTTCCAGGATACTATTCCGGACACAATAGATGTTTTATTATTTTCACGCCTGTAGGCGTTCACTGTCCCGGAACATGTTAAAAGAAGCAAGATAACATAGTTACGGCCTGTTTTACAATCTCATTACGCCATACGAAAAGTCGTTCTATATTTTAAGTTCTATATTATTCGCAAGTCAGTGGTGAAATATTGGCCCTTACTCGCTCATATTCCTTATTTGCGTTTAGATACATCAAGTACTTTTATTCAACTTTATATTCCTCATATTCAAAATTACTTTAAATAAATTCAAAATTATATTCCTCCTTTTTCTTCAAAAACCGCACTGCCACTGCCAAACTGAAAACCACTAGAGGTAACTTATTATTTATATACCAATTTATGTAGGTACGAGTACATTTCCTTGTACTCGAACCTAAATGATTTTCAGTCAGATAGTGAAAATCTCTGAGGTTTTCTGAATTTCTTTTTTTTAATCAATACAAGTCAATTTTACAAAAACCTTATAGACTAGCACATTTATTTATTTATTTAAAGACTTTATTGCACAAATTTAGTGTACAAAGGTGGACTTAATGCTAAAAGCATTCTCTGCCAGTCAAACCTTTAGGTCATGCAGAAAGACGGCAACGGCATATATGAAAATTATAAAATTAAAGTTTTAATAATATTATTACTCTATTTTGATGGCGTAGTTTTGCGCAACTTGGTGTCAGGTTAACGTATAAACCATACACACCCTTCGGCCAAAACTTTTTCTTTGTAAAGGTTTTCAGCTGTTTTATGGGAACCCTCACCACAAACGAATTGAAATTCGTATACATTAATAATGTAAAGTCATGATGTATGTTTTTACCTCAGGTTCAAACCACCTTCGTTCGAAGACGGGAAACCTTCAGACGACACCATTATCAACGCTGATACTGGTGCCACGGTGATCTTCGATTGCCGAGTTACTTCGCTTAGGGATAAAACGGTACAGAATTGTCAATTTTTATTCTTATTATTAACTATGTTCCTATAACCGAGTTACGGCGCGTCCTGACTTAGTTTTGACGACAGATTATCGTATCAACAAAAGCTACAGACAACCATAATCAATATATAATTCATCACAAAATAGTGAGAACGCACCCTTACTAACACCAATGTTCAGCCTCTATTAGATAACTACTCCGTTTACTCGGCATGAGCTCGGAGACTTATGATCTTGAGGTTGTTCAATTCCATTCCTTGGTTTATTTGTCGTACTAAGGAGAATACTCATTAGTAAAATACCAATTACCTTTTAACTTACTTTTTGGCTTCATAAAACAATAATTTTAGGTGTCCTGGATAAGAGTATCTGATGACGAGAATTTGGAATTGCTAACAGTGGATTTGGACACACATACAGCGGATTCCAGGTACGTTTTACTAAACTTATTGATTTAGCACATATTATGGTATAATATATTATTCAATGACTTAGCTAATTACATTTGAGTGAATAAAGCTATGTTACACAAAATAAATTACCATAAGAACTACAATCATAGGAATATTAGTCAAATGCTTCATAATTTATAAAAAAGCACCCAACGTCGAATATCTGTCAAAATTTAAAAGTAAAAAGTCTTTTTTAATTTGTAATCTTTAAGTAATTAACACTGTATCAGACATGATTCGTGCTTTCAACGTTAACGAATTCTAAGAAATACAAGATGGTTCCTTTTAAAAATATAAACCCTCGTAAAGAGGCTCAAAATGGGCTAATAGAAATGAAACGTCAGCTTACTTTTCCGACATAGAAACAAACGTTCCCATGATACCCCACAAAACTATTGGACTCTAGCGCTTTCCACTAGGTTTGTACGTCACCATAAATTTTCACTTAAATCGGATTTACCTGGGCCCAGCGTTTTTACCGGAACGATATAAAAGTGGCCGAAGATTCATGGACGGTGTGAAGGGGCTTTTACTTTGAGTTTTTTGTGTGAATATTTTAAGGTTATTTACGGAGGTTTGCAGTTGATAGTTATGAGGCTTTTAGCTGAACCGGAGTTTAGATGTAACGGTTTTGATATTATTTAAGGTTCTTTTTGTTTAATAGGCCTTAAAGAAGATAAAATTTAGGTAGATGAGGATTTAAAGCTACACTACGGGATATATAATATATTATAATATATATATAATTTATATTATTATTTATTTATATTATTATATATATATTTATAATATTTTTACTCAGACTTTGTTTTTTTTAAGTTCAATAAAGGTACAAAATATATAATTTTGCCATTTATTCAAAATTATCAATGTCCTTACATATGAATCTAATAATTTTATGTTTACAGGTATAAAGTGGACATAGCTGGCGAAAATTGGAAACTAGCATTATCAGACGCGACAGTTCATGACTCAGGGATATATTGCTGTCATGTGTCAACTCATCCACCTATGCTGAAGAGATTTAAACTCATCGTTCATGGTAAGCCTCTTTTGATGTAAAAATTTACTGAAAAAATTTGCTACAGAAGCTTAATTTAAGGACCATTTTTTTTGTGTGCACGTTTCAGGAAATGTATGGTAAACCAGCAATTTTGCGAAATTAATATAAAATATGAGAAATACAATGTAATTCATAAAAAAAACTGTCATGTTTTAAAGATTCTAAAGACTTTGTGGCTTTGTACATTTTCTGTATTCCAGTTAAAATATGAAGCAACAGTCAAATAAACATACGTAATGTATTATGTATTTTTTTATCATTGGTTCCGATGATTTTATTAACCCATTTGCTGTCACACTTAAGACACAATAGAAATTTAATTGTTATTACGCACCGTTGCGTGTTGTGGCATGGAACCAGTTAACATCATCATAATTTTCCCATTAAATATTTTAAATAAAATTTTCCTACTTCAAAAAGCACCTTTCCAACCACTCAAATATTCCAACCGTCACAATGAAACTTAAGCCTTTTAAAAGCGCAAATTCTAAATGCATTCCTTGTTTGCAGCACCGGAAATAAGAATGAGCAAAGAGGCTTTTCTCGAAAGTGGGGAGACGCTGTCACTGAAATGTGCAGTACTGAATCTGCATCCTGGTGATGTGGAACCTGAGATGAGGTGGTATAAGGGAAATACCACAACTCCATTGGAAGACGTCAGGGGAGGAGTCTTAGTTGAGACCGATCAACTGACGTTGATAAGTCAATTGCAGGTAAATATGATATGGAACAAATAAACGTATGTAAAGCGCCCTTACACACTGCGACTTTTAGCATGGATACTAACGCGCGTTTTAAAAGCGCGCGATAGCATTGCGACTCACGGAATGAACAACTTAAATTTGGCATCGATGCAGAAGTGCGTTAGTATCGATGCAGTCGCAAATATTCGGTACATAATTTGTCAATTTCCAGCTTCTGCATCGCGACTGCGTCGATGCTTAAAGTAGCGCAGTATGTAAAGGTTGACATCTTGCGACTGCATCGATGCTGCATCGCGCCTGCATCGCGTTTACATCAATGCTAAAAATCGCAGTGTGAAAGGGGTCTAATAAAGCCCACTTGTACAATGTAGAGTTATTATTGTAATCTGAGGGCTGAGAAATGACAAAACATCTTTTTGTCACTGACACACAGCTCATAAAAACAGAAACAAAATGACAACGCACCAAGCTACATTATCTCAAAGTTAAACTAAACCAGGATTGTGCCGTAGAACCATCGTAATGTTAACACAGATTGTAGTAAAATGATCCTTATTTACAAATTTTTCAGTAGGTATGCCTGATATACTAAAAAATAAAATAAAAAACTTTTTGACAGTAATTTTCGTGTACCAACGCACGTGACGTTATAACTTTATCAAAGCTAACCAATAAACGTATAAAACAAAAGCTCGCAAATAAATCGAGCCAAAAAATTCGCAGTATAAATGCTTGATAGTAAAACGCAGTACAATAAAGCAAAATAATTGCGTTACGCCCAAAAATATGGCCAGGAAGGTAAATGAATATAGTGAAATAACCCGTGCAGTCCAGAAGGTAGCGCAATTATGTCCCGAGCCTTCATAAACGCGGAGATAACAGACCGTATGATATTTACCATGCGATAGCTGGGGTTAACTGCCACGATGGGTGGGGTCGCAGTGATGGCGGATTACATGGGTTAATTAACTACAGCTACTTTGCATTTAGGATAGCTGTGGTTTTAGTGACGTGGTGTGGTGAATGGCACGAATAATAGTTTGCTTAAAGTTAATGTTTGAGGTACTGCACCCTCTAAAATAAACAACAGCTGTTTAAGAAACTTTTGAAAATGTTGAATATTAGCTATCTTAGGTACCTGATTATTGCTATTTATTTTTTATTTCTTGTTTGAGATCAGAATAATGATGATTTATCATGTTTTACGTGTTTCTCTTTATATTTTTTCTAGGGCTCATAACAGAGTACTAGATACCTGGAGATTGTATTATGGTATTTTTTATGATGAGCGTGATGAACGGTGGCGTGAACTAGTAAAGGATTATGTATAGTAAATATTTATTAAGCTATAAAACCTATTTTACGGAAATTAATATGTACCTACTACTTAATTGTGACGCTATGATAATATGTTACATTCACGTAGAGAAAATGTTACAACTCTTGACACGCTACCATTTACGCCACGCCTTGCAAAATGAGCCTGAAGCATTACGTGTAATATCGTCATTATCATAGACAATAACATATGACACACCAAGGTATATTACTCTTTCCAAAATGAAATAAAAAAAAATTAGAATGAGAAGTCCAGTTCCTATTTGAAATCTACTTTTGTCCTTTATACGGAACATATTTATAAAGCTATTAAGCTGTCATAAATTCAGTATTCTTTATAACGACCTGCCACATAACTCGCTGGTAGCTAAGCCACGCCCTAAAACCACCCCCAAGGTCTTGTAATTTTACCTTCGTTCGTCTAAATTGCCGCAATATATTTGCGGAAAGTGTAAGTGGCGAATTAAATATTCTCCCCCACTTACTGTAAGAATAGGTTGCGCCAAGCTACTATAACTTAACTTCAACAGTTAACCATAACATTAACCGTCAACTTAAATTTAACTGTAACCGTTAACCTTATTTTAAACCGTAAACTGTAACATTTGATTACTAGTCGTCAATATGCAGTGTCAACTTATCGTTTTCCAAGTGCGCTGGCTGTGGTTGTTATTTAAATGACTACACATTCTGATATATCAATAACATAACTTGATGATAGGGTATTGATCAGTAAATATATACTTTCCTAAGCTGTACTACTAGCCAATTACTATATTTGTACGAACCTGGCGGTGCCACCTACCTTTATAATGGCAATGGGCATAAACAATATGAATACATTTTTGCTTTTGATGGGGCGTTGAAAGTTATAAATGATAATTTGATGGTTTCTTTCACTATTCAATTATCGAAACTTTGCAAGTGATAATAAAATGAAGTAGCTATTAATCACAACATCATTAACATCATCGTATTTTTGCCAAACAATCATCAAAAAAGGAAAACAGTTAAAATTGATATATGGTCAAAAAGATGAGGAAAATCAAAGGTAGGTTTAGGTTAGGCGTAAGTTTGCTCGCTTAGTAAGGGGTAGTCAAAATGCAAGCCATCGCACAACGCGGATGTTTGGTTAGAGTATTTGATGCATGTAGTGGTTTAAAACTGCATTTACAGTACCTCGGGCATCTATCTCAAAACAGCAACGAAGCTATGAAATTTTCAAAGCGTTTTCCGTCTTGCAGAAACGAGGCGCATTTTTCTAAACTCTAATCTAGTAAATGTTGAACGCAGGTGGTTTCGCTAAGCGAAGGTTCGTGAAGTTACGGACAAACCATTTGCGATATTATTTGAACTATTTTGCTGTATTATCTGATCGTGTAACATTAGTGTCTTATATTTTGTGCCCTATGACGGTCAAAAAGAGTTGTGATCAAACAATACATAAAAATATATTATAAGTAATGTTAGCCAACGGCAAAATTGCTTTCAGCATGGTGTTGCGTTTAGGATGTTTTACCTCTCATTAAAACACTGGTTTTCCGTCGGGTGTCATCGACACAGCTAGCCATGATAGCAATTCTATCCACACGTCACGGGGTCAGCACAGTATCAACTCGAGGCGATCAGTACCCCAATCACGAACATTTGACGTATTCTTCGCGTAATCGTAGCGAGTTTACGTCAGTCGGCAGCACGAAGCACACCCGTGTCGTGTAGTAAGCTCGAAAGCATTACCGCAGATTTCGTCATACTAACGTAAATATGGCACGTCCAGAAACAAGTTAAACGATATATTTAATTAAAATTATTGATTATTGATTGTGTGAATGTTATTCGAGTATTGAATATTTTGTTTGTTTTGTCCGATAGAGGCGCTTTCAAATTCTAATACAAATTATAACGTTACTATACGAATAATTTGACACGATTATTCGTGATTGGGGTACAGTATTATTTGTATGAAACACTATACTTCAACGCACGTGAACATATATCAACTTCGTTACGTCACCACTTCGGATTGAGATCAACCCGGGACCCAATCGACTAGCGGCACATGCGTTGTAACGCGCTTACAGCTAGTCGCCCGCCCAGTTGTCAACCATCCGCCCACCCTGTCAAACGGACTGTCATTCACAAGTAGAACTGTCATATTTTGTACAAAAAAAAACGATCCGAGGCGAAGCGTTCTCTATCCGGTGCCGATCCTATGCCAAGGCGTTTATGTTCCCTTTACGTAACGTGCTTTCGTATTGTTGACGCCTGGTTGGTGCTGTTCCCATTACGGGTGGATAAATGTGCTTCAACCTTCATAATATCGATATTCCGTTGGCGTGCCACCGGTATACAGCCATTCACAAGAATCAAACATGTGTCAGGACACAACTCCCACAGACAACTCCTATAACTCTGTAAGCTTGCAAGTGTTTTGCTTTAAATAAATAAATAAAAAAATACGAATAAAGCACATTTATTTGTACACAGGTAGCCAAACTCAAGGTGGAGGATGCAGGCAACTACACTTGCGCACTGGAGGCGCCACTCCATATGAGAGCCGTCGCAAGAGTGCATGTGCTACAAGGTTTGTGTTGTAATAACATAAAGTGATTTTACGCACTTTTTTGGAGAGGCCGTTAAATGAGTTTCTGTTTCTACTAGGATAACATTAGCCCTTAGGCCTTGTCCTGGACGCCAGCGGGCGGAGCGGGCGGAGCGGGCGACGGCGCGCGCGTCTCGATCAATTTCATTGATTTGTGTGAAGCTGTTCTCGACGACAGCGGTGCGGGCGGAGCGGGCAGAGCGGGCGGAGTGGACGGCGAGCGTTGAGCTGTACCGCCCATACCGCCCGCTCCGCCCGCCGGCGTCCAGGACGAGGCCTTACACATATAAGTAGTGAAGCCGCATTCAAAACCTGTGCCGTTGCTTGTTAGCGCTGATATGCGCAGATAAAGCTTGATTTAAAGTGATGATGATGGAGATGATGATAATGTCCTCCACGACGTGTCCGTCGACGGCGACACCTTGTCAGTTTCTGGCATGAGCTCGGAGGTGACTTGCAAACCCGAACTTGGACTTGAACGTGCGACTGCATAGACTGCACTGCAACTGTCCACTTGTGTTAAAGTGTGTCGTATAAAATAAGTCTAATTTTTGTCGGCTACGATAAGAGGTAAAAACCTCTCGAAACCTTTTAAACAAAGAGTAAGGAAGCACAAAAACAGATTTTCCTTTAAAAAAATGAAATCATGCTGTCTTGAGCTGCAGATATGTATTGCCTTGTTCTTTATGTAAAATAACAATTCATTATAGACAAGTTAACGAACACAAATCATATCGTTTTGTTTATAAACAGATGCCAAAACATGACATAATTTACATTGAAATAGCACGCTCTAATCGAACAGACAAAATGTAACAAAGTGTTTCCACACTTATAAAACTCTTGTTACGCCTTTCTAGTTCAAAAGATCAAAGAAATTTCAAGCAGATTAACGTTACAAAGACTTTGGATCAAAAAGGAAGTACTTCAAAAGTATTCGAGAACTATTGGTGTTGTAGTTTCATACGATGGGAATAATACAAAAACATTCAGAGCGTGTAAAGGGAAAAGGCTCACATGTTTATAACTTACCTACTTCATATTATGAGGAAAAAATGCGGAAAATTGGAAAACAAGTGATGTGGCATAGATATAATATGATATAGATAAAAAATAATAATCACTGCACATGAAGTACAGTACTTAGGTACTTTTTGTAGACACGAAATCGTAAAACACAATTTTTGATAATTAGCAGGACTTGATTTATTAAGATTATAGCCATATGATTATGAGAAAGAGACATTTACTATAGTTTTAGTTTTATCGATTATTTATAGAGAGTATTTATAGAATTAAATTACTGCTGCATGGTTATGTAGCTCAAATAATACTTTATGCGAATAAGGGAAGTAACAAATTTTACCGACTTTTATCTTAGCTTATCGACGCAAATTAGCAGTGAGAACTGGCTTTTGCAACCATTTTACTTCAACGCGAGTATCATCTTCTAAAAACCGTTTTAATGCTAGCCAATCTCAAGCGCCATCTTGCCTAAGCTCGAACTATCAGTGTATTTAATTTAGGTTCAGGTTACACGGACGCGGCTCCATCGGCAAACTGTTCTAACAAAGCCTAACAAACGCCAACTCCGCAAATTACCTTTGAAGAGCACTTAGAGTTTACACCCTCTAGTCTAGCGCCTGGATTAGGGTGGTTTCGATGAAATAGTTTTTTGTTTATCCACGCTAAGTTTTGAGTGCGCTGGTATAAGAGATTTCACAAAATTTTGGCGTAAACGCCGCTTTTGGAAGATTTTCTACAATTTATATTATGTCCAAATTAGAAGCTTATGTAAAATTTGTTAAGAATTAAGGTGCCTTCTGTAAGTGACGGAGTATTAAAATGACAACCCATAGTTAACGACAAAGTGGCTTTAAATTTCCAACTTACTAAATTATTTAAGCACAGTTCAAGAAACAAAGACACAATATTTATTTTTTTGTTTTTATAGTGTTTGTGACTATACAAACTAAATAATATAAATTGAATTTGTAAAAAAAACAACTGTGTCAAACGATTATCGAACCCCGTATACAATATTTATACATTTTTTAAACACGTGCTTCCTCTACTCATTAGTTGTCTGGAATAGGTCGCCAGCGATAAGACCGCCAATTATGTACTTTTTATTTGTCTGTATTTATTTTTTTTGTTTCTTGTGACCTAACTTATGAAAAAATATTTATTATTATTTATTTGTCTACAGGTTCAAGCCTAGCTGAGTTGCAGAGTGGTGTGAAAACGACCACTAGCTATCGAAGTCTTCTGCTAACATCCATGGTTTTACTATACAGCATCCACGGAGATGTAAGGTGACCTATCTAGGTATTTTCAAATGGATAGATGTGGACAATTGGGAACAAAGCAATATAGGATGTTCTTTGACTGTGACAGAGGTGGCGGTTTTTTTAACCATAACAGGTTCAGTGACAATGACACAAATATACATTTTAACATTTATCTTAAGATTTTTAGTTATGTTCAACATTAAATATTATTTTAGGTAAATAATAACGGATTGAATAATTTGTTCCTTATAAGGAACAATTTGGCAGATAGAAGAGTTTGTCATGGTCGTCCTGCTGCATCGTTATAAAATTAGAATTTTTTTTAAGTTTTTTTTTATGAAATCAAGGGCTGTGACCAAAAATATTAATGTTATCAAAATGTACTATAATTTTGGTTAAGTTTTCTGCAAAATGTAGGAAGTGTTGTTTTGTTTTTGTAATTGAAAAAAAGTGTCGAGAAACGTCATGTTTGTACCGTCCAAGAAGTGTTTGTTGAAAGGACCAGTGTACATTTATTGTACAGTATGTATGTATAAACATAATATAATAATACTGTAGAACTGACGCATATCTTCACTAGCTATCAAAGAAGTTAACATATCAAAAATAATATCTTCAAAATAACTTATTACGTTGTTAGAAATACCATGATGATATTTGACATACGTTATGACTACTAGTCACTCAATGTTAGAATTTAACATTTTATTTTTATCATTAAAATTTACATTAATATTATGTCATTGTTAACAATGTAAATAATCTTCTAAATATTCACACTTTTAACCATTTTTCTATATGCACCGTTTAAATAGTTCAGTTTGTCTCTGTACTTTATAAAATATTTTTACGATTCTATTTTTTTCACTTATGACGTAAATAAAGGTGCAATTTCTCGTCTTGGTTAATAAAATAATATCATGAGAATTATAAGAAATATGTACTTTTCATTGCATTTTATTATATTTTTATACACTAGAAAATAGAAAAGTTATAATTTTTTATTTTTGTTTTAGGGTTACTTAAAATAGTTAATGAGTGAGGCTTCACTGTTCATTTTTTTTAGTCAAAAGTGAAAAATATGGATTATACATGAAATACGCAGTAGTGTATCAAATATTTCAGATTGTACATAAATATATAGATTATCAATATTTACAATTACAGTTATGCAATAAAATAAATGTACATGTTAGATAATCGTAATTTAAAGAGCGATCAAACTGAATGTTATTTAAAAGTATAAGTAAAAAATATGAAATAAATAAATAAAATACAGATTCTTTCAAAAAAATATTTAATTTTTATAGTTAGATATTTTTTCTATTGTCGATTGGCTATAACGCTATTGACTATTCTTTTATTTTTAAATAAGGCATACTATGCCGTGAAAATGTGAATTATTCAATAATAGTTTTAAATCAATGACCAAAACAGCATATTTTGACTTCTGTAAAATTATGTTAAGTGATATAAAGTTTCTAAGCTGAGGCGTAAAAGTGATTGAAGATATTTTATTTCAATAAATAAAATTCATGGACTTTTAATACAATTGAGTTGAACTATTAAAAATTACTTATCTTAAGTACAACCATTGTTTATAAATGTCTGTAAAAATATATTATTTGTCTAACTATTAATAAAATAAGAAAAAGGATGAAATACGTCAAACGTTTTTAAAAAAGCGTGAAAGTTATATTTGTTTTTCAATCTATAATTTATTTTAGAGTGTTATGGTGTTATTTATGGGTTATTAAACTATTATTTTTTTAATGTTATGACAAATGTAAAGTAATAAATTAACACAATTTATTAATTATTGTTAACATATATCGGTGCTTTAGTTGACTGTTGACTTAATTTAACGTAAAAAATTGTGGATAAAATGTATTTGAATGTACATGATTGTGATGGCATAAGATTTTTTAATAAAAATGGATGCACAAAGTTTTTTCCTTTCTTTTTACCAGGTTTATGAATTTAAGCTAGCTATCAACCTAAAAAACTCTCTTTTGTTCATTTATTATAACAATATACAAGGCTAAAATTAAACTACCAATTGAGTGCTGACTGCATTAAAAAGTACCGTCATTATTTATTTTCAATTTGGTTGGTTAATACTTTAGTACAGTACAAAGCCTGGCACCGGTCCTGGTTTAGTTTTTGGAATAAGGGAGATAGAAACTTTAATACCTAAGCCAGTCAAGAAATTATACAAAAATATCATGTCAGCTAAGTATCAAAACACAGATAACGTTCGATCATAAAGATTCAGATAAAAATATGAGCCATGTTTCCAAGAAAATGTTTTTCTCCACAAAACACAAAAAGCCAGACAAGAAATAATACAAAAATGTTACACTGTCAGCTAATTAAAACACAGAAATCGTTATAAGAAGAGTTATGCAAAAAATTGCGGAATTAAAAAGATTTTATAAAAATATATTTTTTTATAAAACTAAACAAGGATTAGCAAGTTTGTGTTTAAGAAAGATCCTTTTCTTAAACACAAACTTGCTAAGTCTGATAATATAAACTTGACAAAAGTGTTAACGGCACCCTCAAGGCTATACTTCGTGAAATAAAACGAGCGAATATTTCAAATGTTTCATTATGAAGTCCTCAGTTGTCTCAATTTATTCAGAGATATTAATTTATTTAATTTTGTAGACGTTTTTCTTTTGTCTTTTAGATATCTTAACGGCCCTGGTTTAAGTTACGATGAGATCGTTATGTTTTTTTATTCCTTTCTTTGTGGCCAGTATCGCTTTTCTAAAAAAAAAGTTGAAACACGTCCAGTGAAGTCCATTACACGGATTTTTTCCTGATTAAAATATAGCTGTCTATACTTACATTATTAATAACAGTTTGGTAGATTATTTTTCAATGCACTCACTAAAGGTTAAACAACAAAGTCACAAAAAAATAGGGTATATGAATCAATGGAAATACGAAAATTCTGACTAGCTTATGGTGACAACAGTAGACCTACCTACTGATCATTATGTATATATGAATCTTTATTCTAAAAAAAGATTAGATCAAACATGTCTCATAGAGTATCTTTATATCTACTCTATGAGATGTTTGATCTAATCTTTTTTTTATTTTATAATTGGCTAAACAGATATTGACCTTAACCAAAATCAATCTTTTTCAAAAAAAATTGTTAAAGAAAGATAATAATCAATCTGTTTCCGAAAGAAAATGAATAATACTGTAACAAAAATGGATTTTTATTGCACCCTCTTCTAATAGTCTCAGCGATTTGATACAAATTTGAATTTTAAATACGTCCTTCAATAAAACCTCTTCTTGATGTACAGTTGTCAGCACATAAGGTTAACTACTTTGGTTGCAAACTAGCTCTTATTACAACTGCATAAGATACCGCAGTGTGTACCTTGACAAGATGTCGTCCGTACCATTGGAAGGAATATTTTAAATAGGATCGCCCTATTTCTTGATTGAAAAGGCTCTTGTTGGAAATTAATTAACGCCTGTCTATTACTCCGAGGTATTATTAGTACGCCACAGAGTTGCGATTTTAAGTTGAACGCTGCGAGTTTTTATTTAGAATTAGAATAAAATTATATTCTGATATCAAAACCTCAAAATACTAATCATTTTATTGTCACATTGTATATAAGTAAGTTATTTTAAGTTCTTTTTTTATTTAGCTCTGTATTTTTGTGGCAATCTGTATCTAGGTAGGTATTTTGTAAGTAAATATTAATATTATTACTTACTACAGAATCCGTGTTCTGTTATATTTTCACTAAGCGTCTATAAATTAAAAGACACAGTATGCACTCGGCCTTTTTGATCTTTATTTAAAACGAATAGAAAAGAAACTCTTCATTATAGGTATTAAAAAGTAGATTTTACGTTATGAAAATAGTAGTAGCAGTATTTATTATATATTTATTAAAAATAAATGTAAAAATAGCCTGTAAGCATATCACTGCTGGGCAAAGGCCTTAGTAAACTAATAAGTTAATCACTATGAACATCCACCCATAACAATCTATCTGCATGACCTAAAGGTATGACTAGGAGAGAATGCTTTTAGCATTAAGTCCACCTTTTGTACACTTTTATTTGTGCAATAAAGTTTTTAAATAAATAAAACATTTCAGGCGAAAACAAGTTTCGTAGTATCAAGTCTATCTTATTCCTGTTTCTTCCTATGAGAGTGAAAGGAATAGAGAGTGCACCACGCACACCACAAGTTGCGCACACACTTGTGCACTATAATATGTCCCGTCACCACCGAAGTCAAAATCGGGTAGGGGGACTAATATTATTCCTGCTTCCCCTGAGACCCTTTTTTTTACATGTTGACAATAGGATTGTAACGGAATTTATGAAACCTTTCTTGGGCGTAATGATGAAAATGAAAAATGGCAAGGCGACAGGAAAACCCACTTATTTACTTATTCTGGATTATTCGAGGCGTATTCAGTGCCTAATATGATGTTCTATATTTACTAAAAAGACGGTAATATTTCTTAAAAGATTTTAATTACTTTATGTGAGTGAAAAAGTAAGCACCAACCAACGAATAATTCAAATAAAGAACGTCATTTCTCTGACCGGAACTTATTAACACATAGTATAACAGGCCCTTAGACCAAAAACTTCGTGAAATTCACTATGTCATCTCAAAACATACAAAAAAGTATCAAAACAACAACAGAGTTTAAAACGAAAACATTACATAAAATATAATTTATTTAACGACGCAATTTTATGCCGTCCACGCTAAGACGATTCGTAAAATTAAAACGTTTCAACAATCATTAAATTTAACGGAGATAATTTAAATATGTATTGCCCAACATTAAAAATGGACGTTAAAATGCTAAAGCACACTCGGTCCTTTGCATTTTTTTGGTAAAGCCTTTAAAATTAAACAATAATTTAGAACCTAATAAATAAAAAGCACAAACTGAAAAGTTAATTAGGAAGAGATGAAGCCCAAGAATAAGCTATAAAAATCCAGCTTGTTGTATATGTTAGAGTTAGGGAAAAACAGAATTTAAAACCTTTTTTACGGACTTTGGACGAAAAAGGAGGTTAGCAGTAAGCATCAAATAAAACAAAAGTTAAATGTTGCGTCGTATCAAGAGGCCAAAAGAATGGCGGAAGAGCGTCATGTCTATCTCGCTTGAAATACCCGATAAAGAAACGTACTGTATATTATTATTTCTATTGACATGACATTAGGGCCTCAAGACTCAACTGGTTTACATAAAAAGTCTTAAAAGTCGTTTATTTTTGGCCTCTAGGGGCACATATACACGTCCCAAGTTCCCAACATAGGCCCTTCCACAGCTTCGGGACAATTGTCGGTACAATATTCGACAAGCAATAAAACAGACATTAAGGGTAAGCACGTTGTGCTTATTTATTATTGAACATAATATTACTTACACGTGTTTTTCTTTACCTTAATATCATTTGAATCATAAATAATAATATACTCGTGGACAGCAAAAAACGAACAGAAGCCACTGTCAGTAAAAGTCATGAAAGAATAAAAGCAAAAGCTGACGTTTAGGATACAATACAGAAGCAGAAGCGAATTAAAAGTAGGAAATTTGATATTACTTATACAAGAGCTAGTGATGTTTGAGGAAATATATTGTAACTTAATTCAAAACGAGACTTGATTTCCAGATTCCGTTGCATCAATTTCTTTAACTTTGCTTATAATTACTGTTCTTAATGGTTATTTTGGTCCCAGCTATTAAAGGTTTATTTTAGTCGTTAAGCTTCGTATTAGTCGTAACAAGGCCCTGTGGGTGGTTATAATATATATCTGACATCAAGGGAGGTCGCTTGACTTCCAAAAACCCCTTCAGCAATTCGTACTGTGCCTGCATGGTGGAGTTACGGCTCATATGCATCATATGCAGTCAAGGCAAGATGAAAATAAAAAATATCTTATTATTATCATTGAATATCCTGTCTTTATGACACTTCAACTTTATATTTAGTAAAAAAAAAACAAGCAAAGTTGGAAGTCAATGAGTGGTTCTGTAGCGACATCTATGATCTACCAATGTCACTACATATCATCGCAACACGCTGACTCGGCTCGACACGACTAGATGGCGCTGTTAGTCGATGTATGGAGACTGAACCGCGATATTAAAGATGAACATCGGACCTTGGTCCCCAGCCATAACACCCGGTCGGTAGAAAGCGCTTCCCTTTGCCTTCCTAACCCAGTTGCGCCAAATTGGTGACCCCGACGTGATACCATCCATACCCGTCAAGCCGCACCGTCGTCGTCAGCTTCGCCCCCTTACCCCACCACCAGCCAGCCGCACCCAGCCAACAGTCTCCTCCAAGCCAGTTCCAGCCTCAAGGACACCACCGCAGACCGCACTGGTTCTTCCTGGTTCCTCGGCAGACTAACCCAGCTCACCATCCCGACTCACCGTGGACTTCGAGCTTCATCCTCACGCATCGTGGACATCCCGCATGTACATCCCGACTCACCGTGGACATCACGCATGCTCATCCCGACCTATCGTGAGGACATCGCGCATCTCATCCCGACTCTGCGTGGATATCGCGCATCTCGACGCACCGTGGACATCAAGCATGCCCATCCCGACTCACCGTGGACATCGTGCATGCACATCCCGGCTTATCGTCGAACACTGGCACTTGCAAGCTCACTACGCACAGACTGCTGAGCTTAACCTCCCTGGCTCAATCAACCTCCGGTTCTTCGGAGGGGAGTGATGTAGCGACATCTATGATCTACCAATGGCACTACATATCATCGCAACACGCTGACTCGGCTCGACACGACTAGATGGCGCTGTTAGTCGATGTATGGAGACTGAACCGCGATATTAAAGATGAACATCGGACCTTGGTCCCCGGCCATAACACCCGGTCGGTAGGAAGCGCTTCCCTTTGCCTTCCTAACCCAGTTGCGCCAAAGTTCCAATGTTCAAAATCGCGCAAGATTGTAACAAAACTATTGCACTTTGCTTGCAACAATAAAAAATTAAAAGTGCCATCGTAGCTGTAATTCTGGTATATCTTATTAAAAATCAGAGCATAACCAACAAATTATTCAAACCTCATGATTTGAATAATTGATTGATATAAAATATTAGACAGATAACTAGTTACATAATAGAACATATGAAACAGGCTATAAGCCTATTAAACGCTACCCCCTACCACCTGAGCCACACGCCAAAACATATCGCTAAATCCTTTGACGTATTGTGTACAAAACAGCATTTCTGATCGCGCCGCATTTCAATTTTCCACTCCGTTGTACGAGGGCGAACAAACTTTACATTTGGGAATAGAAATCAACGTCTATTGTCTTTAGTCGAAAACTGTTTATTAGTTCTTGTTCTAGTTTTGTGGGACACAGAGACAGATGTTACACAAAATAAAAAAATATGTAGTGTTTTTGTTTGATAATCGGTTTCTTATCATAACTTCAAGGCTATGTAGTTTATCTGGTAACGGGATTTATAAGTTGCAATGTAGAAAAGGAACCGTTTCATAAACGGTAAATACCTAAGCACTAAACTAATGAATAATTCAAATATTATGGAATGTAATTTTATACAAAGTTTGAGACTGAAACAGACTAATTAACCAGAACAATTTTTTGTACAACGGGCATATTTGCTTTTCATTCAACAAGGTTTGAATTAAAAAGTAGGAACACGTTTTTTATATCAATTCGAATAAGCAACTTGTCAAAGGCTCTAACAAAGTTTTGACATAACTTAATGGATTTTGTCGCTGACACATACATTAGCATTCTTTCATCTCGCATTGGAATTATTCACTCCATTATTCTTTCAAACCTCAATTTTAACACTTTACGAACTCGGAAAGCCAACGTACCCGCCAAATGCCTAATACAAATAAATAAAGCTGTGTACACACATAAATTTCACGAGATAATTTATAAAACCGCAAAATTTCTTCGGCGTAACACGAGATCTGGGAATGGAATTGTTTGCGTATTTCCACGTATTTCCACTCTGGTTGCTTAATTTATGTGTTGCGAAGTGCTGGTTTGATTAAGCTAGGTGCACATGTGTTTCAAGGTCTCGTTAGAAAGGTAAAGATACTTTGTTCAGAAGTTATAAGTTTGCTATGTTTACTCTAAAGATTTTTCAGTAAATTCTGTGGACAAAAAATATGTAAATGAGAAACATAACTTTACTAATGGTCGACAACTGCCGTCGATATGTCAGCGGCCAGCCGTCAACTCGCCATAGTGGTCACGTGTCCGTCGTCAGTCAGAACACCCAGGGGCCTGTTTCACCGACAAATAAGCGAATGAAGTATCTGGCAGATTACGCTAGCCAGAACTTATTTGGACTTTGTAAAACAGGCGGTTAGTATTTTTAAAAGGAGAATATAACAATTATTATTGGATATTGTTTCTTCCTGTAAAATGTTTATAAAAACACAGACCAGCCCTTAGGTGAATCTTACCGCAGCTCTGCTAATATTAATAACAACATAAATGTTTATATTCATACCATTGTAGTATTATTATAATATAATTATATTAATAATATTCGTTTACACTGAGTGGCAATTGAACTGCCTGGAAATAGAACGGTATAAGTTGGATCTCAATACGCCCCCTGGTAAGTTGCTACTATTCGTGTATCTTATTCGTATTATCACGTGTTACTAAGCTGAAAATGTAAATATTTGTTTTTCATTTGTCTGTCGTGCGTACGCACCTTAATCCGCAAGACTATGGGATTTCGTACAAACGTGAAAGGCTTAAGGTTAAGATTCGGTAACAAAAAAATAAGGTCTCTTTCTTGCAAGAAAGGATTTATTTTTATAGTAAAAATATTATTTTATGAAAAATGTGCGAAAAGTAAGGTTTATAGTTTAAAAAAAAAATTTTTGTCTCTCCGAACGAGAGAGACATTACAGTTTAAAGTACGTAAACGAATATCAGAAATTAAATCGCTTTTGTGCTGCCTACTAGAATCGTATCTATGAGCAATAAATGATTTGATTTGTATCACAGTGTTAGATAGTTTTTTTTTAATTCGAAATATGTTTGCTCTTAGCTCTAGCCTAGACCCGCTTGGGATAAAACAATGTGTGTATTCGGTTGTGTCAACTTCTCATACGTAATAGTATTAAAGGAAAGTTCCTAAGCTTCGTTTACTATTCAACTACCAATAATTTCATTACGTACTCTCAAAGGGACAAGATGAAACAAAAATAACTATCCCTCGTAGTTCAATTCAAGTACAATCCATCAACGTTAACGAAGTATATTCATGAACGCTATTTGTCTTTACTTGAGGTCTGGTTGCTCTGAACCACAGAGTCAATATAGACGTTTCCAGGCCAAATGTAAGTTAGGCAATGACAATATATTGACGACGCGACAACGTTACGTTGACGGCATTTCAGTCACAAGTCGACAGAAAGTTAACGGCATTTTTTTGTTTGATATCTGTCGTCCATGTAAAATGTCGAGGGACCTTTCAGTAGGTAAAAATAGGTACCAACCATTCGAAATTATTAAAAACTTGAACATTACTACCACCGTTCATGAGTGTCCCCTTTTCTATTGTTGGTGTGTCCGGATGGGCTAAGCGGGTGGCGATTTATTAAAGAATAATGTTCCCTCTGTTCTTAATCTACTCTCTGAGTGACTAGACCGAAAATGTTTACTTCTAGGAATAGGGTTAAATACGAAACTTGAATTAACGAGATAACTAAAGTCTATAGTTCTAGCTGTAGACGACTTAAAAAGACATCACTTATAAACGCATTTGTGTGCATGGTGGACTGCTGAATAATTCAACAGCATTTGGCATGGCAGCGGATTGGAATTTAATGCTATTATTTCATAGGCATAGTTCAGTGGCAGTTCTAATCTGAAGTTGGAATGAGTTGTCGTTTTTTTTATATATATGATATGGGTTCGCTCTTGTCTCTAGACTATACCGAAGGCATAAACAGGGACGAAGATGAAGCGAGCTCACCCAGAAGAAGCCAGTTCACTCTTTTTTTGAAAATAACAGGGTTGTACACCGATGGAAACACAGATGCGGGTAGAGAGTTCCACTCTTTTCTTGTTCTCTTTTCTTGAGTTGTCGGTTCTGTAGTATTTAGTTTTTTTTAACTATACCTCAATGTAAGAGGTATTAGGTTATTTATAAAACTACTATACTAGGTATTTTTGAGGTTTGCAACTACGCAATTTTTTTATAATCAAACTTCATTTCCATACAGAAAGTTTTTGTATAAGTTTTATTTTGTGTTCAATGAATACCATCACCTTTCGAAACATTATTTTGTAGACAAAAGTACAGAGATTGAGGCATACCTTTGCTCTGGCAGTACTAAGCCCTGTAATACTTTTATTTTTAATTTTAAGAAAATGATGGTGAAAATGAATTAAATAAATAAATTTGCGCCAGACCACACACCAATTGTCTGGTTTCGTGGTAAGGAATTTTCTTCCTTATGTTACGAAGCACCAGACTACGACTATGACGGGGGCGTCTCCCATAAATGTTGTTTACTTTTGTATTAAAATATTAGATAGAAAAAAAAAGTAACTATTGCACTAGGATTCAATTTCTTCAGTACATAATGCGGATAATATGGTAAATACCTTGTCTGCAGAATGGTCTTGTGAATTATTCAAAGCAGTATCTAGGGCTAGAAAGAGAATTTTATTTTTAAAACTAAAATTGAATCGTAGCTTTTGTGATTCAAAACTTGAGGATAACTGAATTTCTAATCATTGGTCGAGAAGTTTTTAAAATGGAACGGTATTGTATTCAAACGATAAGTTTTATAAAATAAGTCTTAAGTTCTTATGTATGTAATACTTTAAAGTAGCATTGTGACAAATAAGATTGGTAGATTACCTACTCATGTACGAGTAGGTATGCTCAGTTTTTTTTTGTTTAGCTAAATATTTTTGTAAGTAAAACTATAAAAAAGATGCGTATCAGCGTTACTGCAGCGCAAGTGTAAAAAAATTTCATAAAAAATATAATATAACCAAGTTCTAATGATTCAATGTATCATAGGTAATTACTTCAAATGTCTTAAGAAATAATATTGGCCTGGTTTACTTAATACACATGTTATTATTATTTTTAAACAAGGGAAAGTCAAAAATTACTTAAGTAGCTAAAGCACCCAAGTGAAAAAGGAAAGTATACCTATTTCCAGAACAAAATGGAGCTCGACTAGACTTGAGTTAACCCTCAAATGGGCCAGGAGGACAGTAATTGCAAGTCAAATGCAAAAAAGCTTTTTTTTGTGAGGGTTAAAAATTGCTTTTTATACCGGAGACACTTGGCCGTAAATGAGTTTTAGGGTAGACGTTGCGATTATTGCATCGATCGTAAAGAAGAACGGTAGGAGACCGTACGAAATAACCGATAGAAATAAACTCGATCCTTACAGTTTGTACTTCTTGAGGTATAAAAAATACATCAGGTCTATAAATTAATAATATAATGTAGGTAAGTATGAAGACGAGTTTCTAATTAATTAATATACAGAGTCGATTACGGAGTAAATATTGACAATAATAATTCATTAAAGAGTCGGTTAAAGTGGTTGCTTTTGCAGGATTTATTGGAGGCTACAATATAACAGCTAGCTCTTCCGGTACTAAATTATGCAGGATGCCGTTTAGTGGGATACGTGTTTTAATGCTTATTATCACACATACATCCCGCTTGCAGTGACCAGCAAAAGATCCGACACCTGATTTCTCTGATAATACGTAAAAAACAGTATTCAGTTTCAAAGCAAGTATTTTGTATACAAGTATTCCCACTATAGCAGCGTCTAAAATGACAGTATGCAGAAAGACAGCAATTACCAAGGCAACGCTGTGAAAGGTATAATGTCAGTTTTTCTTCACTATTCGAATATTGTAAACAATCTTGACATTCCTTATTAACGAAAATATTCCTTTTAAAACAATATACCCACAAAACTTACTACATACATAGCTAATTCATTGTTTAATACTGAGATCTTTTTAAATTAAATAGTAAATGAATTTTATGTGTTAATAATATTTTAAAAGTTACAAAAAGATTGTTTACAATGTTGGACTAGCAACGATGAATGGAGTTTACACGCTTTATAAGTGCAAGCGAGATAGATGATACTGACAGGCGTTGATAGACAACTGAGGCCTTACTCTGGACACAAAATCCGATCCAATGGTTATGGCCATCCCTGTTACACGCATTCACGGCCTGGTATGAGTGACAGGGATGGCTATAACCATTGGGATCGAGTTTTGTGTATCAACACACCAGACATTTCTGCGGGATTAAGGGGGTAATTCACAAACGGCAACATCACCACTGTGTTTGACGTCGAGCTTGCATTTCAGACAGAATAGCTTGACGGTTCTAAATGCGCTCCTCAATGTCGAAGTAAAAGAAAATCGTCAAACTATCTTATGGTTCTCGATGACAGCATTGTCATTTGCTTAGTGAATCGACATACAGTAATGCAGTGATCCCGCATAACTGGACTGCCGTGGGATCAGCCATTAGGCATTTTTTGTTATTGTAAGCCGTGGGCCAATTTGTTCGATCTTCTTTTTCATCTTTAGATCGAGAGCGGTGGTCCGTGAAATCGCTTCTGATAATAATTTGATTAATAGCTTCTGGAACTCGAACTACTTCTTAATTAATAAGCTTTTTGTGAAGCTGCTCGTTGGCTGAGGGAAAAGTAGTTAGTAAAGTTTAATTACGATACATAAGAAATTTTTCAGTTACTGAATTTTTGTATCTGCCTTATCAGTTTGAACGGATTTCGTCTTAATTAAACATCATTTAAGCAAATTACACAAGAATATTTTTATTTGTTTATTTAATTTTTTCCTGAAATAAACTAAAAAGTATCTATCGATTCCAAAATCTGTCCGAAAGTTGAATTTGGCCATCGTCCAATAGTGGTGGTCGTTGCTTCCAAATCACTTAATTTATGTAGTGAAACACCGGAAAATTGTCTTCATTTAAATAACCAATGCAATAAAGTTTTGATATATTACATTTAGCCGGTATTTAAGCTTGTTAAAATAACTTAGAACAGCGCTTGGAATGGAGCGGCCTATTTCAAAACAATTTTAAAAAGAGTTGTTTTTAATTCTGCAGATAACAACGATTTAGTCCACTTGAAATTGTTAGACAGTCTACCATCGTAGATCTTAACACGTTCCGGGACACTACTCCAGACACAATAGATGTTTTATTGTTTTCACGCCTGTAGGCGGGCACTGTCCCGGAACGTGTTAATCATTTATGTAAGATTAGTAGAATTAATAACATAAAAATAATTCGTCAGAATGCGGTGGCGTGACAAGCTTGACTCATTCAAAAAATTTTAGAGGGTAAAAAAACGTCAAAGTACCCAACATTTAGATATTACATGTTTTTTATTGAAAATTATTTCCTCATTTGCGACGTGTTCCTTACATAAGATGAAAAATATGTTCTAAATATCTTTATTTTTTTGTTGTAATTAAAAAAAAATGATTGCCAAGAGAATCCAATCTATAATAGTATGTTTCACAGAATAAAACAAATAAACAAGTCGTTAAAAAAGATTGGATACACAATTTGCCATTTCATTGCTATATATTTTCATCAGATCTATTTTATTGACTGAGACTTTGAGCTGTAGTAGCAATTTCAACATAATATTGCTACGATTTTAAATAAATTCCAATAATACTGTAGGCTGAAGCAATCGTTGAGATGTACAAAGAAAACAATGAGCTAATATGAAAATGTTTGCGTTTATGTTGAATTTTTAAAGGTTTATGGATTTCATTACGTTTTCCAGTTTCTACTTTCTACATGAACTATGTGCATTATACAGGATGTGGCCTGTAATAGGAGCAAAAATTTTAAATACAAGCCCTTTAATTAACCAGTAGTCAATTCTAAATGGTTTTAATTTATTGTAATGAAAAATAAATTTATTCTTATTTTCTAACAAAATAAATCGAACCAGCAATGTATTGCAAACAAAAGTGTTCAGTTACAGAACTTGACCTTCTCAATTACTACAACGTGTTAGCGATTCAGATATACATTGATCAGGGATTATAACTTTGGATTAATATATGTCTGAGTAAAACATTTTAGAGCACTATGACCAAGTCAGTGTAACTACGTATACTCTGTAGAATCATTGAAAAACATTTTTGCTCCTATTACAGGTACGCTGTATGTACGAGTAAAGCTATAGGGTATTTTTTTGTGTGAACACGCTTATCTTAGGATCTATCTATTGGTCTGATTTGTATTTTTTTTGTTGGATAATTCTCTTATCGTGCGTGGAAGGCTATGAAAACCTACAGGTACGGAGGAAAGTCAAAACATGCGGATGAAATCACGAGGGCCTTTATTTAGTTCAATAATCTATCCATCGTGCTCACTAAGCTGTAAAATTAATCTTTCAAAAAACTTGTGAACTGAAATCGAACCCGTTTCGTAAAAATAAAAAGTTACTTTGTCGAATAAAGGAAATCTATTTCCTTTTTTTTACTCTGATATTTATATCAGAGAAATATGAATAAGCTTTAACAGACCTTTAGTTCAATACAAATATTTATCAAGACGCGATTTAAAATGAGCTCCCTTGAAACTCATTGAATTCTGAGTAAGTTTTTCATAATAATTATGTTAAGCTCTGGGGCTATTTCCCATTTAATATTATTGGTTACTTCGATCATCTGCCTTAAGATATGGCTTGCTGTACAAACAAGATCTGAACATACCTAAATATGGCATAAACTTCAAGTACCAGTTTGTTATCCTTAGCTTCTTTAAAAGAAATATGCTTAGATTGAATTGCAAATATATGCGTCATAGAAACAACTTATGTGAAAGATACCAGTTGTCTCTTGACGAAGTATAAATACAGATACCAAGATAAAGCACAGAGCCAACGGCTAAGTGTTGAATCCACTTTTATCGGCGTTCATCGCCATTGGTAATTTCAGTCCGAATAATTCACTTTATGGAAACAAATATTACCGTCTTATTTAATATCATATCATGCAATATCCACAGGTGCAGATGCTCGAAGCCAGTTCTCCACCAAATGAGGTGACATCGAAAAACGCTGAGTCATGACAAGTTAATTTAGCGATAACGGTATCAAAGGATTTCGTAGAAATAGCTACTGAGTTGGAAAATATCGTGATAAAAATAAAGTTACGGTGGAACTTGAAAATATTTAGAAAATCGATTGGTAAGAAAAATTTGAACTCGGTTTCAATCTTGCATATTTACGTCAACCCGCCATACACCTCAGGGCCAGTTTTTTGATCCGTGATCGTATAGTTACGTTACCAGCGGTTAAATATTTACGATAAGAAAAGAAAAGAAGAAAATCTACCTTAACCAAATGTCATAATGGCTATTTTAAAGACCATTGGTTAAGAATTTGATTCTCCAAAACACGCACAATCGAAAATATTCAACCGCTGGTAACGTAACTATACGATCACGGATCAAAAAACTGGCCCTTAATGATGTTGTTTTTTTTCAGTAGGCAACAATATAAAGCTATTTTGATTGTTTAATGGTCAACAAACAACAAAAACGTCACACATAGGTAATATAATCTTACTTCTTACCTATATTATATTTTTGTTTTTATAGTGTTTTGTCACTATGAAAACTTAATAAATATGCCGCGGATAGCGTAAGGCACAGGGTTCGATTCCTTGTCTGACAGATGTTTTTTACAACTGTAACCTAAGTTACTTCTTAACTTTTGAAAATTAGTTAATGCTGGCATAATAAATACGAGGCGGATTTTTGAATCATTCATAAATTGTCTTCGTGTTTCTTGTCGGTTGATCTTGTGCTATTCTTGGCGGTTGTAGCTGACGGTGCTTTGACGTAATACTGACGGCACATAGACGGCTAGTCGCTGACATGTCGACAACAGTTGATGCTAGGTAGTCTACCGTTAGACGTTGTCTCTTGACGAAGTTTACCATTACCTATGTCCTTTAGCAAACCGCTATTCACGAGTAAGACCCTTACACACTGCGACTTTTAGCATCGATGCATAAGCGCGTTAGTATCGATGCAGTCGCCAATATTCAGTACATAATTTGAGAATTTCCAGCTTCTGCATCGCGACTGCATCGCTGCTAAAAGTCGCAGTGAGTAAAGGGTCTAAGATCGTATAACCTATTATACAGGCTGTTATTGCAAGGGGGTGCCAAATTTTTGGAGGTGAATGAGACTGCCAATATGAACAACTTTTACTATGGGGTCATGGTCAAAATCTTAAATAAAATTTCAGGTTCCCCATACAAAATCAGTTACCTACATTGACAATAATGTATGGAGAGGCAGAAAATATAATTAATATTTGAACGATGGTCCCATAGTAAAAGTTTTTCATATTGATGGTCCCTTTCACCTCCAAAAATTTGGCACCCCCTTGCAATAACACCCTGTATTTTTCGTCAAGATTTTACTTGTTCCGAACATCAATCTGCAAACATCACTCAAAGGAGATCAGCAGCTCAGCTCACACGTTTAATTCAGACCAATCATAACCGTCTGGGTTTGTTCATGAATAATCAATCGGCTCCGCGCCGGCGGCCATTACTGAACGGTTTTTCGGCACACGCACATACAGGGTGGCAACGCTTTTATGTTAACATTAGCAGAAGCTTTTGTTAATAAAAGGTTTTGTTTGCAAAAGTAGAGAATAGCTCATCAATTTTTTATTACTCAAAAACACATTTGATATGTTTGGCTTACGTACTTTGTTTGATGAATGAATAGCTTTTTTGAAATCGGTAAAATCTTGAAAATCTATAAAAAAAAACACTAGTGTGTTAATGCTCTCTCACACATCAATATAAGGTCACCTCGTTTTAAGTGATAATATTTAAAGGGCTGATTCAGCACAATAAATTAATCATTTTTTGTAGAAAACACTTTGGGTTTTTATTCGCTAGTTTTTGAAAAAAATTGAAGACTAAGGTAATATTTTTTTTTAGATTTATTTTTTTATTTAATTAAGGCTAACATTAGAGAAAAAGACGGTTTGGACATTGAATTGAGAGAGGCGAAGCCGATGACGTAGATAACTTTTTAAATTGCCAGGGTGCTGTTTTAAAAAATAATATTGTCAATGTTAAAGAAAATAATAAAAAATAAAATCTCTACTTTCCAAAAAAATATGATCCTGTTTCTATGATGTATACAAAGCCACTGTTAAAATATTATCACTTAAAATTATTTGACCTTATATACAAACATTGTTTATTATTAAACTTCAGCACAATTAAACGATACCTTAGTCCGTTATTCTATGCTACACGAATAATGTGAACAATCTTGATAAAACTTTTAAATTAAAATATCTCTGAATAAAATTAAATAAATATTTTCTTTTTTAAAACCTCAGTGTTCAACGATGAATCTATACTAATACTAATACTAATAATATTATAAAGCTGAAGAGTTTGTTTGTTTGTTTGTTTGTTTGAACGCGCTAATCTCCGAAACTACTGGTTCGAATTGAATAATTCTTTTTGTGTTGGATAGTCCAGTTATCGAGGAAGGCTATAGGCTATATAACATCACGCTACGACCAATAGGAGCAAAGATATAGTGGTAAATGTGTAAAAAACGGGAGAAAGAAGTCACGATTCCACGCGGACGAAGTCGCGGGCAAAAGCTAGTTACTTATATTGGTGGAGAGTTTTGTGTTTATTTTAATTAAAAATGATTATTTTCGTTAAAAAGGAATGTCAAGGTTGTTTAAAATATTCGACAAGCAAAGAAAAACAGTCTATAAATATGGCAGACTTAATGCTAAAAGCATTATCTACCAGCCAACCATAGGTCGACACAGACAATTGTATTTATCTTATGTAACATAGGGAAGCTAAAACCGACAGCATGATTTAACAATAAACACATAAGTATGACACCTTAACAAAATATTTAAAGCTGAATTACATTGTCAACCATTTGCCACCCGCCAAAAATACGTCGTTTTTTTTTCGCCGTCTTATCGCTTATACTCCACAGTTGTGCCCCAGAGTATGGCCACCCTGTATAAGACGTTTTACCTGTAATGACACGTTACGTCTCTTCCATTTTTACTTTCCATTTATTTCCAGAGAGAAAAGTTGGCCCAATCCTATGAGGAACAGAAGGCATAAAATTGGGGGGAAGAGATAAAGTATTTTCCGTTTTGTTTTGACACATGAACGGATTTTCCCATGCATGACGATTGTAGTAAATAAAAACGGCGATTGCGAAGAAAATTACGGGGTTCAGTTATTTTCCATTACATCTTCAGATTTTTGATGCCAGGTTTATGAGCTTCTATTAACACAAGTGCCTACTTTGATGGACTTTTTAACGATGGTAGGTTGATAAGGACAAGCACAAAATTTTGAAAATCCAGTTTTAATTACAGGCCGTTTGCAACAGGTCATTGATAACCAATGCCTTTAAAAATAAATAAATAAAATTAAATTAATAGGTAGGTAAACAATCATTCACAGACTCAAACAAAAAAGAATAAGACGTCTGGAAGCTAAAAAAATATGATGATTCATTCCAATATTCTCTTAATAATTGCATTGTTAATAAAAAATGGTGCTGTTCAAGATTCAATAACATTAACACGTTCCGGGACAGTGAACGCCTACAGGCGTGAAAACAATAAAACATCTATTGTGTCTGGAGTAGTGTCCCGGAACGTGTTAATTGGGTTTTAATTAGTTTTTATATTCATCTAAACACTAAACCCGGTTTCTATACCTATTTCAATTGCAAAAGATTTATCCACTTTGTTTTAAACACTCGTCAGAGCTTATGCAAACGACCAGTATAATTTAATGTTAGCTCAGAATATTCCGTAAATACTAAGCGTTGGTACAAAGCATGATAATCCTGAATCTAAAAAGCTCAAACACCTGTGGCTTGCGTCACTGCCGTCTTGTTAAGGATTTATACCGATAAAATTATTTGATAAAGAAGACCCATTAAATGAGGGTATTTAATGGGTATTTGCACATTGAAGCTTCTTATTGAATTGCGGAAGATGTAGGTATTCAAATTTTTTGGCCATATTACTTCTATGAATTAATGAATATTTTATTTGCCTTTGGAAAAGAGTACATTTTTGCAGGTGTTATAATAATTGAACACAGCTTTGAATGATCGAAGTAACACGGCCAAACGGCCGGTCGTTTTATACTTAGTCCATAAAACGCCATGATATATGACATCTCAATCAATTAGGAAAGCATTTTATGAAATACCCAATAATAATAATAATTACAAGGATAATCGCCGGTTTGTGTCACACAGTTTTTAGATCAATGTTGTCAAACGGGCCTCTACGTGTTGGCTTCGGCCCCATGTACGCCTTCTAAAGGTCCGGGACCCCATGGTCCCGAGAATGGAAAAGACACAACATAATAATAATAATAAATATACTTTATTGCACATCATAAACAATAAATAATACAGAAACATCTTAAATATTAAATAGGAGTACAATTGAGGTGGTCTTATTGCAATTATTATATGTTTTGCCTTTTCCTGTTGTAAGGACTTTATAATAACCATTTTGGTGCCAATTCACCTAAAATTTAAAAAAACGAACAGGTTGCAGCTATGAATGAATTAATTCTCAGTACTTTTTCATTTCATCCAATCCTGCTTGCAAATCCCGACTCTAAGTAATATGATTTGACTATAACAATAAAAGACCGAGCTGGTACCAACACAATAAAAATGCATTTTCACTAAGCCACCCTCTGCAAAATACTCATTGTTATTCCACCAACGACATTACATAATTGCGTGAAATAGCAATGCACTGAATTTGAGCCCGAGAGTCAATTTTAACGCACTAAATTCAATGAAATTTAACCTTTATGCACCCTTTCATAATAGACGGCCAGCATTGTGGCAATTATGGCTCTGTACAATTGTCAGTGAATCATAGGAATTACAATAACGTATGGTTTTTGTCGGCTCACAGTTTTTGGTAGACTTCCCTTCATAGTAGTGTATGTCGTTGTGATCTCTCACGCTTAACCAACTCAAGAGCCCAAATTTTTTCACCTCACGTCGTCTTTTGTTTCAAATGACGCCAGTTTTGTGTGGCAGCTATATTCGCTGAAAGGTGGTTAAGCGCAAGAGACTTTGAATACATGTTAGATCTAAAGTTATCATATAGGGCGTTGTTTTGCACTAATCTATCCATATCTACAACCAGATAGTCATAATAATCATGTCGTTAATGAAACTTTGAACCAACTAAATTAAAATTGCGGTAAAGACTCTTTTCTTTGCTTTTAAGTATTTTTTTCTCTAAGATATTTGACCATTGTTAAAGATATTTGTATAAGCACAAAGCAATTGCTGTTATTTTACATCAAAACAAGCGGACAATCAATTATATTTTTGAGGTTTCCAAAACTTGTTTTAAGTTTTGGCTAAGAATTAATATCTTATTACTAAATGTCTGGAGGTTGGCTGGAAAATTAAATAAACTTTCCATCAAAACAAAGCTTTCAAAGTCTTCAGCAAGTTCTTACTACCCTTGATCCTATTTTATATATGGTACTATTTCATTTCATAATAAGGGGGAAAAATAATGGCAACTTTTTAAAACCATGATAGTAAATCGAACCTACATCATCCCACTGCTGGCCTAAGGACTCCTCCAATTCTTTCCATTTGTCTCTGTCAGCGGCCAACGACTCCCAATCTCTCACAAAGCTGAGCAGATCGTCACTTCACCTCTTTTTAGGTCTACTCCTTTGTCGGTAGCCGTCTGGTGGTATCCACCGCGTAACAATTAAAGCCCATCCATTCGGGTGCATGATAGAATAACATCGCTAAAAAAATATTTCAAGTAGTTACCAAATTCTATACGGTACTTGCAAAATTTACTAAGCTATATTATTCTGTTAAGTTTTTTAATTTAATTTAATCATTTATTTCAGGCAACTAAGGCCCATACAATAAATACCTTAAATACTAACATACATACAATAACACCATAAAAATATCAAAATAAATTACACTATTTTGCCGGCGTAGTGTTGCGCAACTTGGTGCCCGGTAACCGTCCTCGAAATCGGCCAAATACAAACCCATACGAAACACCCTTCAGCCAAAACTCTGCTTTCATGAAGGTCGACAGCTGTTCGGTCGGAACCACTTACCACAAACGAATTGAAATCCGTATTGTGACGAGACTCCAACCGTTCGACCCTCAGTGAGTACCTAACTGGTCTTTAAAAAGTTACCACAATTTTCCAGTCATTAAATAGGAATCGAAAGTTAAATTATTAACGATGAAAGCCCGCTGCTTGGAAGGTTGAAATAATTATTCTGATAGAACTATTTTACTAATCATAGCCTGAACTGACGGGAAAAGACTACATTTATCGCCCAAATGATCACCAAACAACTGAGGCATAATAAAGCAAGCGATTCGAACTTAAGCTACGATTCAAGAAAACCTTTTAAGTAGGCAAAGACTCTAAATTGGGTCAAAGTCAAAATATATCCTCTGACACAACATGAACCTATTATTTCCGAGAAAATTGTCTCGACCTCGGGCAAAGATTGCTATGGGGTCCCATGGGCGGAAGGGGAGGAAAAAGTCGAACCTTCTGTAATAAATATTGAGAGCGACTTATGCAGCAGTGCGTAAATCTTACTCTGTACCTTGGATTTACGTGACACCATAATCATGGTTCATGTTCTGCATATTAATAATAATAAAAGTCCCCCTAGCCGATTTTGACTTCGGTGGCCAGTCACGACGACTAACCGACTGCGTGGGACATTTTATAGTGCACAAGTGTGTGCGCAAACACAGGTGCACTCTTTATTCATTTCACTCTCATAGTCCGATGGGACAGTAATCTGACACGACCGGAGAGAGATCAGGCGCAGGACCAACGGCTTTACGTGCTTTCCGAGGCATGGGGGTGAAACACCGCCAACTTCCAAACTCCGGGCTACCCTTTTTTTTCGCGGAGGTAATGCTTTATGCATACCGTGACAGGTTATGTGGGACTCCTTGATGGTTAGTCAAGTATACCCACTAAAACTTCCGCGTGGTCCTTCAGACCGCTAAGTGGGACGACGAAGGATCGCTGTTCGCATGCACTCCATCGTCCCAGCGGTGAACTCCGGGCTACCCTGGGAATTTCTAAACAGAAAAACCCAGGGATAAATTTTTGGCTCGACCAGGGCAGGGAATCGAACCCGGGACCTCTGGCATTTTGTATATATAAGATAGCTGAACGTAAACTACCATACTTGGACATTACCACGGCATTGGTTAGTGTTTGAAAACATTTATAATACCACTCGTTCACAAAGCCAAATTCATCAAGTTCGAGAATTCAATGAAATTTTTTCACAGAGCAAAAACAATGCACTCATCAATTATGCATAAAAACGTTAATTACGAAGTGCTTGTGATAAATTAAATTAATTATTCATTTTAATTATAAAACACTACGGCATTGGGAGCGAGAATTCAAAGTAACCCAGCATTGGATGTCGATATCAATTTTCATCCGAAATTGTCAATTGGTAGAAGAAATTTTGAGAGAACAATTTCTCGTTGCAGGTAATTAATTTTTTTGTGTTGAAATGATGTAGCGAAATGATGAGCTTATTATCCATTGGACAAATTGGTTTCTGATCATACACTCATTCGTTTGAATTGCCGTATCGAGTGCAGACGTTATCGAAAAACTATTGGAGATTGGGAACATGGCTACTTGTCGAGATTTTTCGTAAGGTTACAAGGATCATGAGTTGGTATTATGTGAATAAAATGCAAGTTTGTGGCTCGTGTATTTTAGAAATACCATAAGTAATACTAAAATCATAAAAGTAACCAGTTTTAAATGATATTTGTTTGAAATCAAAACAATTATACCTTAACAATATTTGAATGAAATGGAGACACACACGTTCATAATTAGATTGTTTTTTTGCGAATGCTTTGACAATTATGCTGCTCTGTTTTTGAATGGATTATCAAATTTTGTAAATTGTGATGTCTAAATTCCAACCAATCGAATTAAAAATGGACCTAGTGAAAAAGAGTTACTTAACATTTTTGTTACCAATACGCAAGTCTAGTCGCCAAATTGGTATGCCAATTTGGCGACTCGGCTAGCTTGGTGGAGAAAAAACTGCCTGGAATTTGAACGTATTAATGCAAGATCGCAATACGCCCCCAGTTCAGTACACAATTAAGGGGTCAATTTCAACAAAGTCGATTTTTTTATCACTTCGGTGAACTTTTTTATTTTTAACATTTTTCGAATTTAAACTATGGTTTATGATACTTCTTGATGTTGTTTAGATCAATACGTAACGCCAGCAAAATATCTTGATAAACTAAAAAGATACATTACTTCAAAGTTTTGATGCCACCGAAATGAAAAAACGATTCATCGAAATGAAATAACTCGCCCACCGAAATGACAACACTTATCCACCCACCGAAAACCTTTGACAAAATTACTTCTATACACTAAAACACGTGGTTCGTCGTGACTGCATCCGTGCGTTTTGATTTCACTCAATTCCCGTAGGTCGTAGCGTGATGTTTTACAGTATCCCGTATGTAGAAGTTAACCTTCTTTCAGGACTCATTATTATTATAACGGAAAAACAGCAATTCTCCCCTCGAAATTTAAGCGCCGTGCGCTGCACACAATACGGGTAATAAGCTAGACTACTGTGACTACAATTTTTCACTTTTTTATTTACTATTTATTATTAAATGTAACCTGATTTACAAATAAAATAGGCCTTCGGATATATAAACTCGCATCGCAAAATAAACAAGTAAAAAAAGTATTTGTATTACCAGTAGTCGAAAACCCATCACTAGATGACAATTTGGTAGATTTTCTAATGTACACAACTTGAAAAGGACATAACTTACATTTTTTTATATATTTTCTAATAACTGTCATTGTCTAGCCTATCACCTATTTTAGGCTGGACCTCTGTTTAAAGGACACCAAGTATAGCCAATAACCTTTTCCGATAAATGAGCTATCTAACCCTTTTTTTTAAATCGGAGCAGTAGTTCCTGAGATTAGCGCGTTTAAAAAGTTTTCGAACTAAGCGCTTCTCGTCAACTTTCATAATGCGCACAGCAAAAGAGTGGAACTCTCTACCCGCATATGTGTTTCCATCGGTCTACAACCCTGTTATTTTCAGAAAAATCTTCTTCTGGGTGAGCTCGCTTCATCGTCGTCCCTGTCTGTGCCTCGTCTGGTAAAGTCTAGAGACAAAAGTAAACCCATATCATATTAAAAAACTTTTTAGCTTAACAACACTACTAGCGGTCCTCTTCGACATTTTCTGTGCGTTTTGCCTTTACTCCGTTCCCGTAGGTTCCAGCGTGATGTTGGCATGCGTTAAAGCAGTTGCAAAACCTGAATCTGGTGCTTGGCTGCATGCTTTGCCGTCTCCACAGTTGGGTATAAATAGTGCCATCCACGAAGGCGCGCCCCACTCTTTTTTTGATTGATAAAGGTGCGGGGTGCTGGGGGAGACACGCGCGTCAGTTGCGAGCCGGGCGTCATTCAAATATTCAGACTCGTCACGAAAGTGGCTCTGCTTAATTTATTTATAAAATGTCAAGGAAACCCAGTGTGTTGTACTAAAAATAAACCTGGTTTAATCTACTGTCATTATTAAATTTACTGAAAGAATTATAATGGTAACTTAAACACCATAAACAATTAAAAAAAAACATGTGGTAACTTATAATATTACCGGGATGTACTTTATCCGGGAAGGCTATAAAACATTACGCTAGGACCTACGTGTACGAAGAAAAAACAATTCACGCGTATGAAATCCCGGTGGACCGATGGTTTTCTTATAAAGAAAGTTTTTAATCATTTTCTTAAATGTTATAAAACTTTCTTACGTATTTCGTTTACGTCAAACGTAAAAATGATGCTTGTGCAGTTTAAAAATAATATATTACTTTTCTAGTAACTAACCATATCTACTTAAAACCATATCCAAGTAGAGCATCTTTCCCTTTGAGTGTATTTTTTGAAGTGTGCTTGTCATTCATTAGTCATTATGATGTTCCAAATTCAATTCAAAAGCTTGCACACATGTACTATAAACGTTTTGGACGAGTGGTGGGGCGCGCCTTCGTGGATGGCACTATCTATACGCTTCTCGACAACAATTCCTTAAGAATTGCAGTAGTTTTAAGACTGAGCAGCAAACTTTTTGAACCTCATCGCTGTATTTGTTGTGTGATGGTAGATGAAAACGGCTACCATGGACTGAGTTGCCAAAGATGTGCGGGGCGGTTCCCGAAGCACCATTCTATTATAGTTTATTTTTGTTTTTATAGTGTTTTGTCACCATACAAACTTAATTGCCTGGATTGCGTAAGACACGGGGTTCAATTCCTCGTCTGTCACAGGTTCACAGTTGCTTTTTACAAGTGCAATTTATACCATTCTATTAATGAATTTGTGCGTCCGGCCACAGTTTCCGTAAATATTCCTTGCGTCCTAGAGCCACCAGGCTTGTCCCGCATGGATGGTAAGAGACCAGATGACCTAACGTTGGTCCCATGGCGAAGAGGGCGTAGCCTCTTATGGGACGCAACATGCGTTAGACACATTTACTGAACCTGTTGAAGTTACAGTATGCTTATTGTTGAGGGATAAGGGTAATGATCCCCACTCTGGCTGGTTCAACAGGTTTCCATTGCTATTCAACGAGGCAATGCTGCTAGCATAATGGGAACCTTTGGATCGGTCAGAGCGTAGAGTGGGAATCAATAGTAGTTATATGGAAATTTAAAGCGTCTTTTTTTCTGTGACATTTTGTAATAAAAGGACGACGCTATTCGCTGAATGAATAACTTGTATCTTAATTATAGTTCATTATGTATGTCATTGTAATTTTCATTTAACACCTTAACGCGTTCATGAAGAAAGGGGCAGTAAGTTTTGTTTTTATATGATATAACAAAAAAATACAGTTTTCGCAATTATTCCTGTATCTGTACTATAAATGACATTGTTTTGTACCAAATTTCAAGATTCTAAGTTCACGGGAAGTACCCGTAGGTAGGTTTTGATTCCTTTTCGAGTGTTGAAAATTTGCGAAAATTTGCTGATATTTACGGCAATAACGGCTGTATCTTTTGATTGCGTTGGCTTAGAAGTTTGATTTTTTTACAGCTTTAAGGGACCGCAGAGCTTTTGATTAAATTTTAGCTCGATACCTCCACGTGTTCCTGAGAAAAGGGTAGGGACAGACAAACGGACGAACAACGAAGTGATCCTATAAGGGTTCCGTTTTTTACCTTTCAAGGTACGGAATCCTAAAAAGGAAGGCAAAACAAAAATATTCTTTCAAATTGAACCAGTAGTTCCTGAGATTACCGCGTTCAAATAAAAAACAAACAAACAAACTCTTCAGCTGTATAATATAGTATAGATTTCACCGGAATGATATAATGAAGCCATCGAAATGAGAAAAACAATCACCGATATGAACAATTTACGCACCGGAATTAATAAAATTCACCGAAATGATATTTTTTATCATTTCGGTGAATTTTGTTTCATTTCGGTGGTCAATCTAGGCCACCGAATCAACCGAAATGAAAACACCGATATTAAAATCAACGACATAATTTATCATAACAATAAAAGTTTTAAAGTCACAACGTTATTAATACCACACTAATAAACGTAGTTTGGGAAGGATACCAATAAATATTTCATACATTTTATGGAGAATTGGATGACAATATATTCCAACATGCGGAAATGAAAAATAAAATGTCCCATGTCACCGAAACCAACTACTTACTTTTTTGGCGGGAACACGGAGCAAGCGGCGCACGTCTATTTACTTTAAGCATTGAGGCGGCACTGGTATGTAGCGTTTTAGCGCGGGGGCAAGGAGCTAGAGTTGTCCCACGCAAAAATATTCTCGACAAACTAAAATTCACCGATATGAAAAGTCTTATTTGACCACATGCATTTTTACTTATAAGTCATTTAATTAAATAGATTAAATTATGAAATTATTATGTGATAGTACAATAACTATTCACGATTTAAAGGAAATAAGCAATAATACTAAATAACCAAAAGTTTTTACTGTATAAGGGAAATTAAACAGAAAAATGGATTTGACCGCGCAACCGAAATGAAAAATATGGTGCTTTATCATTTTTTATTCCGTATTTATTGTAGTCCTAATCAAAAAATCTTTATAGTCTCGTATACAGGATAACGCCTTCTATAAATAAAAAAATAAATAAGCCTCATTGTATCACTCTGCACTGCCGATTTCACTCATGCCGCGTAAAATTTGCTGTTCGGAAATTCACCCTAAGATTTCCTATCGACATTTTGTGTCGAGACAAATTAAGAGCTGCTCGTTCGTCATAAAAAAAAACAATATTCAATTAAGAACAAAAAATTACCACTATAGCTTCAAAAAGAACATAATGATAAATATTTTGTACTATGAGCCTGCTAAAGTTGTATTGAAGATAAATTAAAATCACAGAATAAACCCAGTCACCAAAACTGCAATGGAATAACAGAACATCAGCTAACCTTCGATTTGACCTGAGATTCTAAACTACATCGTCAGACTGTCAGCACCTCGTTAAGACCTTAAGATTTAATTTAGACTTTCTTGCTAATGTCAGCTAATAAAATAAAGCTTTATGAGTGAAAAGTTAAGTGCACAACCGTTTTCATTTAATTACTCAATGCAATCAACATTCATTACAGTACTTGACTTTTCAACTACCTCTTACCGTCATGGGCCATAATAAGTTAAAGGATCTGAATCTTGTGTTTCAGTACCTTGCAAGTATTAACACGTTCCGGGACACTACTCCAGACACAATAGATGTTTTATTGTTTTCACGCCTGTAGGCGTTCACTGTCCCGGAACGTGTTAATATATTCTCCTACCGATTTTCGGTAATGGCGGTCCCTCTCAACAGAGATAAGCCAGGTAACGCAGGAGATATAATACAGGGTGTTGTTTTGATCAGCGACGAGCGACTCAGGGATGAAAATATTAGTCGTGCTTATTCTAAAAAAAAATATTGATAATTATATGCAAGTTGTTTAAAAGAAAACCTTTTCACAACCTTCTAAAAAAATCAAAATGAATGAGGAAACTCGCACCCTCACCCGTAGCTCGCGCGTATTTACGAAATACTACGCCGTAGCTTGTAAGCGTAGCTACGGTAGGCGACCTGCACTCGCTGCATGGCACATCGATAAACCCGTTTGTCACGCGTTTTACCGCGTTTACCTGGATAATTTATCTCCACGTGCATGGTACAGTCTCTATATCTATAACGCGAGGTCGTAGACAATTTGTCTCTAGTGTGTAATGGCTGAATTATGGCTGCCGTTTTTATACAAGTTTGACAGTTTAGGAAAGTTAGCATCTGTCAATTATATCGAAATCTCGCGATTGTTTACATACCTATATCTATCTATACCGCTTCGCCCGCGACGCGACAAGCCAACCCATGCAGCGTGCAAGTGTTGATAGTTTTGTTTCGCCCGCTATATAGTAATCAAAAATTGATTTTGTGGGTTTTTTCCATTAAAAACTAATATTTCTTTTTGTCATTAGTATTGTTTGTACAACCACCCCTGAGTCGCTCGTCGCTGACCAAAACAACACCCTGTTTAGTGTCCAGATGTGTGTGCAAATACACAACTGCGTCTGTTCCTTCGCTATCATTAATTCGGAGAGATTCGACCGATGAGAGATCAGGCAAGACCTTGCAAGCAACACTTTAATAAATAGTGGCTACAACTTGGATCTTTTGGAGTCGGGCATTAAGTACTTATTTAACTTAAGGCTAAGCGCTGTAAAATAGGACTGTTAAGGTTATAAACTTTATTAAATATCTCACAATATGCCTTAATTATTGCTGCTTAAAAGTTTTAGGTAACATTTTAGGATACATATAAATTTTATAATTTGTAACTTTCTAATTATGGAAATACCAGTGGTTCCACAAAAAAATACCTTAAATGAAATTTAAACTACTACTTAGTATTTTTTATTATTTTTTAATTTGTTTATATCTACATATACTTCAGTGTTTAAAAATACTACTCAGGCCCAGTAGTGTGATTGATTGTTTACGGTTGGTTAACGACAGTAACGACTTGTATCCATTAGTTGAGATATATAATATGCAAAACATCAGTCTAATCAAACTATAAACATTCATCATTACGTATTATTAAAATTACACTTTTAATAGCAAAACCTTATTCAAAGCAGATTTGACAGGGACAACGCAAAGATATCTAGAGCGGCGAAACAAAACATGGGATCCCCTGACCTCAAGTAACCCCGCCTTAAGCGATTTCACACAACAAGCCGAAGCAACGACACCCTCTTAAAATTCCTTTTAACTCCAACTAACTTCGGAGTGAGACAGCTGCTGAAGATTCACAACTCGCTGGATGGTGTTATGCTGCTGTAATTAGTTTGTAATGTTGCAAGTTTGTTATAAAGATTGAAGAGTAATATTTTATTTTATTAGGAAAACACTACAGTATCTTAAAACTAAATTACTCACTAAATTTGTAACATCTTCTTCTTTTTGTGTAGACTCTGGCGTTATATTTTGACGACCAGTACTCGGCGACTGACAGAGCGTTGTCAGGTCCGCACGTGTGCAGGTATAGGGACACGTAGGGCAGGACAATAGGTGTGCCATCGTCTGTGGAGAGACACCACACAAGCATGCGTCGTCGATTTGTAACTAAACACCATTTAGGTGTTTCCTGTACATGATAAAGTAGGTAAATTAAGAAATTTTATTTTATTTTATTTTTATTTGGGACAAAAACAATTGTACAATCTTCTTCTCTTAAGATATAATAAAGATGTTTAACATTATTGCACAACCAACAACTTTATCCACATACTAGCTTTTGGCCGCGACTTCGTCCGCGTGGAATAGTGACTTCTTTCTCCCGTTTTTTACACATTTACCACTATATCTTTGCTCCTATTGGTCGTAGCGTGATGTTATATAGCCTATAGCCTTCCTCGATAATTGGACTATCCAACACAAAAACAATTATTCAATTCGAACCAGTAGTTTCGGAGATTAGCGTGTTCAAACAAACAAACAAACAAACAAACTCTTCAGCTTTATAATATTAGTATAGATTGTGTGATTGAAAAGACAATCTAGTGTATTTCTTAATATAGTGCGACTCTGCAGCGCACCCGCGGTACCGTGAATGCTTGGTAGGTGCTTTTGCCAATTCGGGCCGAGCGCAGCACGTTAGGTGTTAATCAAAACAATTGCCAGTGCCAGTAGGTACACTCAGCATTCACCGCACGCAACCGCACGGACAGTTACATATAAAATAATATAAAACAATAATTTATTTAAATTAAACGTAGGAGTAGTAGATAGTTAGTAATCTTATTCTATCCAAGCAAGAAGATATATTTTAATGACAGAAAATCAAGAGCATAGAGCAACAATTAGGTAGCTACTTTAGAGAAAGAACTAGGGAAATTATTTATTATTGTTTAAGAAACAATAATAAATAATCAGTCATTATCAAAGGTTGGTCAAACTCATTATTAAATGTCACTTTTTAAAACCATGTGTATTTGTATATGTATTCTCCGCTCTTAAATGCACCTGTAATCAGTTTAAAAGGGTGTGGCAAGTTTGATTAAAGTTTATAGGTAAACTGCTTCATTGAGACTTCGAATGCGGAACACAGGGTTGCGGAGGGAGGCGAGAGCGCGGTGCGTGAAGGGCACGGGGGGATTAACACCACCCGCACCCCTCGCAGGCGAGGTTTCAATGTCGCGGGCTGCCTTTAAGAATAATTATTTGGGGTTAAAATTTTAAAAATACATGTTTTTTTACGACATCATGTTTGTCGACACATACATACTTACACGTTTGTGCAAAATGTATTAGTATGATTATTGAGCCCTTTGAGACGTTTATAGTACATTTATTCCAAATTGTACTTTTTTGATGCTATAAACCTTAAACAGTTATCTCTTAACAGTGATTAATGTCAGCCGTATAATGACAACAGCTTACATTGATTTTCAATTGGTTTTACTTTTCTTACTTGTTTCACAATAAACACAGTTCAAAATAAGTAGATAGACTAAAATTCAAAAAACTGCCAAAAAATTGCGATAACAATCTTTTCCAGGCACATAAAGAACATATTGCACACTCTGCTCTCAAATTTGGCCGCTAGCCATATTGGTGACCTGGCTCACTGTGCATACAGGTTAAAACTTTTGTTCTTACTTTTATGCGGCTTGCAACTTTGCGGTAAAACATGCGGTGATTTTAAATTCAATGAGTTGTTGTCTTAGCAGGTTCAGACATGTTTTTCGTATATGTTCAAGATACTATCATGTATAAGATATAGATGTTTAAAATCCGTTTTTCTTCATTAGTCGAATATTGTAGGTATACAATCTTGATATTCCTTATTAGCGAAAATTTGTGTCATACATAATTTGTGTGTTCAGCGTTCAGTGTTCAGTGTTTTCAGCCATGTTTCATAAAAATCTGTACAGACTTTTTTTATTTGTGACTTTTAACTGTTTTATTAAGCTTGACCTATACATGATTTACGTTGCACAATCACCGATCTTTATACACGTACATATAATACACAGGTTTTAATTAAAATGTTAAATAAATAAACTTACGATCTTCCATCCAGTTTTCATATCTCCGCGCTCATGTCACCGAGTCTTGATTAAAATAAGTTTCGTTAATAAACAAGCGGAGGACAGCAGCCGGGGTGATTAAAATGCTAGCCAAATATTCTCAAGGAGTCATCAGTTTTGTAAAGTATTCCTAGGAAGACCCGCAGTCTTGTTAATGAAAATGTTGATGTTATTCTGTGAGCCTTATTGTTCACAGTTGTGTAACTGTAAAAGTAGTAGAGTTACTATAGAAGTATCTAAATATAAGACCCTTTACCCACTGCGACTTGAAGCATCGATGCAGAAGCGCGTTTTGAAAACGCGCGACAGCATCGCGACTCACGCAATGAACAGATTTAATTGCAGCCGTGCTTCTGCATCGATGCAGTCGCCAATATTCAGTACATAATTTGGCAATGTCAAGCTTCTGCATCGCGGCTGCATCGATTCTAACGCGCGTAAGCATCGCGTCTGCACCGATGCTAAAAGTAGCGCAGTGTGTAATGGTTGACATTTTGCACTGCATCGATCGAAACGTCGCAGTGTGTAAAGGGTATAAGTGTTCGTACGTTACGTTTCCACTATTATATTGACTGTCATCATCATCATTATCAGCCGAAGGACGTCCACTGCTGAATATATAAAGGTTAGCCCAGGATTTTCAGAAACTTGTGGTATCACTAACATCTAAAATTGCAAATGAAAACGTAACTCTCAGTTTTTTTTTATCGCCTCCTCGCTTAAAGAGCTATCTAACACAGAAATAGTTTTTCAAATCTGACTTAACTATTAAAAATAGGTCCTCTGATCGTTTCTAAAATCAGCTCCGGCCAAATAGTCACAAACAACTACGTTTTTAGGTTCCTATTAGTGTAATAAGAGCTCAACGTGTTTTTCACAATTCCACCCCAGATCCTACCAAAGGCTTTGAAAAGAATCAATCAATATGAATACTCAGTATGACACCCGCATTCATATGAATCTATTTCCTATTTGATTGATTCATCGGCCTGGCTATTCATGTTATTTGCGGCTATGATAATCTTATTCGTGTATGTCTGTCCTCTTTTTTTTATTTGATATGTTGTTCTATTGGCCTATTTATTATACTGTAGAGTGATAATTAAATTATAACAATTATTAACCTTTATTGTTATTTCAAATTTCCAATAGGTTACCTACAAGTCTTGGTACAACTTCTTTGAGAAAACCTGCGAAGGGTCTACCTTGTTTCGCAGATTTTTTATTGTCATAATTTTATTTGGCATATCATCTAATAGCATAATCTTTCTTTCGCAGAACATCAATTGGCATTCACTCATTTATCAGACGTTCAAAACGCATAATAGTGTAAGCTAGAATGATCTTTAGGCAGAAATTTAATATTCATAATAGTCTTAAAGCAGAATCATCCTAACGCAGAAAGTTCACAGATAGAATCTTCTTGTGGCATACAATTCGTATATATAGTCATTAATAGGCAGAATCATCCTATCGCAGAAAGTTCACAGTCCGAATCGTCTTTTGGCATATTTTTCATATTTAAAATCATTACAAGGCATAACTATCATATGGTTTTTATTTCTCTGTGTATCCCAAGTAGTTCTATCTCAGCAACACTAACATACAACATGCATGGCAAATCAAACATGCAGCATGCAAGCAAGCATTCAGCATGCAAGCAAGTATGCAGCATGCAAGCAAGCAAGCAAAGCATGCAGCATGCAAGCAAAGCATGCAGCAAGCAAGCAAGCATGCAGCATGCAGGCAAGCATGCAGCAAGCAAGCATGCAGCAAGCAAGCAAGCATGCAACATGCATGGTTTCTGTCACGGCTCCGGCGCTGCGGGGCTCCGGCAGTCCCACGCGAGCTTATCGTCGCAGATGGTTTTCGCTCACCACCGCAGCTTCGGCTTGCTGGCCGGCTTTGCCGGCCAGCCTCAGCCGCGGCGGCGCGCTTTCAAACCACCTGCTCCTCAGCTCGCGGGCTGCCTCGCCCCTCCGCGCCTACACGATTTTGAATTACACTCTAGGGGTGGGGCAAACAAGACTGCGTGGAGTCGGTTTTGCACCGATTCGTTTCTGTCACTAACTTTTGTACCACAACTTTATTACTTTTTAATTCAATTTTAGGGTAAAATACTATTTAAAAGAAATAGCAATATGCGAAGTGAAATTATTCTAAACGAAATTCTGCTTTCTTCATAGTATGCCAAGTCAAATTATGCCAAATAAACATTATGCTTAGCGAAAGTATGCAAAGTAAAATTTTGCCAAAGGTAATTATGCCTTATAAATTTCTGCTATCTTAAAAGTATGCCATTGTAAATTCGGGCATATAAATATTCGACCAAACAATAATTATGCTAATAGAAAATTCTGCCTGAATAATATTCGACTAAAAAAAATTATGCCAAGTGTGTTATGCCAAGTGACTTTCGGAGCAAAAAGATTCTGCCAGATAGAGGGAACCCACCTGCGAAAAATTTTAACATGCACCATAAAACCCATAATTTACAAAAACTAACGTATTGTTTAGTTCTTCAATCAAGAAAACAAAAGATAAAGTCGTACACTTGCGCTGGAAGAATATCAAACCTTTATGTTTTCCATCTCACATCAAAATGAGGAAGCAAGACACAACAAGAAACCATGACAACTTCAAAGGTTTATACGAACCATTTTCTGGGCTGCGTCTATTTACGAAACCCAATATTTTCCAGCTGAGAGATACAGGAATATTTCTGAAGCGAGAGGTCATTGTCAATAATGAGGCGAGCAATTTCACGCGCGACCTCTGGCGGCGTATCTTACGAGCCAGCCGTTTATAGAGTAGACGGGAGACTTTGTGATGAGTGACTAAGTCGCAGCGATGTTGTGCGACTAAAAGTTAAAACTGCAACGATGTATTAGGTACGGATACATTACCACTCGACCGGGCCGTACTCTTCAGACTGCCGAAATTTTTGAATACTGCCATCTTTTTCCCTCGCAAGGCTATACTAGTATGAGCGACAAGGATGGCGAGATTGGGAAACACAACATTGTGTGTGTAGCAGTGGCTGTCTCAGGAATATATTTATATGTAATTGCATCTTTGTTGTAACGCCTTCTTGTCTGAGGTGTTACAAATAGGCATTATTTCGAGAGCTAGATATAGACGTAGTTGGTTATGTCACAACAATTAATCGCAAAGGTCACAAAAAAGTCGCAGATCTATACAACCACAGATGCCAAAAGTCTTCAGTATGGCCTCCCTTATTGAGCGAGAGTTTCGCTGAGCCATTGATCTTTGCAAGTGATAATGGGTCTTGTTAACCAATGCCCGACGGATATTAAAACCTTCACTCCTTGTTTGTTACACGCAAACATCTATGGTCGTTTTTTGCGTGACAGAAACATATTGCAATATCTACTCTTGTAACGTTGCGTGACGAAATATATTGGGTGTGCCTAGATCAAAATATTGCTGTGTTCATTGTGTATCATGTTTTATTGGATGTGTTGGCGATTTCATTATTTGTTGACTTCTTACATCAATATGGTTTGGTATACATGCCCATCACTTCGGCGTCTTTTTCAACTTTAGATTGTTGTTTTTAGGGTTCCGTACCTCAAAAGGAAAAAACGGAACCCTTATAGGATCACTTTGTTGTCCGTCTGTCCGTCCGTCTGTCAAGACCCTTTTTCTCAGGAACGCGTGGAGGTATGAAGCTGAAATTTATATCAATTACTTAGATCTACTGTCCCTTGAAGCTGTGAAAAAATCAAACTTCTAAGCCAACGCAATCAAAAGATACAGCCGTTTATGCCGCAAATTTTCGACACTTGCAAGGGAATCAAAACCTACAGGGTGCTTCCCGTGAACTCAGAATCTTGAAATTTGGTACGAAGCAACGTCTTATAGCATAGATAAAGGAAAAATTACGAAAACCATAAATTTTTAGTTACATCACATAATATATATTTTTTTAATAATTTTAAACTTACTACCCATTTACTCATAAACGCGTAGAGGTATTAAATTGAAATTCATACCAAATACTCAAGTCTATAATACCTTTAAGCTTTAACAAAATTAAACTTCTATGTCAACGCAATCAAAAGAAACAGCAATTTAAGCTGCATATTTTGAAACTCGCAAGTACTCGCAAGGGAATCAAAACCTAAAGGGTAATTCCAGTCGACCTAGAATTTTGAAATTTGGCATGAAGCAACGTTTTATAGCACACATAAAGGAAAAATTCCGAAAACCTTAAATTTTTAGTTACATTACAAAAAATTTTTTTTTAAATAAATATAAACTTATTATATTGTTTTAAACTTTCATGGTCACTAACATTAGAATAGTTAGATACGGGATTGCTACCATGTACCATGTACAAAGATAGGGTAGATAGACAACCAGTATTTTTGCCATACATAAAAGGAGTGACAGACAAGGTCATTAATGTTCTAAATAAATATTCACTAAATACTGTCTTCACTCCATTAAGAAAAGTGGCACAATGTTTAAGATCTCCCAAAGACAGTTTCCCACTACAAAGACCTGGTGTCTACAAAATTTACTGCAGCTGCGGTAGCTCATCTGAGAATATAAACACCTAGAAGGAGGGTTCCTAACAAAGATCGTTGTCAAAAGCGCGCACATTTTGTAGCTACGTGTGCGTAAACAATATCCCTGTCACGCACACTAGTAAAGGAATAATATTGTCAGAAAATCTCATTTCTACTAAATGGTAGAAAATTGAAATATTAGGGAACCTATGTATAAAGAAATAACGAACGTAGGCTTTTTATTTTATTCAATGGTTTAATTATCCTTTATTTTACTCTTTTCTGTTTGATGTATGGATTTAAAAACACACCATATAGTTCTGATTGTTAATCTAAGATTGCCACCGCTACAAAATGGCGGATTCCATAATTATTTTATCACTACTACCTCAACATGAGTGTCATAATGTAAGAGCTTGATTAGTAGAATAGAGCGAACTATAAAAAAAATCCTAATAAGGCCACCAACAAATGGCTGATATACAGAATGTAAAAAAAGTACAAGCCAAATTCAAAGGGGTGGTTAAAAGTGGAGTCTAGAATACAGGAAAAATATTTTAAAAAATCTAGCTCTTTTTTCTACATACAATTTTAATTTGCATTAAATTGCTTCAGAACAGTTGACGATCCACCAATCACAACAGGCGTCCATTTAAGTAATGATTCTGCTATTAACAATAATACTAATTGATTAAAATCAAATCAAGCAGCACCGTACAAAATCATACTCGAAAACATCTAAGATTGCGCGCACGTTATTCATAAAAAGCTACAAAACTAAGGTAGCCGCACTATCTGTCACTTTCGCACATTGTTAACGTGTATTTTCAACGAGTATTAACTCATAGTAATAGCGGTCAGTAGGTCAAGTGCATTATTTTTTTACGGTTGTCTCGGGATGCGTGCGCGTAGTAATGGATCGTAGACGCAGGTTCTCAGATATTGAGAACCTACCATTAGATGGTCAGAGTGACATGACGAAGCTGACATGAGTGTGCATGAAACGGTGCGTTGGTAATCTGAAAATAGTGTGGATTACAGAAAGCCTAGCCGATCAAGTGGTCAGAGCAATACAAAATTGACATGACTTCGATTAATTACATGCGCCCAGTGTAGGTTGTTACTACACACTGTTACTACAGTTGATTATTTATATTCGTGATTTATTGTAAGTAGTTGATTCCAATTTTTAAGTAAGCCAAGGTACCTACATGCTCAATTTTGCACTGGTCTAATCAAATTTTGGGTTTTTTGACGGTCCTGGGCCCGTGAAGTACAAAGGGAAAATAGAAGTCCAGTTCAAGCCGTAAACATAACCTACCTATAAAACTAAATATTGAACTGTGTGCCGTAGCGTAAGATAGAGCGCGCGCCTGCTAGTTTGGTTGGATTGACAATCATCATACATATGGTATTTTTAAATAATCATTTAAAAAAACACTATTTATTAGGATGGACCCCTAATAAATAATGTATTTTTGTGGAGTATTTTTCTGTAGTAATAGAAATACTCGTTTAATTATTATTTTTTCTTTTCTTTAATTTTTTTTTATTATTTTTCCCGTGTTCTAAACTCGATTGACAACCACCCCCTTGAATTTGGCTCATACTTTTTTACACCATGTTTATTAAAAAAAACATTTATTTCTGTATAAAGACTCACTTACTCACTTGGGGTGTCGTAGCACAGTGGTGGCAGCGCTTTGGTAGTAATACCGAAGTTAAGCAACTTACGGCGCGGTCGGTGTTTGCATGGACCATTCCGTCCATATAGGTGACTTATATCCCGAGCATCTCCGTGCTTCGGAAGGCACGTTAAGCCGCTGATTCCAGCTTTTTTTATAAAGACTCACAAGGAGCACTTATACCCGACACGAACATTCGAAACCATGAGAAGTTTTCTTTTTCCCATCACTTTATAGCTCTCACTAGATGGCGTTAGGATCACTTAAGTAACAATTTTGTTCACATTGGCGGTAAACTATAGACAAAAAAAAAGTGCGTAATATTGTAAATCGTAGAAAAATACGAAAATATACCTATTCCCGATTTTATTCTATAAAAAATAAATTTGTCAATTGCGCAATTCCAAGATTTTCTTTGATTCAAAATTGCATTCTATAATAGCTAACAAACACCTCAACTAAGGGTAAATAAATATACATCTGATTATCCGATCTCTAGTTATAATTGTTAAAAATGACAGCAATAAAGTTTAAACCATAAAACTATCCCAAACATAGTGAATAAAACTTTATTAAAAAGGAATGGTAGTTTTTTAAATTCCACCTATACTGACAACACTTAAGCAAATTTTAAGCAAATTTTTAAGTTTTAGGTATTACATGTATAAAATCAAGCTTAATTTGATAAATTACACGTGGTATGCATTGCTTAGGGTTTTGTTGTGTTTTTAAGATCTGTTGTGGCAACCATTGACTGCACAAACCGTCATTATTATCAAAAATTCGGGAACTGTTACTCGTACTGCGTGTCCTTGAGCACTAAGAGCTCAATGTCAAATAGTTGCCAAATGGGCTACTATTGAAATGCGCCATTTACGAGCCAGGACTAGGCTTCTAGGTGTTTATATTCTCAGTAGCTCATATATTGGCCAAACTAAACGTTCCATAGCGTGCCGAATGAGTGAACACATAAAAGCGGTCAAAAACAATGACAGACAGAAATCTGCTATTGCTGAACATTTATTAGAATCGGGGCCAAATCACTGGATCGAGTTCCACAACCCTCAGATAATTTCGACAGAACGCCACTACATACCAAGATTGGTTAGGGAAGCGATCGAAATAACTAAATACAAAAATTTCAATCGTGAGGACGGGTTTAAATTGTCAAGTGTCTGGAATCCAGTGGTTCGAATGTGTAAAAACCGTGTAAATAAAAATAGTTCCGTTTCGCGAACAGATACTGTCAGTGTTGTGTGTCGAGAACAGACGCGAGTAAATAGTGAGTTTGTGGACAATGGTACCGGCGGCGAGCGGAATAAACGACTTCGAAGGAGGGTAGACCGATATGTCTGCCAATATCAAGTTGAAATTCATATCAAATACCTTGCAGGTTTGTATGGAACCCTCGGTGCGCGAGTCCGACTCGCACTTGGCCGGTTTTTTTAATGTACCTTCTATTTTTATGCATTTATTTTGAATGGTTTTCTGCTATACATAATACATGGTTAGTTATATAAAAATATTTATCACAAACAGGCAGACTTGAAATTGCAATTTATTGTTAAGAAACTAGTAAATAATGGTGTCTTTCAAAGTTTATTCTTTGTTTGAAGATATTCGAGAATAATTTTAGTATTCAATAGAAACAAAATTAATTGTTAACAAAAATATCCTGGGGGCGTATTGCGATCCAACTTAATCCGTTCAATTCCGAGGCAGTTCAATTCAGACTCAGTGTAAACGAATATTATCAATATAATTATATTATAATAATACTATAATGGTATGAATATTAATCTTTATATTGTTATATTATAGTAATATTATCAATATAATGCGAAATTGCAATAATAATTGCTAATTTGACAGTAAATCAAAGTGTTCTATCTGTCAAAACTGCATCGCAATACATGTCCCTGTTCTCTGCAAAAAACATAAACGTAATTCTGTTTAGAAAACCGTCCCAATTTACTGATACAATAGCGCCACGTGCCAACTTAATTCCGTCGAAGTGCCTGCCCTACAGAATTGAGTAGTGTTTCCTTGAAAAACATTATCCAGTTTGGATCTTTCCTTTTTGGGAACAAAAGAAAACAGTACATTATTATTGCTAATTTATAGTGAAGCCCCCTGAGTGTTGCCGATGCGTTGCGTCGACTCTGCAATAGGCATGACGTTCCATGCCTATTGCAGAGTCGTTTCATGAATAGCAGATAAAAATTTCATATGAAATTAAATTAATTATTTCAACCTGCTACTTTTTTTTTCATATAGATTGCTACAAATCGCACTCTGCGAAATCTTGCGAAATGAAATGTAGCGGGCGAAATGCTTGAGCGCGAGTAACGAATAGAAATGATTATGCTCTATAATATATGCGGTCGTATGTGACTTACAGCTCAGCAGTTAAATATTGAATTTTAATTTCACAGCCGTAAAGTTGAGATCATTTTCTAATGAATTTGTAGCGGGTAGGTACTACAAAAGCATTATTTGCGTACAGTGAAGTTCATATAAAATTCATTAGTCGCGTACTGCCGTCGCAATTCACAATTCGAAAAAAAACATTGGCAATGAAACTTCGCATGTAATTTTATATGAAAAAATTGCATCATTTCATGAAATGAAAATGAATAATAAGTAGCAATCATTTCCATGTATACACTGCAACGTTGGGGCGGAGCAGCTCCGTTGTTCTACGTATTTTAAACGTAAGCAATATGCCACGTTACGGTGCGTTGATACAACGTGCGGCGACGCAACGCACCGTGAGGCATGCCGTTCAGATTTGTATGTATTATAGGTATAAGTCAGATTTCTATGATCTGACATCGCAGCGTCGACGCATCGCGTTGGCAACGCTTTTGTGGCTTTGCTCGTTTACTTACGATTTATCATTTATTCGAAACAGTTTACAAAAAAATTGAGTAGATAAACGTCAGCCAAAACTCTATGAAAAGGAACATATACGTTTCTTCAAAATGAAAAAATATTAAGATATAAATTGCACTTGCAAAGAGCAACTGTGAATCTGTGACAGACGAGGAATTGAACCCCGTGTCTTACGCAATCCGGGGGCATGCCTAAACCACTCGGCCACCGTCACACTAACAAGCCTGTTAAATTTTGCAAGCGCTTTTTAACGCGTAGGCTGCGTGCGTGCGTAGTTGCTTTTTACATGTGAAATTTAGATTATTTAGTTTGTATGGTGACAAAACACTATAAAAACAAAAATAAACTATAAAATATTAAGAACTTGGTACTTATAGCATATTCAATATCAGTTTTTAATTGTATCCAATTTGGCACAAAAAAGGCAAAGAACTGATGGCTCTTTAAACATATTGGAATGTGTGAAAATCAAGACGAAAAAAATTCCTCTAAAATCTCCTCTACTGGTTCAATGTATTACAAAATCGATACTAACTGTCATCACGAATAACGGACGGGGTTTTACTTTAATCTAAGCCGAGGTTCTTTTTGCTTTTTTCCGAAGTAAAATATATACGTAATATTTTTTTACTTCAATAGCTAAGTAATAAAAAAGTGATTAATAAAATAAAATATCTGCTAATAAAGAAATAGAACTATAGAAGGCAATAAAAATATCAAACACTTAAAATAATAATCTGTGTAAGGTAAGGCCCTTCGTAATACATGGCAAATCAGGTGAAAGTCTAATACTACAGCCAGCGAAAATCTGTACTCTTAAGTTTACCTGAGAGTATCAATTTAATATTAAACTTAAACGTCATTACCAGCACATAAAAAATCCACGACCTGTCATGTGACTGCCAATAGTTTTCGTGGTAATTACGTGGTAAGACATAGACTTCGTCACTCTTTTGTCTTTTTTATTCTTTTGGAATGTTATTCCTTTTTATTATATACACGTATTGTAAAGTAAAAGTAGTTTATTTACATATTCGTTCATTGACACAATCAAGATATCAATAGAATGGTTGCCCTAGCAACCTGGTCTATGAAGAGATAATATGTCAGAGACATGACACGCCTCCGCGGCGAATCCTGAATGCGGCACCTCCTCTCTCCCCCCGTATTGTCCTTGTACTATATGAAATGGGTTGAGTGTTTACTCTTAACGTAAGATGGCCTTTGGAATCTGGTATTTGTCTAAGGTCTGTTCTAAAAACTGTTGTAGCAAATTCCTTTAATAACCGATCTAATTTCGCATCTTGTTGTACCGTGTCGACTAGTCGTATATCGGCTTTCTTAACATCTATTTCTCTCATCCAACTTCTTCCAAAAATTGGGTCTACGTTCTTGTCGATTATGTACAACTTGCCATAAAAAGTCTGGTCCTTGTAAACTCCTTTTACATATGCAACTCCGACGGGTTTGATGATTTCTCCAGTATAAGTGCGAAGTTTCATTTCAGTGTTGAAAATCTTTTTGTTGATTCCTAAACCCTTGTAATCCTTGAGAGAAATTGAAGATAAGGTTGCACCAGTATCAAACTCCATGCGTATTTTCTTATTTTCGACAATCACGGTAATCACATATCTCTCAGATATTTCGCTCTTGATAAGATTGATTTCAGCAATACTTTCATGACTAGATGTATTGGATAATTCGTCCAATTGATTTGTATGTGTTCTCTTAAGACACACTCTAGCTAGATGTCCTTCTTTTTGACATTTTCTGCAAATTGATTTTGAAGCTCCACATTCATTAGCGCGGTGGTCGCTCTTACCGCATCTAAAACATCTGCCTTGCAAATCTTTTATCATCACCGATGGCTTGTAAATTGACGAAGGTTGTCGAGTAGAAATAGTAGTTTTAATTTTGTTAATGCATTCTGGTCTTCTTTGTAAGTCAGTAAGTATTTTCGAGTTCTCTATCTTTCCCATTACAAAAGCTTGAGCTAGTTGCACTAACTTTGTAAATGATGGAGTTTCTCGTTCTTGTAATATTTTTGTTCGAATATCACCGTCTTTTAATCCACGTATAAATTGTAGAGATAGAAAGCTTTCCATAGTAGTTTTTTTACAATTATGACAGTAAAATTTGCAATTCGTTGATAGTTTCTTTAGTTCAGATGCGTACATAGAAACAGATTCGTTTTCTTGTTGTATTCGTGATATGAATTCATGTTGTAATGCCCAAATGCTTGGCTTAGGATCAAGGTAATCGTCTAACATTTCTACGAGTTCCTCAAATGATTTGTGTAATGGTTCTTCTGGTGAGCAAAGGTCGTTTAATCTTTCGTGAAGTTCTGGTGATAGAGTCGATAGTAATATGTAAACTTTTGATTTGACATCCGTAATTTTATTCAGCAGAAAATATACCTCTAATCTCTTGTTGAAATTGCGGAAAGATTCATTTTCGTGTAATGGTTGGAAATTCAATTTAGGTAAATGATCTATTGTTGTACTTGTACTAGGAACTGAAGTCGATAATCCGTACCTTTGGTCTTCATGCACAGATCTGTTATTGTTTTGTAATGTCAGTAGCTTGGTTTTCAATGAAATGCACATTTCTTCACTTTCATACCGCTGTTCAATTTCGTTTTCGAGAAGTTCGTCAGTTGTATGTAATTCAATTTCTTCGGCACATAAAGTCTGGTGTAAGTTTAGGTAATTTGCGGTTCGTGTCAAAATACCTCGTAATGCGGATCGCACTCTGTTGTAATTCTTTTCATTGGAAGGCATCTCGTCGCCAAATTATTATATACACGTATTGTAAAGTAAAATTAGTTTATTTACATATTCGTTCATTGACACAATCAAGATATCAATAGAATGGTTGCCCTATTACATGATCAGTGGCCCTAGCAACCTGGTCTATGAAGAGATAATATGTCAGAGACATGACACTTTTAGTAGGTTTTGATTTGCTCAAAATGAAATGTAATATTAATCTGAGGAAACTTAATTGGTTATACCATTATAGCTGTATGCTTCCCAAGTAATAATAAAATAACTGTTCTGCAATTGTTATCATTCAAAGACGGAATCGATACAATACTTATATTGTTTCTGTACAAGAAATATACCTAACATCTTCTCTGATACCATTTGCAAGACTGTTGAACCGTATAACGGGATCATAAGAGCAGCTCAAGTTTCAGCAAATGGCTTTTAACGAGCCCTTTTGATACCATTTGATTTCCTCTTCGGGCTAATAAGACTTTCTTGAGGCCTATTTTTGAATCACTCGCGTCGATATGGCGTATGTTTTTTTTAGTATTGTTCGATATTCAAATAGAGATCAGTTGAAAATCAAAGTGATAAAAAAAAGAAAACTCAGTCTAACTACTCATATTTAGCGTGATTCCGTTGACTTCTTATCGATTTTCGGACTAAAATCACTCGTAATATTCACGCGAGTGATTCAAAAATAGAGCTTTTGGTATGTTAATCATTTTGTAGGACCTATTGACAAGGGTTTATTGGTATCGAACGGATTGTTTATTGTTACAACAAACCTTGGACTGGAACAAACAAACTCAGGTCATTAGCATTGCTCTTTGAAAATGGGTCTTTCCTTGTTGTAATATATTATTTGTATAATTTAAGTCATACCAATAAGATAGATGGACGACCTTGTAAAGATCGCAGGATCATACAGGACAACGCTTGAACAGGTCGCTGTGGAAAAGCGTGGGGATGGGGCGTATGTTAAGCTCAGCAGTGGACGTCCTATGGCTGATAATGAAGATGATCATGAAGTCATATCAAATTAGATACGAGACCATGCGCTTGAACTGCTAAGTAGGGACGTACATAAGAAGCATACTTGTCTATCAACTGGCTCGGTGGCGCAGCGGTTAGAGGGTCGCATTTTAAAGCGACGGCTGCGCCAGAGGTCCCGGGTTCGATTCCCGGGTCGGGCCAAAAATATGTACCTGGGTTTGTCTGTTCAGAAATTCTCAGGGAAGCCCGGAATTTGGAAGTTGGCGGTGTTTCACCCCCATGCCGTTAGGCCATTGGTCCTGCGCCTGATCTCTCTCCGGTCGTGTCAGATTTCTGTCCCATCGGGCTATGAGAGTGAAATGAATAGAGAGTGCACCTGTGTTTGCGCACACACTTGTGCACTATAATATGTCCCGCGTAGTCGGTTAGTCGTTGTGACTGGCCACCGTAGTCGTAATCGGCTAGGGGGACTACTACTTGTCTATTTCAAGCCCAAAAATTGTAAGTAAATGCTCTCGCATTCTAGGTTCTCACGTAAGCAAGTAAGGTCTCCTAATCAAAGTGTTCACGTTTTCGCGAAACAAGACTGTGAATTACCATCACAACACACCCGGATGTCGAATTTATCCAAAGAACGCACGGAAAATTATTCACAAGTGAAATTATACCTTAGAAAAGTTCCTGCTATTCGCTCTGAATGCCAAATAGGTAGGGAATATATTAATGTGGAAGCTTTTCTTAGACATTCCCCACAAAAATTATATCAGCATGGTGATTATGTAAATTGTAAGTGATAAGAATGGACACACTGGATTTGTATCCTTGTGTACCCTTCAACGGCCAAGTCACACAACATTAAATATAATATTAAAGAAATCGCAGTAAGGAACCTTAGACTTGGCACGCATTTGAATAGATTTCATTACTTCTTAAAGATAAACAAGCAGCTCCATCGAGACTTGACTAGTTTTTTACAGAATATGTTGGTAGGATTTCACTTCTTTTTGTAGAAAAGAAAGCATATTCATTTATTGTATTAGATTTTCAGATACTTTATCTTCATTTTATTTTTTTACATCAAATGAAGCGGCCCACTAAGTTAAATATTTTTTGTTTGGCGCAACTTCAACTAAGTCTTGAGGCCAAACCGTCAATAGAGATAGGAATATGCAGCACGTTGCTGTATTAGTAAGTGCAAGCGAGATAGATATAACACTGACAGAATTCAGTTGATAGCACGCAAAAAATGGTGTCAACCTACGTTTTGTACTATGCTACGCTCGCTTCCATAACTTATTATTCACTGTAAATAGGTGATGAGGTGGCGTTCACACACGATCATCTGCATTATGAATGAATGATCAGATACTACGAGTGGGAGAAAGGTTTTATACGTGTTTTGTGGTAATCGGTTAACCTAAACATTTTTGCTAATAAATTCGTAACTAAACTCAAACTAAAAAGTAAGATTTTTATAAAGATTATTATTAGTAATATAAAAATAAGTCGAGTTTCCCTCCCTGACGCTATAACTCCAGAACGCACCAACCGATTTCCACGGTTTTGCATTCGTTGGAAAGGTCTCGGGCTCCGCGAGGTTTATAGCAAAGAAAATTCCTATAAAACGGGGCTGGGGCGGGACGGGGCTGGGGCGAAACGAAATTCGCTGGGACTGCTAGTTAGTAATTAATATTTTTATTATGTTGATTCATATTATTAGTATTAAATGTACAGTCGCCAGAACATCAGGCTGCCCACTTTTGTTGCAAACTAACCCTTCTTCATCGGCATAAGTACAGGTTCGTACAATTTATAAAGAGAGACGCTAGTAATAATCTATTTTTAAATTAGATATAAGTTTTTGATCGCTGTTTTCAGAACTTAAGTATTTCGTTCTTTGGGGTAGAGGAGAGCACAGAATTAATATAATAAGACCTTAGAGGCTTAGTTATTTACTGTGTAAGAGAGAGAAAATGTGTTTTTTTCTAAGTAAACATTATTTCATATGATTATTACGTTACAGCTAATGGACTCGGTTATTAAAACTCCCTTATACCCAACCACATCTGTTCTAGACGTTAAGTGGTTAGTATATTAAGTTATGTACGAATATACCTACACTACAAATCTTACTGTAGCCTCTTACATTAGCCTATCAGTCTACTGTGTTAGTATGTGGCCATGTCTTCAGCAGCCTTTTTGCAAGAAAGAAAGCAGAATCAATAATACAGAATGAGTTTTTCGGCAGTAACCATGAGGTACAATGTCTTTTAAAACTATCCATAAAGAGTAAAGGGACCTACTCAGATTTAGTAACTTCAAAACTTTCTCGTAGAAACATGGGTGACGATAAAAAAAAATAGTACTTGTATGGGAAGTCAATGTTATTGTTTTTTGAACTATGTTTCTAGGCGAAAGTTGATAAGTTACTGATTTCGAATAGCTCCCTTCATTCCTAATGGGTAAACACACCTAGTATAATATATACTCACAAGATAACCTATTTTATTTTAATTTGAAAACCAACTGCGTAAAATACAATATTTCTTATCTAGTGCTTATGCTATTAGTAAAGCTAATTACAGGTTTCCTTTCATTTTACGGTGTGTATATAGGACACTTGAAAATATCAAGTTGTGTCAAGCCCGAGTGTCCGAACACTCAGGCTTGTTGACACATCTTCCTGACGCACGCCTAATCATTCGTTCATATCGGCAAGCGTGTTGAAATTTTCATGTTTAACATACTTAATTTTAAGTTTACACAGTGTAACGCTGAATTTACAAAAACAAAACCATCATATACCTACATCAAAATTATGATTAAAATGTAAAACAAGACAATATTTAACAAAAGCTCTCGTTATGTCATTATTTTCTTTACAAAATGAATTTCTTTACAAACTTATCCTGTATAAACATCGTAACTGAGCACTCCAGAAATCGTATCTTACTAGGTGCGAATTTGCCCGGCCACTTCTTACGTATTCACTCTACGGAATCGCCAAACACTCGGATATTATATTTCCGTGGTATCCCGATCCTTGCTTGGTAGTCCCGACGCGAAGTGACGTGTGATATCTCGAGAAACTTGTCAATTGCTATACTGGACATTGTTTTGTCGATACGACGATAATGCAAATTAGCAACGGGCGAAGTCTGAAGCAAACTTTTTGACATTTCGCGTAGACAATTTCAATTTTCTGATTTTCTGCTGCATTGAATATCTAACTTACGTAGCTCTATATCTTTGATCTTAAAATATTTTTGGTTTTTTTAGGCTTAATTCAAAATTTCTTCCCAATCAATAAATACACGAAATCACCAAATTTGTCTCAGCGCTTTTCGAGCGCTACCTTGTGGTTATACAGGGAACTATGTCGAGACTTCCGCACCTGCGTTATATTCGCCTGAAAATATCATTTCTCATGTTTTCTCCTTGACCCTGATAAATATTTTGTTGTATGCGGATGGCTAGTAATACGGTTTTTTGCTCGGTCGCTTCTGTAATGATGACCGTTTCCGAATACAGTTAGTTTCTGACGATTCTTTTGTTTTCTGTGTGGGATATTCTCATGACTAAAATAATATAGTTTTTAAAAGGTACTTATTTCTTATTATTATTGAAGAAGGTAAGGATTATTTCGGGCTCCTAGGTTGATGCAACGCTGTAAAGACGCAACGCAACTAAGATATTATAAAAAAATAAAAATAAAAACCATTTCAAGGTAACTAAATTACATCAGATTGATTAATAAAATCAGTGTTATTATCATTTCTGTATGACAGCAAGAATAAGAAAATGTTTGCTAAGTACGGTAGGCTATTCTGGTCCCTTTTTAATCACTATACCTACTATATTAATTAGCTGTCATTCTGTTAAGCCACAGTTACAAGTGAAAAAGACATAAATACAATTTTCAGTATTACAGGGATTTTGTTTTTAGTTAGGATAATACTTAGTACTGATGATCTGTGCCAATACAAAAGCTCGTGCCTATCACCTTAAGAACCAATACCACTTTTTGTTAATTTGTTTCGCTCGCACTACCGTCGTAAGAAATGAGTTTGTCTCTGTCGGTCATCTTGTATGTAGTTGTGAGTAGTGCCATTTTTTAGGTGACAATTAGTATAACATGCCGTATCTTCCGCTATTTTATTTTAATCAAAGGACGCCCGTTTTAATGTTTAGTGTGCTAGCGATTTTTGTTAAAAAGTGGTCAAGCGCGAAATAATTCGACCGTGCATTATGAGAATGTACCCGCTGATTTTGGTTGCGTGTCAGGTCAGGTCTTTCGTGAAGGTCGAAGTCAATTGTTTATGTTTAAGCAATTAGTTGTGTTTGTTACATTGTAATCACAATTGCTGTTCTTAAGAACTTTAGTCTGCGAATAATTGTTCTGGGAATTAAAGGTAACTTTGACACGTGAATATGTATCTATAACGTCGTTTTACCCCGACCCCGTTCCACCGCGGCCCCGTTTTATGTTTTAAGTCTTATTTGGGATCAAGAAAAGTCCAACACAATAAATATCTTGAAAACCGGTCCACCCGTTGTAGAGTTATAAGTGGTTTATCTAACACGATTTTCTTGTAATCAGTCAGGTATCAAACGACTGCCGGGAGTCGCATAATAATGGAATTTCTATTGTGTCTCGTTCACACATACTTGACGAGTTAAATAATGATATTCTCCTACCGAAATTCGGTAATGGCGGTCCTTCGTGAAGGACCTACGCAGGAGATATTATTGTGCCCGTATGTGTACGTTATACACAAGTGCACTCTCTGTTCCTTTCATTATCACTATCTGGTATTATTAATTATTGACTATCAGCATGTCAAAACAGTCACATCATGCATGACTTGCTTCGAGAGATGATAGGGGAAAGAAAGGTTAAACGGACCCTGTAGGCACAACGGACCATGTTTATCGTTTGGAAACTATTAACGCCATCTGTGATGTACGTCTTTAAAAGTATTATATTCTCTCATGTGTACCATTATTATTAGTATAATGTTATATGTGTATGTTTATTATTCTATACTAGCTTTTGCTCGCGACTTCGTCCGCGTGGAATAGTGACTTCTTTCTCCCGTTTTTTACTCATTTACCACTATATCTTTGCTCCTATTGGTCGTAGCGTGATGTTATATAGCCTATAGCCATCCTCGATAACTGGACTATCCAACACAAAAATAATTATTCAATTCGAACCAGTAGTTTCGGAGATTAGCGCGTTCAAACAAACAAACAAACAAACTCTTCAGCTTTATAATATTAGTATAGATTAGTATAGATTATGCATATAAATATGGCATTTATGTAAGTAGTACTCGTATGTATGTAACATCACGCTCTGTCTTTTGTCACTTTATCACTTTCTTCGAGCCGCCTATTTTAATTTAGTAATTTATTTCAGGCAACAAAGGCTAATCAAATAACAATAGATACCTTAAAGACTAACATACAATAACAAAAATAAAAATATCAAAATAAATGTAACACTATTTTGCTGGCCTAGTGTTGCCCTTGCTTGTTTATAGCTATGGTTGACTGGTAGAGAATGCTTTTAGATAAAGTCCGCCATATGTAACGGTAAAAATACCAAGTGTGCCTTAAACGCTCGCCAGCTAAAGAGCTGGCGAACAGCTTACGTACTCCAATTCATCTTTGAGATCCAGTAATTCAAAATGGACGGGTAAATCGCGCATCTGAATTCTAGAAGCGTGTTTCCTCTGTTGCATACTATTGTGATGCACAAAATATGGCATCGCGGTCTACCATTCCGACTCTGAACTGAATGGCAAAGGCGGAGGAATCTCAATCTTCACGCGATATAAGTTTCCTGCACAATGATGCATTGCCTGTGAAAGTTTAGTACGATATAGCTCACAAGAGTGCAATTTTATTTGGAATAGGAGTGGAAGATGCAATGCTAATGCATCAATTCTTTTAGGAAATGCACAATAGAGATTACTCTCGGTGATCTCTTTTCATACTTGTTGTACCTGCAATAAACTAATTTTTTTTCCTTGCATGTCGAATATTAAAAATATTCTTGACATTTATTTTTAAAGAAATGATTTATTTTAAAGTAAGATAAACACAAGATTCACAATTCATCGTTTAACCTTTCAAACGGGTAAGACATCGTTAAACACTGAGATCGTTTTTAAATAGTTCGGTCATTCTCACGATAAGGTGTTCTTCGTATAATTTCCGTCACGATTTTTATTTTGCAAGAAATTCGTTTAATTGGCTATTAAATTAAGAAAAGACGATAAACTAAACAGAATTATGTATTTGGCACTTCAATGTGCCGACTGGTTATGGAGTTATGAGGTGACAAAGTTTTGGGTGTGACGGAAATTAAAAATAGCTTACTTAAATTTATATTGTATTGAAATAAAACTCAAATAGAAAATAAACAGAATTTAATGAAAAGTAAACCTCACAAGTTATTGTACAGTCTACAAATAACAAAAAAACCTCTTTAATAAAACAACAAATTTGCTCGGCTACCGAGCAAACAGATAACTGATAATTTAAAAAAAAACAAACAATATTTGTAATTTTATGATATTGTAAATGAACCATTTTAGCTGTCTATTTATTAGAAACTCGAACGATAAACAAGTCATTATCACCAAATCCCCTTTAACGGTGTCTTTTTCTGAAACTTACATATGTTGTCAGGTGTTATATAATTTCCGTCACGTTTAGCGTGACGGAATAGGGTGATGGAAATTAGGAACACGACGGTATTTATGAGATATTAATTAAATGGTAAACAATACAGTACATTGCTACAAGTATGAGGTAGCCAACGAATGCCTGCATATAATATTATCACAGACCAGTTTGTATCCATTTTAAAATATTTATTAAAAGAGCGAACGGAAATTAGAAAAGAGGTGAACCAAGCGAATAGAAATTAGGTACTTGCGGTCGTAGTTCGCCAACGGAGCAAGTGACACGGGACCGCTTAGGTTGTCTGCTGCGGCGCAACTGATCAAACACGACGTTGCGCTAGGAATGGGAATTACTTACTCTGCGAGCAAGATATTCGCTACTTTTATACTAGTGACTGAAATTAGGCATGATGAAAGGACTAACATATTTTTCGTTTTGTCTAAGAAAATACACAAGTTAAACAGATTTTTTTTAGTCAATAATAATACTTAGTTATTAATCTTATAATTGTATACACTGAAATGTACCAATCGTAACTTATTTTGACACTGTTGAAGGTTTTGTACTTGAATCTGGGTTCTGCACAGCGAACGGAACTTAGGAGAACGACCTAAGAAAAAAATATTAAGTGCTTTTTTACAAGACGATGTGTCTCAAATTCAAATTCCTAAAAGATAAATGCTAGAACTAGTTCCTAAAAAATTTACAGCTTCAAAATATATCAAACTAGTCAGATATTTGCACAGACGCACCAAAACCAGGCCTGCTGAGAATGACCGAGTTAATTAATTTAATTCATTATTACAGTTATTTATTGCACAGATTAAAGAAAGTACAAACGGCGAACTTAATGTTTAAAGCGTTCTCTGCTAGTTAACAATTGTGTGAGGCAGAAGCAATTGATTATATTAATAGTTATTTAAAGATGGCTTACAATATTCGCCAATCAAGGAATAATAGATTTTCAATGTTTTTGAGTCTTAACATATAGTTATCTCAGGCATTAAAAATAGGAAAAATAATCACCGGTAATGTTACTGAATTTCTAGAAATAAATACAACGAATCTAACTCAGAAACAATATATTTCAATTCTTTGTTCAGACTGTCACGTTCAGAAATTATAAAACGTGCCAAATATTTTGTGGCGTCTTACCAAATGTGCTATACAATGGATTGAAATATATTGAAGGAAATATCATATTATCTGAACGTAACATTATGACACGTGCGGAATGTGAGCGGTGAAAGAATCCGGCAGGACTTTTACATAACTCGATACCGTGATTGCTTTCAAAAATCGAATGACGTCTCAAGACAGTATTTTAAAAGCCTTGTAGTAGGGCCTTGTGTAAATCTTACGCCTATAAGGTAATTACTGCCGCTGATGTAAGTAACATGCCAACGATAGGGGTTTTATTTATTTATACTTTATTGCATAACCTAAATTTGAACAAAATTTGTACTTAACGCCACATGGGATTCTCTATACCAGTCATATTTTTGGGCTAATCAGAAATGATTGTGGGCAGTGCGACACAGAAATTAAATTGATTATTAAAAAGAAGGTAAATTCCATACATGGGGTTATTGGCTAGCCGTCATTTTGTTATTTCGATTGCGATACTTTTGCTTAACTACTGAAACGTCCACATGTACCACTGTTTGACTACAAATGACGATTTTTTCGGTTAATTGTACGAGAACGACTAGATCATTAAATGCTATAACTGTCGTCGAGTGATACTCGTACCATTTCCTTGGGAACGCTCAAACTATCCTTACCACAATCAGTGACCCGATTCACGAATTTTCGGCATCTACTGTTGGACTACAGTAGTCATTCAGTTGTGCTATTGTGACAAAGTCAGCAGCATTGAAAGGTGACGCCGCTGTCAGAAAAGCGAAGTATATAAATTGTTCTTTCGTAGTACAACTGATGCACAACTCAGTGAAGACTCAATTAGCGGAACTAGGGCCTTGATTGCAAGAGCATTGCAATCGCTTTTTATATACGTAATAATTCAACTCTCCCGTTGCCAAATGTATTTTTCGGATCAGGGGAGTATGTATTATGAATAAAACTAGTATGCTGAGCAAGACAGATTGTTCTACAGAGAAAAATGATAGTAGAATCCAAATATGATAAACGTTCTGGCAGACATGAAAGCGTAATGAATATCATGTAGTAATGACAGTAGTGAGGTAGTTGAGGTAAGGCCTTTGCCCAGCAGTGGGATGCTTACAGGCTAAACTTAACTTAAGGACAGTAGTAGATTTGTTAGGTATTCATGAAAACAAGGTAACAAACTGATCCTACTTTAAGCAATAATATAGTCCCCTTAGCCGATTTTGACTACGGTGGCCAGTCACAACGACTAACCAACAGCGCGATGCATATTATAGTGCACAAGTGTGTGCGTAAACACAGGTGCACTTTCTATTCCTTTCACTCTCATAGCCCGATGGGACAGCAATCTGACACGACTGGAGAGAGATCAGGCGCAGGGCCAACGGCTTTACGTGCTTTTCGAGGCACGGGGGTGAAACACTGCCAACTTCCAAACTCCGGGCTTCCCTGGGAATTTTAGAACAGAAAACCCCAGGAACATATTTTTGGCCCGACCCGGGAATCGAACCCAGGAGCCCTGGCGCAGCCATCGCTTTAAAATGCGACCCTCTAGCCGCCGCGCCACCGAGGCAGTAACAATACTAATGTGACTTCAGATACTTAATTACATTATCTTTAAGTTTGGGTATATTAAACACTGAATCTGAATAATTTACAGATTTTATTAAATTTAATTAGGCACACAATACAGAATACAATCTTTGAAAACAGGTATTACATAATTTATACTTACGAACTTCATTATATTGCACTATATGCATGCACATAAACACCAATATAATTTGTGGGAATTACTAGCACATAAAAAGAATATTATATAAATAAAATAGTACATAAAAAAATATTCAAGTTTATGAATCCCAGCACCCGTTGCATGGGTTGGCTTGTCGCGTCGCGCGCGACGCGGTATAGATAGATATAGGTATATAAACGATCGCAAGATGTCGATATAACTGACGCTATGCTAACTTTCCTAAACTGCCAAACTTGTATAAAAAACGGCAGCCATAATGCAGTCATTACGCGCTAGAGACAAATTGTCTACGACCTCGCGTTATAGATATATTAAAAGACTGTACCATGCACGTGGAGATAAATTATCTAGGTAGACGCGGTAAAACGCGCGACAAACGGGTTTATCGATGTGCCATGCAACGGGTGCTGCACCGAGTTTGATGTCAAGATGCGTGCCATCAGCAGACAAATGGTTAAATAGGCGACGCATTTGAACTATTGGGTTTTAAAATGAAATATTTAAAAGGTGTATTAAGGACACGAATAAATGTAACATTATATATTTTTTAAAGTTCTACTTTTCATACGCATGCAGTCACATATCTCCTGCGTAGTAAAATTAACTCAACTTTTCTTAAAATCTGCCTCTGTAACCGTAATTCTTAAGGAACGTTATTACTTTTTATTCTCCAAAGTGACCCAAATTCTGGAAGCATCTGGGAACTAATAACATTACAACCCGCAAGCTGCACGCTGCATACGAATGAATGCTCGTAGCAACTTGACCGCAAAAGTTGGAAGCTTGTAGAAACTTTTCACGTTTGAATACGAATTATTTGGGTTGGGCACCCCTGGTGTCTTGTCAGATGTTGGATTTAAATCCAAAGATTTCTTCACTTCGTTAATATTTTTCTTTATGTGATGTTGATGTTAACTTTGTATGACATGGAAATCCAAACGTTACCGATATAAATCATTAAAGACAAAGTATTCAACTTAACATGGCAAGGCAGGATACCCATAAATAGCTGTTATCAATGAGCAGTTTTCTCCCATCATTTTACAGCTCTCACTAGATGGCGCTGGGGTCACTTTAGGAACATTTTTTTTTCACATTGGCGGAAAACCACAGACAAAGAAAAAAAGAGCGTGAGTAATTATTGTAAAATGCTTTAATTACAAATGGATTAATTAAGATACTTATTTTTTGGCATTCTTATGTACTTTATGTACTAAATGTTCACATTAATATTGTTTTACTGTTTATTTTTTACGTCGGCGAAAGGCATTTACCCTCTGCACATTTAATTTTAATTTTTATATTTGACGTTCATAAGTGTAATTTCATGACCTAAATTGAAATAAAGATTTTGAATTTGAATTTGAATTTGCTATAATTTTTCAATGAAGTTTAAAAAGTTAGTTCCTAAAGTGACGCTAGCGCCATCTCCCGATGATGTAAATATCTCATGACCAGAAAACTGCTCATTGGGCGGCAAAATATTACATAAACGAAAAACAAAACATAACTTCTCTATTCCCAGAAATTCATCTCCAAGTATAGCCGATTTGGGTCGGAACAACCGAACAATTAAACGTTAGAAGGAAAATCTTACCGTCAACAATACAAATTACCTTTATACCGTTTCGAGCGAACTAATTAATTTTATTTCCTCTCAGAGCGAAGCCACACTATCGCTTTCGATGCGTTGCGTCGACGTTGTGACGTTAGCGTGGTGACGCTCCGTTGTACTACATATGCGTTGTTACAACGCGCATGCAACGGACATGACCTGACGACCAGGCGGGACGTAACCTGAGTCCAACTACGCATTAGCATTAGGCAGCGATGCAAAACTATTGCGAACTTAAAACATCTGCGCCGCAATATTTATTTAGTATCTATTGCGAAACGATTGCGTCCATCTGTGTCGGTGTTAGTGACCATTTCGAATTGGTTTGCGAAATACACATTTAGCTATGTTAGAGCGAGACATAGCATTAGCAAAACGTTGCCATCTATAGGTCGACCGCAAAACTGAGACATTTCTCGATATGATTCGGAGTACATTAATTGAGAGGGAAATGAAAATTAAGGCTACAAAAGTGACGTCAGAAACATCCCAGTTCCGTGATTAACCTGAAGTTTAAAATTTTCCGTTGTACTACATGAGTTTGAAAGCGTTGGTGTACTAACAGCGTAGTGCGTTGCAATATTGCAGCGTGTGAAACTCACTGCCACTGCGTTAAAATCATTCCGATTTGCCAACGCAACGCAACCACAACGCCAGTGTAGCTTCACTCTCACGGTCAGTTACATTCTCGTATACCAAATTGAAAAACGCCTTTTTCGGGAAGGGCACGCGTTTTTGGAAACACACTCGGGTTTTCTGAAGTAAAAGCAATTAACTAGCTCTAATTCAGTTGGCAGACTGCCGCATAGGGCGTGTACATATAGGAATGTTAAAACTTTTGGTGTGATGTTTTTTGTTTTTTTTTGTTTTATAGTGTACTAGCGGTCCCAGCGAACTTTGTTTCGCCCCGGCCCCGTCCCGCCCCAGCCCCGGCCCCGTTGAACGGGATAAAAGGGATCCTGTCCTTCTCCTGGTTCTAAGCTACCTCCCACCGTTTCGCCCCGGCCCCATCCCACCTCAGCCCCGGCCCCGTCTAACGGGATAAAAAGTATCATATGTCCTTCTCCTGGCTCTAAACTACCTCCCTGCCAGTTTTCAGCTAAATCGGTTCAGCCGTTCTTGAGTTATAAGTGGAGTAACTAACACGTCTTTCTTTTATATATATACCTCTAGATAAGATTATTATCACTATTCAATACGCAGCATATGCGTTTAAAAACTCACTCGCAAAATTCACCAGGCTTACCTATGTGTCAGTGGCCCATTGGTCTAGGCATGCGCCCGGATAGCGTAAGACACAGGGTCCGATTCCTTGTCAAGGCCCATTTAAATCAGACGAGCAAATGCTCATTCTAACCCCACTTCATTAAAGTCTTCTCAGAGCATTCGTTCGTTGTTCTATTGCGTTCCATAGAATATACTAAGATCGCTCGATATTTTGGTGTAAAACGCTGAAATCGAGCTGCCGTTTAGAAGAAAAGAACAAGAAAGAATTATCTTGTTCAAGTTCTAGTTCTTTGTTCGTTTGGTCTTGAGCCACCCTGAGACATTTGCTTTTTACAAGTGCAATTTATAATACTTTTGGTATGCCTTGGGCATTCTAACTTACTCAGCATAGCAGTAAACATGGTATTTACTTGATAAATAAATAAAACTTGTTATGTTCAACGCTTTACAAGACGCTTAACCGGTTTTAAATTTCATATCGTAGCATAGTTGATAATCTATTATTCAAAACTTTCAAAATGTCTCGAAATCGCCAAACAAAAAATACAATGGTAATGTCCTTTCTTCGGTTTTATTCGTTTTCTGGTAAATAGTCCAACTAAAGAACTAACTAATAATATCAGAAATCGGAAAATAAGAGTTTAAAAATAATTAGTGTTAGACGGATGAACTGACTATGATATTACTACAGAAGACAACACTACTGTATGGACAGCAATATGCTGTCATATAATGTGTAATTCATAAGTTGTGGAATAAGAGTTAAATGCTTAAGGATATGTTTATCAACACTTTTGTCATTCATTTCTTTACATGACTGCTGGCTGCCTAATCCTGAGCATTTAATTATCTTCAACGCACTGAGTTATCTATAAAATTCAGGCTGTTGGCGTCATCGTGAACCGTCGGGACTCTTCGGCCCTCATCGTGCGCACCAGGGACGCGAGCGCAGTCGTAGGTGCTCCGTCCGCCACTCACTCTCACGATCTTTAGCGGCACCGGACGCGTTCCTCCCATATAGGCGCTAAAAGTTATGAAATTACAGTCCGCTTTTATCATTCATTAATAGTCTTAGGACCCTAACAAGGCTTTCAGCTTGTATGTACAACCCCTAACCTCAGAGCGGAGAATGTAAAGTGGCTGAGTGGTGTGTTTTCCTAACTCCGAGGCTGAGTTTGGAATGCCAGAGTTGTTTTTAGTACAAGATATACGCGTACCTGTAAATAAAATCAAATTATACCTCCGACACTGCGCAGGCTTTACTAGAATAAACGACGATAGTTGAAGGAATGTAGAGCGTTGGTATTGAGTTAGCGAGTAATTTTATCGACTACAGCAAACGGTCAATCTTTATAAATAGTACAGAAGTAAATTAAGCAATCATAAATAGGTACGACAATATCGATTGGTCAAAATACATATTAATTTTATGAGAATGATTAGCTACGAAGCAAAGAATAAATGGTGATTGCAAAAGGTAGCTCTATGTATTTAATTATTTTTTAATGGCTACAGAACTCATACATCGGTAAATGCATTTAACTCATTGCGCTAGTCAATATGTATTAAATCGTGCTGATTAAATATAAACTCAGCTCGAGACAAAATATTGTACTACGGTTTAGAAGTTGCAAGACAAAAAGAAAAAACTTAACACATTTGCCGCCGCTGAGATAGTCAAGTTACGGGCACCGTTAATACTTTTCCCAACTTTCGTAGCCTCTGGTATTTCAGCAAAGAATCCTTGGTGCGAACTAATAAACTTAATTGGCTCATTAGTATGACAAAACTGTCACTATTTGCCCGAAGAAGGTGCACGTTGCCAACTTTTCTGTTCGGAAATCATGTCAATTAGAACCTTAAGTAGCTTTTCGTTAGTTTTATTTTACCGATTTTTCAAATATAGAATATTATAGTATTATATAGAATATTCTATATATTTTTATAATATAGTTAGTTTTAGTTTTTCTCTGCAAGTTTTCATTGACAGATTTTGTGGCAGTATAAAGTTTACCTTAACCGTCTTCGAAGTTATAATATTATTAAAATGATAATATCTATTCGAAATTAATTGGTTCTCGAACTCATGAATGATTAGTATTAAGGCATGATTAGTATTGTTTCGTATATTTTCTCTATATTTTAATAATTTTATAAAGGAATAATCCTACTACAAGAAGTTAGGACATATTTTACCAGATAATTTCATTACGAATTCGGATCATGCATTTGAGCCTGTCGTTTAAGAGAAACATTGGATCAGTGTCAAAAGGCATATTTTATGTACTTAACTTACGTAAGCAATTTTAATCTTATTAGCTTAAGAAACCTGCTAAAACTACTAATTATAGGAAAACTCATTTTCGTTTCAAACCAAATCGAAACACAAAGTCTTGCAATCTAGGAACAGTAGTGCAACCGAAGAGGTCTGTATACGAAATAGGAACTAAAACTTGCACAATTTAATGAGGCTGGCGCAAACGTACCTGCAAATGTAAGTTTCTCTTAAAACTTTGTTCAGACGGGAACAAATACGGCAGCGCAGGATAGACTGAACGTAGAATCACTTTCAGGTAATAATTAAGCAGCAAAGGTGTTAACTGAGGTTTTAGCTTGTTTTAGCATTCTGACTAATTGCTTTCGTTCGTAGCTTATAATAATGAATGGCAAATCTAGATGGATGGTGTTGTCATGATGAAGCTAAATTTTTGTGGCGAATCGTTAATGAGTAATTTGACATTTCTGTTTGGCCCACTTGTACAATTCATAAAAACTACATTATTACCTTTTCGTTTATGACCTCAACGCAACGCGTCTTTCTGTTTTTGTCAACATCAAAGAAACTGACGTATCCATTATACTGATTTAGACCATAGTTAAGTTATCCCAGAATCGAGCAATCGGATTTTTCCATATCGGGTTTTAGTTTTAGACTAAAATGATAATGTCAGACGCTATAACGGCCACAGAATAGAACGTTGGTTCGTTTTAGGCAGCAGCAAAGTTAATGCTCTTATATTCATTTCTACTTACCTTACCAGAAAAAATAACCATGAAAGTCTGAAGAAACTAAAAATGTTCGTATTACTCGACTACGCTTAAAGGAGCATTATGTTCAAGCTAATGCAACTTTAACTAAATCTAACCATTCAAAGTCCAAGAGAAGTTAAAGCAAAAATAAGAATCGAATAATTCGAACAATGAAAGTTATAATTGGTACCGGGCCGATAGACCTGTGACTGTCCTACTGTGATATACAGAATTCGCTATTTCAAATCAAGCCATCTTTATCACTCATGGTAGCATGTTCATGCGAATGAGCAAGATTAATTTTGAGTCAAGGTATATTTAAAAGGATTCAAACATAATCAGTTCAACAGGTGTGTTGCAGCTATGATAAGAAAATCATCATCATATTCAAATCTTTTATGCGTAAACCAATTTGTATTTCTATGGAAGTAATTACTTAAGAATCTCGTAGTAATTTCATACAAAATCATGATTTTACACAGGAAATCTTCTTTTTAAATAAATAAATATAAATATCTGGAGCAGCGTTTTTTTTTATTTGTGTTTATCTTTATTGGACTAAATTTCGCTATCATATCCTGCACTTATACACAACATAAGAAGCCCTTCAACCTCTTTCATTGGTTTTATAGTAAATTTAACCAAAGGCTTACAGTGTAGTAGACCCTCTGAGCATGGAATGTGTCCTCACAGTGGGCAGGGAATGGAGACATCACGGTCCAATGGTGCAATTTTGTAGCGATAGAAGACAAAGTATGAGCTGATTTTAAAAAAAACTTTATTTAATATCTGTTGCCTTATATTATATGGTTGTCTTTTAACTTAAGTACAATGTCAAACAGTATTTATTTGACACATTAATAAAGATTTTGCTTAATGATTTCAAAATATATAAGCAAAAAGGCTGGGTTGGTACTATTTGGATTTTATAAGATTGTAAAAATATATCTGTTAAACATACTTGATAATGTACAGCCAGTTTGCCTGCACAACTAACACGTAATTAAGATAATAATTTATTTGCTGACCATACCAACGGTACTCTCCGATCTTCATTATACAGTCCCGTGAAGTCAATTTTACTGAACATTTAGATAAAATTGCTTTCAGCGACCACCACACCCGCACATGCTATTTCCAACTTCCCCGACAAACATAGTGTGGCCTTACTGCTGTTCGTACCTTACATATAGTAGTAGGTAGTTGCCCATAATGTTCCTTGCTTATATAGGGTGACTTTGTAAACATTGGCATTTTAAACTAAGAACCTAGTCATGATTTATAGTCCCTTCCACATATTAAAATGAAAATCAATTGATATAAAGTATCATATGATGAAACTGAGAAAAATCATATCAAACACTTTAGAAATGATCATTGCTTCAAATTAAACGAATAAATTACAGTTGAAGACTTTGTTTATGATTTTAAAAATTTACTTATAATAATATGTAAACGTATCAAAAATTACTCCGCCTAAACGGGAATCGGAGTGATACTCCAAGATGATGTAATTGGTGATACTGTTCGATTTTTGAAATGATATTTCATAACAATTGATTTTCATTTTAATGTGGAAGGGACTATGAATCATGAGTGGGTTCTTAGTATAAAATATTACCAATGTTTTTAAAGTCATCCTGTACAGGTACTTTCTGCACTGGATTTGTAATTTATCGGCGATGGTTCTGAGACAGTAATCAAACTGTTAATCCACCAGGGGGAACTGTAATTATTATTTTTTTTCATTCGTAAAATGACTATCGAAAATTCCCATTTGAGAATAATATAATTTTAAACGTCGTGAGTTTTTTCATTAGTAATTCTTTTTAGTGGACTAGTTAGGCCGTCTGGGAGGCTTGGTGTTCAGCAGTGGGCGTCTTTTGGCTGGCATTGATTATGAAAATATTTTTTTTTTTTAAATTTTTGAAACTAAAGTTCGGGGCTTTTGTTTTGGATTTTTCTGGAGTTTTGGAGTCAAAAAGTTTAAACGTGATGACGCTCCCGTGTCTCGGAAGGCACGGTCGTCAGTCCCATGCCTCTCTGCCCGGCCATTTTTGACTATATGAGTGAAGGAACAGAGAGTGTTGCACATACTACAATTATTCCGGCTATAAACCTAAAAAAAACATACCTGTTTATATACATTAGGTGTATACAGCGTGTGGCCTTTAATAGGAGCAAAAATTTTAATCAATGATTCCACAGAGTATGCGTAGTTGCCTGAACTGGTCATAGTGCTATAAAATGCTTTAACTCAGAGATATACCTAGTAATCCAAAGTTAAAATCCCTAGTCAATGTATATAAAAATCGCTAATTCGTTGTATTAAATAACAAATGTCAAGTTCTATGGATGGACACATTTGTTTGCAATTACATTACATTGCTGTATTTTGTTAGAAATTATCAATAAATTAATTTTTCATTAAAAGAAATTAAAACCATATAGAATTGATTATTGGTTACCTAAAGGGCTTATATTTAAATTTTTTGCTCCTGTTAGAGGCCACACCCTGTATAGTTTTATTGTATAAACACCATTCAACCGTTAGCCACGTACATTTCAAATCATAGTCGGAACTGAAGACGTGCTCAGTCGCGACTTATTCCCTGACAAGGGTTCCGTCCTAATATATTTAACGTCAGCCGTCGCGGATTTTTATTTTTTTTTCACCTTATAAACACTGAGTTGTGCGCCAGTGATAAGAGACGGCAGAAAACTTTTTTAAGAGGCATCAAAAAGGTCAAGATATAAAAGCTAAATCAAGCCAGGCGCGGAAGTCTCGACATAGTTCTCTGTGAAACCACCAGGTGGCGCTCGAAATTTTCTGAGACAAAAATGGTATTTTCGTGTATTTATTGATTAAGGAGAATGTTTGAATCAAGCTTAAAAAATTACAAATATTTTTTAAGATTTATTAAAGATTTAGCTATGTAAGTTAGAAAGGTATTCGATTGAGCAGAAAATCAGAATATAGAAAATTGTGTACGCGAAATGTCAAACATATTGCCAGACTTCCAGCACAGAAGCACATCATCATCCAAGTGCTGAAAATTTCATGTAGGTAGTCTGAGCTAGTTTAAATGAAGACTTCGATCTAGAAAAATCGCATTCGAAACACAAAAACATATCCAGTGCGTTGTTATAGCGATCAAAATCTTATACGACTCGGTTTCATGGCGTTACATTCAAAATTAAATTTACGGCATTATTGCTTTTTCGCCTTACTATAAACTATTTTTTTTCTCATAAGTTCTCAATGGTTAACTAAAATTAGGTACATAAAAAGCTTGTATGTATAAAACATTTGCTCAACAATATCCACAAGCCCTAGTTTTAAAACATCATTCAGGTCGGTAATAAGATCCGTTTTCAATGAAAACGTACATCGTGACACCGAGACCGCCTACTGAGTGAAGCGAAATAAAAATACGAATGAGTTTTTAAATTCGCCGACATCGCGTTTTGTATTCACGACACGAATACGTGTAGGCTGGTTACTTTAGACACAGTACAGAGAAAACAGGCAAAATAATAAATGTATGTGTAAGAAACTAAAAATTGCGCACGGGCGGGACTCGAACCAGCGTCTTTCTGGCTTACCGGGCCAACTGCTCTTCCCATTGAGCTACCGTGCTGTCGGTCCGACCGCGCGAAATTCTTGGTCTCTTAAGAATACGTCATCATCTTTAAGAATTCAAATATGACACAGTGAGTGTTAATAAACATTCTAAACCATAGTAATAATTTATTTATTTCAATCTGTTATTTTCAAATTATCATACAAATGATTACGTTACTAAATGAATACTTTGATGCAATTATTCATGATTGGGGTACTGAACTCTATCTACAGTAAATGAAACAAAAGCGTAAAAGTCAACGTCTCATGGTTCGATAAGACGCTGGCGGTCGCGCAAACAAAAGAGGCATAAACTCATTATAGGCAGTAGCAGATCTCTTAGTAAACAACCATATATTTCAAAAAGAGATTATTATTGTGATAAGATTCCTATACAGCTGATAAGATTGGAAGTGATAACGTTTCTTCAAAAATCTTATAATCAGCTTATTAATAAATATTATTCATGCTGCCTTGGACTTGGAGTATATTATTCTGGATTCAGTATTTGCAGTCCCGGATAAAATTTGAATATTTCTAGAAACTTATATCTTAAATAAATTTGGCCTATTTCACAATGAGTACTAAGTTCTGGTTAGCGCTATCTGTCGAATACTTCATACACAATTACCTTAATTTTAATATTCGTTGGTAAGTGCGTATTTATCGATGGTGATGCAGGCCCATATAATGTTTTAATGTAATCGTCTTATTTTTATACGACCTGGCTGTTTTTTTTTGTCACCACATACAGGAATGTAACTTTGGTCGTGTACTTTAACTTTTCTACCCAAAGGGTTATTTGATTTCAGATTTTTGCATCTAAGTGAATATGGCTTAATTCGAAGGCTCTCTGGTATAAGATTTTTTAGATCTTCGGTTAGTTTAGTCCTTTTTACTTTCAAAGTTTATGTAGATTTTCTTGCGAGGCAAACCAAGTTTGTATTGAATAGTAATAAGTTTTCTGGAGGATTTCACGATATTATTATTCGAAAAATGTTTAGCACTTTTTTATACTGGGGATATAATTGTGTAAAAACTGTGAAATAACAGTTTAAAAAAAATAATTACTTACACAATAATTGAAATGTAATAAACACATACAGGAAATATTACCTTTCTTAATTCAATGGCATTTATTGTATAGTAATCAGTACAGTTACCAGACTAGTATTACTGAACTAAGTAGCTGGCTTATAAAATATATATAAAAAGACGAGATGACTAGACTAGTATATTACCTGAAAAACCTACTCATACAACCTCCTGAAACGATATTTTAAGGCTCTCGTAAGCTAAGGCGGAAGCGTGTACGTACAGCTTTACATTCAATTTCCGTTTTGCTATGAAACTTATTTCGTAGCTCATTTTCTGGTGGGTATTTGAAATTTCTTTATTTTCAAACTAAAACAAGTATTTCAGCAAAAAAAGCACTTTGCTATGTTTCAATAACGACTGGGGTACTGAAGGATTCGTCATACTGTCTGCGGTCTCTTGCTCATATTTTTTTTTGGTTTGTTTTTGGCTTGCTCGGCTTGTGCTATGCCACGTGTGAGTAAATTCATATGAAATTGCTCGCATGCCGTCAATTTAAAAGGAGTAGGCCGCAAACCGCCCTTTGCAATAAAGTCCTAATAGCTAGGTACATCGGTAAATCAAATACCTATCAATTTTATTTTTTTAAACTTGAACGTTTTGTTCACCTTTTAAATATATCTGTAGTTAAAAAGTAAGAGTCTGAAGTTTTATTTTTACGTATCTTAATTTTACTTATTTATTTAATCATTTGCTTCAGTTAATTTTCCTTAATTTGAAAAGCTGTAAGCGAAATGTCTATGATAAATTCGAAATGAAAGTCCCAAAGATAAGATTTTATTAAATATATAAAAAAATATTGTTGTTTGTGATTAATACGCATGAAGTTCGTGCAAGGAAATTAAAGAAAAAAGGTTCTTATTTCCCTAAAGCGTAATCAATTCTCATTCATAATGTTTATCGGATTGATCTCGCCTTGCAAGCGTTATACTATTATAATAACATCGTTTGTAAGGAATAACATTTTCATTAAATTTTCGTATAAAATGGTGTTATAATTTCAGACTGCTTTTGTAATTCGTTTTTCTTTAAGTCTTACTGATTCATTCATATTAAAATATTTTTTATAAACGGGGATTCGCCACCGCTTTTCCCAAAGATTCGTCATTTCAGATTACGTTAGAATGTATGAAGTTTGGTACCGTTAACAATAAATCAACAGATTACAATTTAACGGATTTAAAATCGTTAGATTGTAATCACGCGGTTTTTACAATATGACGGTGACTTAAATAAATCAGCTCGGTTTAAATGCAAGTGAAAAAGTATCAGTTTCAGTGATTTGAAGATTAAAAGACATCAGTACCGTAACTAGTTGTTTATTTTTACGCTTACCAATACAAGAGGTGCTAAGTTCAAAATCGCTATGGTGAATAAAAAAAGTTTTAATACAAAGGCCTGTTCCACCATCGACAAATAAGCACTTACCAAGGAATAATTCAAATATGAAACGTCGTTTTTAATGAAGTTATGGACAGATAAACTAGTTACTTACTGGTATAAGGTACATTGCGAAACATACCGTAAAACTTAAAAAAAAGAATAATATCTACTCCTGTTAAATAAAATCTTTTAAAAATGCTTATTACAGATTATATCAACCAAGTCCAGTAACTAACATCAAATGTACTCAGAATAGAGACCACAGAGAAGCCTCAACAAAAAGGAATTACCCACATCCTTGGAATCCTTAGAATTTCAATATGACTCTCACATTTACATGCGAATAACGGTGGCCGATACTTACACCGAATCGTAACGCAATAAACATTTTTTCATCTGAGGTGTACCTCATTATGAATGTTACGTTTATTAATACATTGGGTAGTTAGTATGTTTGATGGAATGAAATGCGATGTCAAAAGGTACGTTTGATAGATATGTTTTTTTACAGTATTGACAAAAACATGAATTAAACGAATTAAGTATTTATTTTAGTTTAGGAACAGGCTACGTGATCTTGGAGTAAAAAAAAACAATCGCCACGCGCGCGCACGATGTTCTCTTTTTTCTTTACGGCCAGTGTGCGCGCATTTAGTGGAGTAAAAATATAGTACGAGTACTTATGCTGATATACCAGGGATGCGTAGCTTTACTGTGCCAGCTTTCGTGGGTGCGAAATCCACAGGGTACAAATGTATATGTCGTGAGCACGAACATTTGTACCGAAGTCATGGATGTATATATATATGTGTGTCTTCAAATTTTATGGGAGATGCGCGTCATAATTAAGACTTTAATTGGTGTTTTCTGGCGTTTTTTCACTTTTTGATTACTATTGTATTATTGTATTGTATTATTTCCTTTAAACAAATTTGTAAATTCACTAATTTTGTGTGCAATAAAGAGTTATCTATCTATCTATCTATCTATTGTATGGTCGATATAGATGGGTTTTATTTGCATCATAATCTAGCATCTTTTTGTTATAGCAAAAGCTGAAAATAAATTTAATAAGACTGCGAAAGCGGCATGATAATACAGCGGTTGTAATAACAGTAATAATCTTGAATACCTGGAAGATAGTCGCGACAATATTAATTTTCACTGAAAGGTAAAAAAAAACCAATCCCTCTTTTTTTAATAGGTACCTACCTACCTTGAACATATTGCTATCAAAATAAATGTCCGTTCCCAAAAAAATATCGTTCAACACACTTCAGTTGCCAACACCCTTCCACGAATAATCAGCAAACAGGAAGGAAGTAATGAGAAAAGGGTTCGTATACAGCCTGTCAATCAATCAATCAGTCCCCCTTATCAAACATCCTCTTGTCTAAAGGGATATTATACGGTCCAGTGCAGTCCCTATTTAATTATATAAGTTTGTTGTTTGCCTAAACGGAACGCACTAACCATCGCGTTACTTAATCCAATCTGTCAAACTGTCTCTGTGATATTGAACTTTATAAGATAAATATTAGATTGAATCTACCTTGTGCATATCTCACATATTTGGACAAAGTAGTGTGCTTTTTACATAAAGTAATTATCTATTTATAACTACCAAATTTCTAAATTATAAAGAATGATACATAGGCAATTAACACTATGTTTATCTATTGATGAACACATATCGGATTTATTTCGCATACATTTATTTGTAACTTAGTCTGCCTGTGACCACTGATGCTGTAAATAATTGAAAACGTCAGGCGTTTTATGACAAATAAATGTGCGCGAAATAAATCCGTAAAGTGTTTTGATTAATGCGTACTCTTTGCGTTAACTTCAGAACTAAATATGTCTATCTACCTACTTAGATTTCAATTCGAAATGTTTAAACTTGTTCAAAGTGATAGGACTCAGGACATTCGCATTTTGTAAATAATCTTATCGACGGTTCCCGGGCTATTTGTATTAAGCGACATTTTGGGCGAAATTGACTTATATACATATTTGGAATCAGCGAATTTTTCCGCGTCGTTTGAGCTGGGTTTGGTGACGATCTGGGCACTTTTTTGTCGCTCAATACAATCGCATTTTCGGAGCCTATTTTGCACTGCGATGTATGTACCGACACAAAATTTTGACAAATTTAGGAACTGTGTACTTAAGCTCGCTATGAAATACTAGAGAGTTATTTAAACCCTCTTTCCTGGATCAACAATTTACAGACAATGTACGTTAAACCAATTAGCCTCACCTTATAAATATTTTGAAATGTCGCTTCATACATTTAGCTTTACTTTATGAATACATAAGATTGTCGCATAATACAATTAGCTTAACCCTACAAATACATAGTAAAGTCGCTTCATACAGTAAGCTTTACCTTATAAATATTATCTGATTATTTCAGAAAACTTCATTACTCAGGCACGATTAGGAACAAATAAGTAAAAATGAAATCGGCGCTTAAACAAAATAGGCTATACACCACGAAAATATATGGTATATGGCATTTAAATCATTAGGTCAGGTATGAAATATGAACAACTCTTCAATTTCATGCATTTAGCCTGGAGCTATTATTTTCAGTACTAGGCGGTTAAGTCATTTAACCTGGAGCAAGAATTAATAAACCTAGGCGGATAAGTCATATAGCCAGGAACAACAAATACTTGTCCTAGGCGGTTAATTCATTTGGCCTGGAATAAAAAAAAAAAAAAGGATCATTTTGTATTAAACGACATGTATCTTTGTTAATAATAGGAATATCAGAAAAAGACCTAATCAGATTATGCAGAGTATGTAACGTAACCAATAAATATCTTTATTTTTTCAAAATTTAACGAACTGCGGAAGTTATGTTTTTTTTTTCAAAAATCAAAACTTTAAACAGCTCTGGTGTAAAGTTTACAAAATGTCGCTTAATACAAATAGCCCGGGAACCGTCGTTATGGTATCTTACAACTAGCTTGTAAAACCCTTGTATTATTACATTATGGTGTAAACGCATCCCATATAAAAACCGAGCGAACGAAATCCCAAAAGACCAGCGGGTTATGTGCAATCCTTCCCAGCGTACTATATCCCGTTTTTTATTTCCAAACTAAACGCCGGATTCTCTGTACATACTTTTTACCCGACCGTCTTGAAAGAGGGTCATGTTTTGGTTACGAATGCTTGTGCTTAATTGGATTTACTAACGACGATTGGATTTATATCTATTAAATTTGAATAACCTTTTCTCCGATATACATTTACATAACTCGAAAGAAAAAAAACATTACTTCCTAAGTGCTGTTTAGCTACCCATAGTCAACAGTGTTTAGAATATAAAACTTGACAATTCGCCCTATAAAAGAACTTCAAAAGCACGTACAAGAGATGAAAATGGAAATAAAACAGAAAATAGAAACATGAGCTTGCGTTTGATACTTCACGTTGAGAGTATCTACATTTATTTTTATTTTGTGCATCAAATAAAATCCACAAGACACAGAAACAAATCTAATCTTGCTCCAATACAGCTATTTTAAAAGCAAGTATCATCGGAATCCAAACAAAAGGCGTACTAACGTCTTGAGGGAAAACTAAACTGTCTTGGGATAGACAGACTAGCATTTCTATTATTTGTAAGCGTACGGATACACAGATAGCGACCGCTTATCTGTGCCATACCGCCACCGCGGTTTTGAGGTTAGCGTGTTATATTTTGAGTCATCATCATCATTATCAGCCAAAGGACGTCCACTGCTGAACATAGGCCTCCCCCACGGCTTTCCACGACGACCGGTTGTGAGCGGTCTGCATCCAGTGCGATCCTGCGATCTTTACAAGGTCGTCTGTCCATCTTGTCGGTGGACGTCACGGACGTCGTTTTGAGTCATAATTTATTACAATTTTACTTGAGGTGAGGCCTTTGCCCAGCAGTGGGATGTTAAAGACTAACTTTACTTTCTTCTTTATTATCAATGGCAGAGATTGTAGTAGCTAAAATAAGTTCATGCTAGTTGGCCTTGCATACTGAAGATTGCGTACCTACAAATTTGTATCTATATGAATGTTGGGATCAAATTTCATGAAAATGCGAAATGCAATAAAGTTTTTTTTTTATGTAGTTGATCAAAATAATTGAATTGAGCGACTGTGTTTCTGAATATAAAATTTCCACTAATACCACCGTGTATTCCTGAGCCAACTAAAAAAAAAACTGTATTTAGGAAACAATAAATTATTTTGCGGTGACGATGCGGTCGCGGTGAGTCTTCAGTACTTTATGGCGTACACTAACGTATTTGGCTGAACGATAACGAAAAGGATGCAAATATCACATCTATCTATAGGTTTGGGCGGCGCGGACACACCCGCCCGCACCCTTCACGCACCGCGCTCTCGCCTCCCCGCACGCCCCTGTATGTGCCGTCCATAGGCGAAGTCTAAATGAAGCGGTTTACCTATAGATGTTAGAGCGAGACACGGCATATTGCAATGTTACATGACACATTTAAATGTCTCATTCTGCATGCGAATGCGGCGGTAAACTAACGGCGTTATACACCAGCCCTAAGAATCCCGGTTGGTTTACCAGTCGAAATTGAATTACGTCATTTCTCGAAATTCATAGTCTCGACGGTTTGTATTCATAACCCTATTTCTTGGGGATAATATAAATTTTATTTAGAGTAGGAGATTTTATTGTTGCCTGCAACTGGACAGCGCATTTGACTTCGGAGTTTATTTCCCAGCTTCTTGAAATATTTACAAATGTGAACATTTATATTTCGAGGAATAAGAAAAGCACTGTTATTTAACTTAAGCAAATATGAGAATTTTGCAAAACTATTTTGTTAACTTTTCAATATAAAGGGCTTTTCAGTCATACTGTTTGGATAAAGTTGAATGCCTGATCCAAAGATAAGTAACAATTAAAAATTGCACTTTTAAAAATCACTTTGTTGTCGGTTGTCGGTGGCCGAGTGGTTCAGCCTTGCGCCCGGATAGCATAAGACAATTATAATTTAATTTTAAAATGTGACAAAACTTAATGAAAAATATTATATCACCACAATGATAAATAACACTTTCAGTAAGCGCTAGTTTCACTATCGAAACATAAGCACTAATAATAGTGCCCCTAGCCGATTTCGACTACGGTGGCCAGTAACAACGACTAACTGACTGCGCGGGACATATTATAGTGCACAAGTTTGTGCGCAAACACTGGTGCACTCTCTATTCCTTTCACTCTCATAGCCCGATGGGACAGCAATCTGACTCGACCGGAGAGTGATCAGCAGGCGCAAGACTAACGGCTTTACGTGCTTTCCGAGGCACGGGAGTAAGACACCACCAACTTTCAAACCCCGGGCTTCCCTGAGAATTTCTGAACAGAAAAACCCAAGTATCTACATATTTTTGATCTAACCCGGGAATCGAACCCGGGATCTCGGGCGCAGCCGTCGCTTTAAATTGCGACCTTCTAACCGCTGTGCTACCAAGACATAAGCACAAACCAACGAATGATTCAATTAAGGTGAGTCATTTCGAAGTATTGAACTGATAACGCTAATGAGAACTTGCTCCAACAGAAGAAATAACTAAATTGAGGTGAAAATACAAAACTTTTTATTTTACAATTGTTTAATAGAACATACTCGTAACTATAATAAGCCGTCTAGAGGACGCTTTTATGTTTTTGTTCACTTTTTACAGTAAATCTATAGGGAATTTCAAAATTTTCCATTATTTTGTGTCAAAATTAATAACCCGTATTAAAAACTTTAACAAGCATTCTTTGGGCGGCAAAATTTAGGTGAAGGACACAAATATTGCAGTACAAATATACAAACACCTATTAGTACATTTATAAAACAAATGCACATAAGCGAATAAATGACATAATTAAAAAAAAAGCTCATTGAATTACGTGATCAAAGCGTAATGAAACGTAAAACGGTTTTCAGTACACTAATAGAAAAGTGGTTTAATTAGGGGAACAATGTAAAACGGTACGTTTATTAATGAACTGTTCTAAAAAGCGGTTCCAGTGCTTACCGTTTTCGCATTTCAGTAAAATAAGTACTGAAATTATGACGCAACCTCTGTGTGAATTTAAATTAAAAGCATTTTATTATGTGACGAAAAATCCTTAGCTGTTCATTTATTTAATTTCATTAATAATAATATTTTATTTTTAACAACAAAGCAGATAATGATATTGTCACGAACTGAAATTTGAAAGCGGTTAAGTTTTGTTGAACCGGTAGCCAGATAACACACCAATTGTCTGGTTTTGTGGTAAGGAATTTTCTTCCTTGTGATACGAAGTACCAAGAAACGACTATGACGGGGGCGTCTTCCATAAATACTTAAAAACATATAACATCCATGACTTAGGTACAAATGTAAATGGCTTAGGGCTAAAAATGATGGTTTAAAACAATGCAAGGAATCGATTTTTGAGGTAGTATGTTTTTATTTTCAGATTAGCCAATTGCCTGTGTATTACTGTATTTATCAGAAAGTCTTTAATGTTCAACAGTGTGAGTAAGCGATAAGAGCATTGCTATGTTTGAGAAAAAACTCCAAGAAACGAAACCGAAATAGGGACGAAAGATATGTGTGTTCGATAAATGGAGGTCGTATTAAAACATTGGTCCCGAACAAACAACGCATTTGCCTAAACAAACCTGACTTATATTTCCGATTTTTTCCCTCGAATCTCGCAAATTGCTACAAAAATATTATGTTTGCTCACAAACAGTAAGATTATTAAAAACGTTCAATCTATAACGAATTAATCACGGCTGTTTGAAGAAGGGGCGTGCTTGAATTCGATAAAAAATGGTGGAACTTTTAAAATAAATTATTGTTTTCACACAAACCATTTTAATTTATTTCGACTGACTGCCTAGTTGGGGGTCATCCATAAAGTACGTAGAATAGAATAGAATAGAACAATTATTTATTTGACACACAAAAAGATTAAAAATTACAAAGACAGAAGGAGACAGAAAAAAACATAGACGTAGACATAACGTACGTCGTATTTCATGATTTTTTGAGCCAACCTCCCGTCCTTGTCACAGGTGGTCACATTTCTGAGACCCCCCTTCTCCCTAGTGTGACGTCACATGTTTTGCAATTTCACATCGAAAAATTATGAAATTAAAACAGCAGTTCCGAATTTAGTTTTTATTTCCATTTAAATTAAGTACTTTTTTATGAAATCAACATCATATGAAATGAAATTTGATTTGAACATCATATGAAATTTGAAATGTGATGTCACGAAACTTAGTACCCCTCCCACCCCTTGTCACACTATGTCACACTTTGTCGACCCCCCCCCCCCCCCTCCCCCCTTTACGATTTATGGATGACCCCTTGGTGTAGCGGTTAGTTCGTTGGTACAGCCCAAAAGGTCCCGGTTTCGAATTCTGCTTCGGGCCCATTTCTGAGTCTTTTTTGTCTTGAAAATTCTCGGAAACAGCTCGGAGTCAGTAAAGAAAGACCCAGTTTTTTCATAATAAAAATATTCTTCTTCTGACATTTGGTTAAGGTAGTTTTTCTACAAAACACACACAATCGTACATATTCAACCGCTGGTAACGTAACTTTATCATTACTACGGATCAAAAAACTGGCCCTAAGCCGTTGGTCCTGCGCCTGATCTCTCATCGGTCATGTCGGATTGCCGTCTCACCGAATAAATGAGAGTGAAGGAATAGAGAGTGCACTTGTGTTTTGCACACACATCTGGGCACTTCTTCTTCTTCTTCTTTCGTGTCGGCAGGAACACGGGCTAAATCTTACTGGCCCAGAAAGCGACTACCTTGGTAGCCCTCTGGTTGCTGACAAGTAAGTCCTCACGCGAGCTGGTGGTCGGGCACGCGGGACAGTTAGTGAGGTGGGCCATGGTTTGCAGGGGTCCTCCACATTCACAGCTGGCGTCTGCGCTACTTGAGTACCCCCACCGACACAGGTTATCTTTGCTCCGACCAACCTGGGTCCTCATCTGGGTTCAATCTGGGCACTATAATATGTCCTGCGCACCTAGCCTATCATTCCTGTGAGGAGCCGCCAGTGCCGAAAATCGGTCATCATAATTGCGTTTATTTCGATGTTTTATAGTTATTTTGACACATAAAATTACTTGTCTGGAAGTAATTTTTAACGGTACTGTCTTTTTATTTACCAAAACGGATCTAATAGTGTTATAACCTTAACGAACTTAATATAGAGAAAAGGCCTTGAGGTGTTTCATACACATGCGCACTTAACAAGTTATGCAATATCAGATACCTCAAATAGAGAATCATCGTAATGACATTTTAATTGTGATGGATATAAAGTGAGAAGGCATTTATTATATTTAATTGGTTCTTGTAAAAAGAATAAGAATTTTTATACTCATTCTCAGCGTCACAAATCAATTTAAAAGTTAAAGTTACAATTGCAAGTCATGCAAGTCATTTTAAAAGAGATTGGTTATCAATTACGTTTTTATGTAAATAAGGTTTGATTGCACCATCTTTTAGCCAAGCTCTAGGCGTCGATCGTGTTTTTTCATGGAGTTTGAAAATTAAATGGTGTAATATGTGCCTCTGATGGATTTCTTGTTTGTATTTTTTTTCGGGTACTTGTTGATAAAGCAGCTAGCAGCAGCAATATTTTTTGTCACTCAAACGTATTTCTTGTAACCAATCTGAGCTCCGTTGCATGTCAAAATAAATTTACATTTCTTAAAGTAAATACTAGTCTATTGCACGTCTTTTATACCAGCTTCGTGACTGTTTTTACTGTTAGATCTATGAAAGCCACTATTGTTTGAAATTTTGAATTGAAAAATGTGTTTTTTTTTTTTTTTTCATTTTATTATCAATATAAAATAATAACATAAAGACAGATACATATTTGCACTGTTAAAAACCACTGAGGTTTGCCTACAGTGCTTGAGTGAGACAGCCAGTTAAGAAGTTACATAATATTATTATTAATATGAAGTCACAATTATTAAATTAAGGTATTTTTTTACAATTACGTACACATAAATAATAAATTAAACAGGAACCTAGAAGAAGCACAGTATGCTAATTGATAGCAAGAAAGTGCGTTTTTAACTTGGATTTAATATTCTTTTCATTCAAATCATTTTTGACGGACGGAGGTAGCTCGTTAATAAATCGAGGGATCAGGTACTGTGCGGTCCTTGCGCCGTACACATTCCGAGCCGTTCCGGTAAGCAAGCGCTCCCGTGCCATAGCTCGCGTAAATACAGGGTGTTCAATTTTACTACGCAGGTTGCTATTAAAGTATTGTTCTTTGAGGAAATTGTATTGAAAGCGCTTTTGGACAGGTAGTACATTGCAATGCTTAAAGAGACCAGCTTCATCATCTCTGTATTTCTCTTTAATGACGTTAGAGACGATTTGTTTCAGTATTTTGAGTTGCAATTTGTAAATTTTATTTAGGTAGGTATCATAGGTACGACCATAACTACTCACACCATATTGTATATATGACTCAGCTAGAGAGTTATATAAGGCAAGCTTAACTTTGTATGGAATGCGGTCTTTTAGTATATACATATTAGCGGAGAATTGACGCAATTTGTTACATACGTGCTCAATGTGTATACCCCAATTGAAGCAATTATCTATGTGAAGCCCCAGGTACTTGAATGAATTGACGAGCTCAATAGCTGGACAGTCACATCCCTGGGAATCGGTGGAATGGAGGCAGCTGTGAATGTGTGCTGTAAGGTGTCCATTAGTGCCGTTTTTGAGGTACGGTGACTTGATCTGCATGATTTTCGTTTTGGAGGCATTTAAGACAAGACCGGTGTCATGACACCATTTGATTAAATTGTCGAAATCCGCTTGTACAAATTTATATCCTTCGTGAAGGTCATCCCTACCAATGACGAGGCAAGTATCATCAGCGAACTGGTAGCAAGTGCAGTGATTTATGACTCTGCTCATGTCGTTCACGTAGGATAAGAAGTGCAATGGCCCTAGTACAGATCCTTGTGCTGTTCCTTGTTTTGCATCAACAGTTTCACTAAACGTGTTGCTGATCTTAACACAATATTTTCGGTTTTGTAGATAATTCTTGCACCATTCCAGCAGAGGTCCACGTATACCACAGTCATTAAGTCGTTTTAGGAGCTTGACATGATCCAAAGTATCGAACGCGCGTGAGAAGGCAATAAAAAGAGCAATGACATATTTTCTATTATTTAGGTGTTGATTCACCTCATCCGTAAACTTAGAGAGTAGTTCAGTTGTACCCTTTCCCGTTTGGAATCCAAACTGATTTGAATAAATTATATCGTGTTCTCTGTAGTATTCATGTATTTGCTGGCAAATAAATTTTTCCACTATTTTATCAATAGATGGGAGGAGAGTTATTGGGCGATAATTTGAGTATACATTTTTTTTCCCGTTTTTAAAGACCGGTCGCACGCAACCCTTCTTTAATACATCCGGATAGATACCCGTCTTCACACTAGCGTTAGTGAGATTCGCTATGGCAACGGATAAGCCCTCACCAGCCATCTTTATATCGGACACTTTAATTTCATCAATTCCGGGGGCTTTGTTAGAGTTTAGTTTTGTAATGATTTTGGCGATGTCGTTCTTTGAAGCTTTTCTAAAGCGGATACTAGAATTTGCTTGTTCATCGTACATATCTGCTCCCATCACTTTGATACTACATCTAGGTATTATTCTCTTAACCACTTCGTCAAACTCAATTGCAAAGTTATCGGCTATGGTTTTATTTGTGAGTCCTTGGGAATCAAAGGCGTTAACAATTGCTTTGTCAATAGATACCGAAAGCCTTCCTAACATTTGATTTATAATTTGGTATATTCTCTTTGTGTTTTGATTATAACTTTTAATCTGATTAACGTAATATGAATTTCTGGAGTGTTCTAACACTTTATGGGCTTTATTACGCGCCTTCGTATATTCAAGTCTTAATTGTGCGTTATTGCTTGTCAATATCATGTGAAATGATCCAATTTGCCTTTAATTTATTTCATCATCATCATCATTATCAACCGAAGGGCGTCTACTGCTGAACAAGGCATCCCCCACGGCTTTCCACAACGACCGGTTGTGAGCGGTCTGCAATTTATTTACTACAAGCAAAAGGTAAAAAACAATACCTACCAACAGGTAGGTTCTTTTGCAAAAGAACTTACAGTCTAGTTACTTAATTTATAACCTCTATTAAACATGACGACGCGTTTGGTGTATTGGTTAGCGCTCCTGACTGTTACGCCGGCCGTCGCGGGTTCAAATCCCGCAAGGGGCAAATCAAATGCTTGTGTGATGAGCACGAACATTTGTACCTAAGTCATGGATGTTAGTATTTATGAGAGACGCCCCCGTCATAATCGTTGTCTGGTACTTTGTAACACTAGGAAGCAAATTCCTTACCACGAAACCAGACAATTGGTGTGTTGTCTGGCGCATATTTATATTTATTTAATATACTTAAATATCACTGGAGTATGACTCATGTCACCTTAAATTTTTAAGTGAGGCTTTTTGCCAACATTGAGATGCTTTCAGCCTCAAAATATAAGAAGGAATGTCCAATTTTATTGTTATTTTTTTCAAGTAACAATATAGTAGCAGTTTATAGCTGATAAAAGTCTTTACTGTAAATATAGGATATATAAATTAAGAAAATGGTATTTTTAGATCCATTTTCCTCCATTTACTGATTTTAATTGTATCTTTCACTTGAAATTTAACATTTCATTGAATATGAAACTATTAACATACATCAAAAAGTAACCACCGCATTTCAAACTTAACACACGGCTCTAAACTTGCGGCTGGTTAATTACTAACCAAAGTTTAGCGCAAGGAGTGACGATGAAGCCCACGTAGCCAAGTGATATTCCTATTAAAACTTTGAGAAACTGCCAAGATGAGTTTTGGCTGGATTTAATATTGTTTTTTGCTGGGAACTAGATGCGTATGTAATGATACATATGGTAGTATTTTTTAAAAAAAAGTTGAGCAAATGTTTGAGCTAAAATAAGGACACCTGTTTCTTTCTCTGTATAACAAAGCGTAATGATGACACAGTATGAAATAAACAATGAAACAAACGATGTTATAACACCAACGTATTCGCTCTGACATAGCTCATATTGTGGTATCGCATGCGAATGCGTTAGTCACAAACACATTAAATATTAAGAATATTTATAGAAATAACTAGATATTACTAAAAATAAATAACGAGGAATTGATATAGCCTTAAAAAAAATCTAAGATTTATCGATTAGTATCGAGTTTAATCGTTGCTCCGATTGGTTGCTTGAAAACATCATCACTCTATGGTGGCACTCTATCATAAGTACTAAGCATGATTTAGTACCAAAAAAGTAACGCCAGACTGTATTAGGACCTTCGTTAAGAAACCTTATTCTTATTCAACTGCGTCCCCAAACTTTCAGCCACGACTGAATTTCAAGCAGTTTTTATTAGACGCGAGGTCAAAAATTATAATATAAATGCTTGTTTTGAAACTGAAGACTTTCATCACAACAACAGGACGGTAATTGGTTTGTTAAATACGATTATTAAGCGTTCAGCTTTTGATGAATATAAGGTTATAATTACTTTATTCCGTATTTCGAATCCATTTCCGGAATTAATTGTTCCGAAATGGGCGTTTTGAACCTTTGCTCTTTTTGAGTGTAATTACAGTTACTTGCGTTGTGCTTAATTTGTAAATTTTATTCTATTTACCAAGTTTTTGTTTTATCATTATTTGATTATTTGGATCATTAAACTAGTATCAGTAAAAAAAACTATGAAATATTGTGTGGGTTGTGAGTTTTGTGTTTATTTTATTTTAAAATTAATAATTTTGTTTAAAGGAATGTCAAGATTGTTTACAATATTTGACAAGCAATATACACGTATTTTAATCATTTTTTCTGGCAGGTAATGTGACAGCTTTTACAATAAAAATTCAAGTGCATGTTAACTTAAAATATTGACATCTAGATCTATAGTTCTAGATTTAGTATAGTATAAGAAACTCCGTACACAGAAAAAAAATCATTTTATGATTCCGACATGAATAGCTCATCATTTTTCAAGAAACACACCAGTTGGGTTCTCAACTTTAAGTCGCAGGGACATGAATATCTAGGTCGTAAGGTACATAAATGTATTTGTAAAAAAAAGCAACTCCAAGAAGATTAAAAGTAGAAGAACCATACTTATACAAAGTGTCATTGCGTTGGGACATTCTACTAAATGATCAACAAAACTATTCCGTCATATCATGAAAGTCTCAATTTGTAGGAAGATACCCTTTTGTGTAGCAAGTATTTTTTTGATATTAAGAAAACAGTTTTCTATTAGTTGTGATAGGGATCACTGCATTACTGGATCTCGCAGATAACTCTGGTCTCGACAATTATTTGCAGGTACGGTTGTCAATAACCTGAGTCCTGTCATCTCCTGTCTGTGTCAAGTCTATCTCGCTTGCACCTACCCACAGAATATATAATAGTACTACATACAGAACGGCCACTCACCTCCCCTTCCTAGTCTGACTTACCTCACTATCGCGCTGGAATTAGGGTTCTCATTGTGCGGTCGCCTAGCGGGCAAGAACAAAGTTTTGTGTACGAGAAATGCTTAGGTACTGTGCAGTATACGGGTGTCTTTCGTCCTCGAGAAATGACTCCGATAGAAGCTTTTTCATTTCCCAAAAGATGAGAGACAGTAAGTAACTTTATACAAAATATGCAACCATAACTAACCTATTCTAACTATTCAGTTACAGTGAACAACTTTAAAAACGTTAGGTAAAGGTAACATTTTTTAGAATAATGTGTGCTTAAGAAATTATAATTGTACCTAATATTTATGTGATCAGTGAAATTAAGTGTGGCTAAGGTAGTTAAGTGAAAAGAGCTATGACCGGTGTAACAGACTTTGTCAACCCTTATAGAACGCACACAAACGCAGCGTCTGTGCAACACGCCATCTGTCAATGTATGGTCAAAATGAAAAGTTTCTTCCGAGTGTCCGGGGTGTGACCTACCGATAAAGTGGCGCGTTGTATATCCTGAGATTCCACAGCTTTGTTATGTTGATTGCTGTGTTTGTTCATACTATCATTTTTAAAGTGAATTTCTTTGACATAACTGGATCAGTAAAAAACAGGTAGCGGGTTTTGGCGGGGCATGGGATGTCCGAGTGAATATGAACATTAAATCCCGCCACTACTAAACGGTATCCTGCATAAAACAGTTTCTGCAAAAGACGGGTCACCATCTGAATTTAAACCATTCCTTCAAACAAATGTTAGGTACCAAAGAAGGCTGGCTGCAACTGACTGGCTGAAAATATTTTCAATGTTTTTTAAATCTACCTAAACAAAAAACGTCCATATTACGTTTACCATAATTATAAGAATAGGATCCGACCTACTGTAGGAGTTCAGAGTTATTTTAAGGAATGAAACGACTATTCTCATTTTAACAAACATTTATTAATTTATCACACTGTTTTTAAGCCTTTTGGCCGCTTAGTAAACATATTTCACAAAGAAGCAACATTGGAAAATAATAACTGACCTGTACTTGCTCCAACAGAATATCACCTTTAATGTACGCTGGTTTTCGCACTGACTTTGTTTAGACGTCCGCTCGGCACGAGAGCTGAGTAAAGACTGCCCGTCTTGCGATCGAGCACGTCACCATGAGTGAATGAAATGAACGAATGAACTTACTCTCTATGATAATTGTGATAAATATTGATTGAGTTGACGTTATTTCCGTTAATTATTGCACATCTTATTTATTTATTTTAATGTTACGTATCGTTTATTATTAAGTCAACTATTTAGATGGTATTATCCTTACAGCTCGGCCATCCTGCTAGAGCAAGTCCCTTTGCGCATAATATATTATTATTAATATAGTGTATAGATTTATCTAACTAAAATGCTAATAAATTATGCAATTATTTTTTTGACAGCATTTGCATACAAAATTATTAATACCCAATAACATTTCATAATACCTAGATTATTTAGTGAACAAACAAAACGATAGTCTTATAAATCAATTACAAATCGTATAACTTAAAACTAAAAAGTTTGGCTTACATTCTTAAAGATGAAACAATAAAATATGACACTGAGTGTTAAGAAACCTTCTAAACCATTTGGCTTACATGTCTGACGATTATGTTATTGTGTTTTACATAATATACATATTTGACGGATTTATTTATAAAGTAATATATTTTCTATTTACATACCTACTATCCTACTAATATTATAAACGGGAAAGTTTGTGAGGATGGATGTGTGTTTGTTACTTCTTCACGCAAAAAATTACTGAATTGTTTTTGATAAAGCTTGACAAAATATAATACATTGGAATAACATATTGGCTATATTTCATAAGTATATACATTTTCATAGTGAAGATACGACGATGAATGTTAATGAAGTCGGAAAAATATGTAATTTTCGAGCTATTTTTGCGTACGCTACAAAAACTGTAAGAGTTATATCAATATAATGTATGGAACAAATGTTTACCTTAAAAAGTTGTAGAGAAAAGTCCGCGACAGCATATACCTATCTTTTAAGGTTTGGTCTCTATAAGCTTTATTACAGTAATAAAAAAAATGATTTACGGCAATGCATTACTTTTCATGGTATTTTCCTAAACATATTATTAATCCTTATCCAAATAAATACTTTATTCGTCACAAGTATTCAATTTTAATCATGTTTGCTCTTGAAACCACTGAATTCCAACAATTATGTTAGGAGATCTCTTAGTGTTAAAATACCATGCGCTCATGGACGGAGCGACACGCAACGCCGGCGTGTGTTGATGGATTCAATAATAGGGATGCTATTTTTTCCTATAGAAGTTGACTTTTAAAAACGCCCTTATCACCCTAAGACCACTGTTGTTGTCTGCTTAGTTAGACTAGATACATAACAAAGGAAATACAAGAACCCGCTCCCGGGCAGCAGGATTCATACGGCGAGACAATTGAATTATTTTATGGAAATATGCATGAATTACAGGAAGCTTTTAATTAATGGGTCGCTCAAATTAAAAAAAATACATGGACCCGTATCAGTTGTAACAAAACTGAGTACATGGAGCGTAACTTTTGGCAATGCGGGTTTGAGCTGCAACACATTCTTTTAAAACACCTCACTGCCTTACTTATGTGAACCGCCTTAAATATCTCAAGTCGATGATAACAACGAACGCTTAGGCTTCGCTTATATTGAAAATGATGTTAGCCATCCCACAGATACCGCTTGATTTTAATAGAAGTCACCAGGCATCTTCTGCGATCCTTAAAAGCTATTTAGACTAAGAGTGGAGGTGTCAACGTCGGTAAAGCCGGCTATGATATAATAGCGTTGAATTTTTGACTTTTAAGAATAAGCTTATGAGCAACAAATAAAGACCAACGAGAGATAAAAATGCCCAGATAGTCATATAATTTACAAAGAGTCTATCATGAGATTGCTCAAAGTTTTGTAGTAGTAAGCCCCTTTTGTAGTAAAAGTTAAAACAAGTCGCTGGCAATGGGTCAGCGATAAATAATGGGTACTACGAACGAAGAACCACGGCGTCAGTGACCTGCATTACAGCGGCATATCGTAGACACAGCACTAAAAGCACTCGCACCAGGAGCACACAACCTAGCTACACAAGATTTTAACATAGGTACAAAATCGTTATACTGGTAGGTCCACACCACCTGCTACCCTGGGTAACCTGGGAGCAGACCACTGAACCAGCGGTCGCGGGTTCGAACCTCGCAAGGGTTAAGTGTTAAGGTACCTAAGTCATTGATGGTATATGTATTTAAGCATTTATGGTTTAGGCACGAATCCCTATCCCTGTATATCCTTTAAGTATCCCTGCTTGTTACAACTGTAGTAAATAATCTTCACAAAATTATCAAGGCGGTCTCTAGTGAACGGTTGTTTACTAACTACCCTTTTATCCCGCACTTAGTCAGTATAATATTTATCTTCTCTTCATAGTTATAATTTAAATTGATTTATTTTATTTTAATGAAGTAAAAGTATTTTTTTAATACTTATTTTCGACCGAATAAATGTTATATTGAGTTTAATTGTAGATTATGTGTAAAATTGCAAGTGAATAAATAAGGCTTTATTATCATCATTATAACCGTTAACCCTCATTATTAGCTAAACTAGTCGTTAACAGTTCTGCATAATCTTCTCGACAAGGAATTGATTCAACTTCATTTTCCACTTATTCCATGCGTAGAGGACTGTACTGAGTCCTTGGTACCAAGATTTCGTAATACCAGTGAGCCTAGGAAGACAAAAGTGAACGATTTCTTTTTCCTTCCAACCATAGATCTCAGTACACTCCTCCACATTAATAAGAAATGTAAGAATAGTCTGGTCTTTTGAAGCAGGGTAAAATTCGGGAACCGCGTCATATCTTTTGAATCCGCTGGAGCAACGCTCTCGTCTTGAACTTTCGTACATCCTACGGCGCTTACATCAATTAAGCAGCATTCGCTTACATTATGATAATCAGCGGTATCGCTTTGAATAGTTACCCATAGAACATTGCCGCCGAGACTCCCCGCCGCTATGGCGTTGTCTCGTCGACTCCCTGCTCGGTGTCGTCGTAAATAGTTACCCATTGAGCATTGCCGCCGAGACTCCCCGCCATTATGGCATTGCCTCGACAACTCCCTGCTCGGTATCGCCGTAAAAATAGTTGCACATCGAATTTACAACAAAATTAAAACAATTAGAAACATGAATAACATGAATATATATATATAAATCTAGATTCCAAAAATATGAACTTGATAAATGTTTTTAAGTTTTAATGATTTGTTTTTGAAGGATAGATTTTTGACTGTAGAGGTATTATTCGAATTTAATTTTTGTAATCGATTGACTGTACCTTGAGTATATGGACTTGTATTTTTATCGTTGTTCGCCCTTTTGCTATAGAGGTAGGACACCGCCAGTAACTTTATTTGTGTTCCATAATAAAGATTTAAATGATTACCAATATGAAAAGAAATGCATATAACAAGAGTATAGCTTTGTGTAACTTGCTACCCAAAGAACTAAAAACACTTCAAGAGCCAATATTTAAGAGGAAACTAACTGGCTTTTGGACAAACGTTTTTAAAGTTATAATGAATATTCTAATTGGCGACAACAGACAAATATTTAATTTAATTTAAACTACGTACTATTATCCATAAATAATGTAACTTAATCAAAACGATTTCAATTGACATAAATAAAATATTATGTAATATGTTTTGTAATAACTGAAAAATTGAATTTTGCACGTCTGCGAGCAGACTGAACACATGTGCTACTTACTTTCAAATGTCACCTTTAATTTCTGTGTTATTGGCAAATAAACGCTTGAGTTTGAGTTTACGAGCATTGCCATCGAGACTCCCCGCCATTACAGCGTGGCCTCGAAGACTCCCTGCTCGTGATTTACGTGCACACGTGAATGCCCTGAATTACGATGATCCCGAGGGCAATAGCTAAAGTCGTTGCGGCTTTGCCTACCTTTCAGGCTCCCTCACTACGGCAAACGGGCTGAATGCAGCGACATTTGCTCACGATTGTCACCTGGGTTACCTCCGCCAGCGCCGCCATTAGCCTCGTTACCGCTGACATCGACTTTGCGCGCAGTGGGTTCGTCCATTTAATTTAAACGCTCCGTTAGGCACTGAAACTTGTACATAGAAGGCATTATGTACTGATATTACAAATTTACATTAAAACAAAACAAGACTTACTCTGCACATCATATAATAGAACACACATGACGTTTCCCAGGGAAGCATATCAGGTCTATTTTGTTCTGATTTAAATAAATGATTCGGCTAAAGCCATTTATCATCCCATAACACCAATTATAGCTCAATAGTATTTGAATGTATAGAAGAATCCAAATATGAAAAATATAAATTACAGTACTATCAACGACATTATCTCCCGTCTTAATAATAATAACTTGATAGTTGTTCTTGCAAAATCATAATAATGAATACTAGTCGATGCATCGCTGTACTGACTTAAAATCTACCACCAGAGTATAACAAAATCGAAGAGGCAGCTTCTACTAATTTTCTTTGATTACCCATATTATTATTACGGCTCTCACGTGAAGAGCACACAAAGTAGGGCAATTAAGTCTTAAACTGACCAAATTAGCTATGTACTGCTTGAAACTTGACTGCGTATCACGGATAAGCTTCCACGACTTTCAGATGTGGCATTATTTTTTTGGGGCAACTCTCGACCGATATCGACAAAATTTTCTTACTCGTTGTTCGTTTTTGAAGGGTCAGTTTTCCTTTAATGAATCCTGAACTATTTAAACAGAATGAAGCATAAATAATCGTAGTCCGAGGCGAAGGGATCGGCTGCTTAAACCTGAAGCCCACACTTCACTAATTAATAATCATTTATTTATATTTTTATTTATATATATATTTATTCCAGAAGAAATCAAGTGACCTTAATATATTTAACCTTGCTATTGTTTGACTATTAAATCACTATTGTGCAATTGACTAGATAGTAGTTAACTTTTATTATCTGTACGCTGGTAGGCAAGACATAAGTACAACGATACATATTTTCTGCATGTAAATTTATGATGCAAGTCTAACAAATATAATTCTTTACCTTTATATAATATGGTTAGTTGCTTTCGTACGTCAGGAATTATGATTTACGTACGCAAAAATCTACTAACTGTTGATCTACGACAGAAGCAGAATACGGGCATGATACTTGACTACACGTACTCGTAGTATTAATGGGAAAAATTTTATCAATTTAGCCGAATAATTATAATGGCTTATTACCTGTAATAGTTTGCGGCGAAGGAGTTTTAAAATACACCCTGCTCCTTAACGTTATTACCAATACCAATGTGATTTTCTAAGAAGATTGCAGAAATACTTTACGATTGTTAGGATTAAAAGGGATGTCTTTATAAAGGATATTTTGAGCAAATTAACAATGTCTGTCGTGTTGTTTGTTTTATTCTGAATTAATCAAATAATGTTAAAATATACACTGTACATTGATGCCATGGTCGATACAAATACGTATTGCTGACTACACTCTCAAAATGCCTTACGATTGTGAGGATAAAAGGAGATGTGTTCTCAAGGGTAGTCCCAAGTACCATGTGCGGTACGGTTTTATTTAATAGTAGTTTTATTTATTAGTAGTTTTAAGAGAAAAGATAATAATTTAGCAAAATGCAGTATCACTAATAGAAAAAGTCCGCAACCAAGGAACTTTAAAATACGCATTGGTCATCGAGTCTGTGATCAATGCAGCCGTATATTGTTGGTCAGATAGCAAAAATACTTCGTGATCGCATAGGTAATAATGGATGTCTCATTATGGTAATCCCAATATGTGCTTACGTGATTGCTCAATGAGCAGCTTTTCCCCATCATTCCATGTCTCTCACTAGACGGCATTAGTGCAGTATTTAGAAACCTTTTTTTCATTTTATTTTTGTAGGCACACAAAGTGAAATATTTTGAATAACGTTAGTAAACCTTAAGATTTAATCAAGGTACTTAATATTTTTGTCATTTTTAAAGTCCACGCTTTGCTATGAGGACACTATATTTTTTGTTTTACTTTGAATTACTTACTTTAGCGAAAAACAAAGACACTATGATATATTTCCTATAGTTACTCCGGCGCCAGCTCAAGAAAACTGCTCATTGCCTTGATAAAATTTAAAACGGTACAAGTTAAAAAGGTTTTGGACCTTAGTTCCGTTAAAACCTTGTTGAAACTATTATTATCCAATAAAACAACATAATTTATATCGTCTGAACTCCTTACATTGATTTGAGAAAAAAAAATGCTTAAAAACAGTGTTCAACTTATGTGGGCGGGATAAGCAAGCAGACATTTAGACTGCTCACCTATCCCACTTCTGAACTGTAGGAGTTCAGAGTTATTTTAAGGAATGAAACGACTATTCTCATTTTAACAAACATTTATTAATTTATCACACTGTTTTTAAGCCTTTTGGCCGCTTAGTAAACATATTTCACAAAGAAGCAACATTGGAAAATAATAACTGACCTGTACTTGCTCCAACAGAATATCACCTTTAATGTACGCTGGTTTTCGCACTGACTTTGTTTAGACGTCCGCTCGGCACGAGAGCTGAGTAAAGACTGCCCGTCTTGCGATCGAGCACGTCACCATGAGTGAATGAAATGAACGAATGAACTTACTCTCTATGATAATTGTGATAAATATTGATTGAGTTGACGTTATTTCCGTTAATTATTGCACATCTTATTTATTTATTTTAATGTTACGTATCGTTTATTATTAAGTCAACTATTTAGATGGTATTATCCTTACACTACTTTCTCTTAGATTTGTACTGTGTATCAACAGCAATTTATTCATGAAATTCAACACAAACGCACTGGAACAAAGCTGTCTTGGATCATTTTATTCGTATCTTTATGTCTGCTACATATTTATTCAAACCTTGAATTGTTTTAGTAAGAAGTAGCGTCGCTTTATTTTTTTAGTTTAGATGTATGTTTAGTTCTTACATGACGTTTCTAGTCTCGGTACTATGTTCGCAAAAGTAGAATACAGACGTCGAGTTTTTATTTCAACTTCATAAACTCATTTACTATAGTTGGCGTGTTCTCAATGAGGGCTAACGCGAAGGAATTTCCGAAATGTCAAATGGCACTGAAATAGGGTGTTTACAAGATGACGTATCATTGAACTAATGAGTCATCGGCATGATCACGGACTAATTGAAATTACTAAGTGCCATTCACACCGTAAGGGCTGTAATGGACACAACAAGCCAGTTTTGCGAGATCACTGCATAAGCGCGCCTTCACATTAGAGCGACAGCAGCGCGGCAGCAGCGGATGCCTTTACATTAGCAGCGCGTTTGTCGCACGACTGGGTCGTTCCCACTGCACCCATTACCCATTTGCAGTGCTAATACGGGGATAGTATTACCACTGCAATGGGTAATGGGTATAGTGGGATAAACCCGCGCGACTTATGCGCTTATGCTGCCGTGCTGCCGAGTATAGTATGAAATTATCGGCAGCGCGACTGTCACGCGTAAGTAGCGCTGCTGCCGCGCTGCTAATGTCGCCTAAATGTGAAAGCGCTCTCACTGAGTTTGTTGCGCAGCTTTTGCTCAGCACTAGCCCACAATGTTGGGAGGTGTATAAAAGTCCTCTTAGTGAGTTGATGACAAAAAATGAAAAGTATGATATGATATTAAAAAAAGTGAATTTTATTTTATACAGCTTAAACATATTTTACGCTAACTAAAATAACTTCGTAGAAAGAAGACGTATCAAAATAACGTATCTTTAAGCTATTCTGTGTTTAGTAGATTTTTTGTTGCGCGTTCTTAATGGCCTTTTTACTTCTACTAGTAGCAACATCAAATGAACATAAAAATACACGTACATTCTCAAACCAACCCAAGTTTGTATTATGGGTATTCTTATTATTTCATGATAAGAATGTTATGAAAAATGTTTTGAAAAATGCAAAAAACTTTCAGCTTAGATAGTGTGATAATATTATGAGCTTTTAGTTAAACAACTCATTTTATTTACATTCTAGTAGCCTGAATTTATTGCTAAAAGTTTATCACGACGTGATCTTAATAAAATGTTCGTCTATAGTATAAAAAATTTTATGAACTGTGTTAATCATACTGATAGAAGCAAATGCGAATTTTGAAAATCATAGTGTACAACTCGTATATGTTCTAAATATTGTGTTGTAGATTGTATGGTGTTGAGAAATATTTACTTTAATATTTTATTCGTTTATTGTGTGTATCATTATTTAATTGTTACACAATTCACTACTTGTGAATATAAAAATAAAGATAGTAAATTATTATTATAATTGGATTATTGAGCTATGATTGTATCTTTGGGACCTTTACGTAGATTTTGAAAATGTAGAAAATGTTAAAATTTTATCAAGTTTTTCGTACACAAATACATTCAATAGAGAAAGTATTATGTTAATGACCTGTTTTACAAAGTCTGGATAATTTACCATTGGCGTTATCTATCCAATACTTCATATGAAATGACGTTTCATATTGTAAATTTGTTAGTTATTTGTCGATGCTTTCTAGCTAGCTTTCTCTTCTCAAGTGAGGTCATTTTTCCTGACTTTCAAACTCGGACGTTGCTGCAAGACATTCCAGTTACAGTGCTGTGTTATACTGTGCCTACATACATTGTGTGAGACGCACAAATGGCGTATCAATCAATCTGGTCATGGACAGGACGTTACTTGCCACCATAAATTACTAATAGCACCCAATCAGTGGCATAAAGGAGAAGGATACGTGGCCAAATGGGCCACATAAAATTTATGGCGGTGGTGACACGTGATTTAATATCGATATCCCATATCTTTCTATCGTTTGCGACATGAAAATTCGTTCAGAAATTTGACGGTCAAAAAATTATGTGTTTGAATCAGTTTTCAGTATTGATAGAGGTGCTGACACGCGACGGTGTTGGTCAGTGACGGAACAGTCTAGTGGGAACAGTGCCATAGTTTTCAATAGGAAGAATACTTTTTTGCTGACACGTTCCTTGCTCCAGTGTAGTAGGCAGATACCTTAAAACGGCGTGATGCATATTCCTATTTCTATTGACGACGCGTTTAGTGTAGTGGTTAGCGCTCCTGACTATTACGCCGGCCATCGCGGGTTCAATCACGCAAGGGGCAAATGTTTGTGTGATGAGCACGAATATTTGTACCTAAGTCATGGATGTTATATGTATTTAAGTATTTATGGGAGACGCCCTTGTCATAATCGTTGTCTGGTACTTCGTATCACAAGGAAGAAAATTCCTTACCACGAAACCAGACAATTGGTGTGTTGTCTAGCGCATATTTATTTATTTTTTATTCTATTGACTTCCTCCAATATTGTCAACTTATAAGTAAACTACTTTTAAATCTATCAACAATCGAAAGGGCCGTAGAGGAGTTCTGTCTAAAGAAGCTATTTGAATCGCAGCAAAAAAGCAAAAGTTCGTACAATTCCTCGTTGTAAAACAAAGTGGCCGATATTTCACATTGGATAAGGACCTTGTTTTTCCTATGGTTTGGGTAACCAAGCCTTCAAAATGGTTAGGATATTATGTTTTAACCCATCACAAAAACTTTTATCTATTTAAGTTTTTATCTCATTTATGCGATATAATGAGGATGTGATTTATTTAAATTGTGAGATAAATGATAACGCAATTCAAGAGTAACCGTTAGTGATCAGTCATCATGACTATCACTCATTCAAGACTCTTTTTAGTTATTAATGATCCTACAATCTTTACAATATTTTAAGTTGAATGGTTTCCGATCTAGAACTCTTCTGCCCCAAAAGGCCATCAGTTTTTTCAAACTATGTGCCCTGCCCAATGCCACCTTAGCCAGCCGTTACCATAATTGTTAGACGCATTTCCTCATTTCTCGTAGAAAAACTCCGAGCAAATGTTATCTGTATTGCTCGTTGTGTTGTTAAGCTTCTTTATTAGGCCCATAAATTATATATTCCATTCCCATGTGCTTCTGTGTTAGTGAGAGACCATGTCTCGGATCCGCATGTCATTCATCATTTGTAACACACACTGGTTGAAGACTTTCGTCTTTAGGCACTGAGGTAATTGGGATGAGAATACGCTTTCACGTTTAAGACATCATAAATAATCAAATTATGTCTGTATTTATTGTGGTCGCCCTACCAGTTAGCCACTGTTGGGGTCTCCCTCGTGCATTCAAACACGCCTCAACCTCAGGTCGATGTTAAATCATGGAGTGGATGAACCTTTTCCAACTGTTTTTGTCAAGTCTTTCGCGGGCCTTACCAGTAATCTAGTATTAGCTGCGATACTTTCGAGGTCTCTGCTACCTTACTACTTAGTACTTGCAAATAAAAATCGCCTGCACACACTACTTTCTAAATAGTAAGTACAGTTGAAGTCTCTCGTGCCTAACCACTTTTCGACAAAAATCGCTAGTTCACACGACACAAAAACGGGCGTCACTTTCATATAAAAGAGCTGGCGATTTTGGTTCTTCATGTGGTCAGGCGACAATTACCTCTTTAGTTTTGACTGGAATTGTAGTCGCCCTACCGGTAAGCCACTGCGGTCTCCCGCGTGCATTTAACCACGCCTTGCCCTCGGGCCGATGTTACAGCAAGGAGTAAATTAACCTTTTCCAACTGTTTTTGTGGTCATCTGTCGTGGAGTACACTGTGTAAAAGAAATAAACAAGAAATCTTTATATTAATATTATTACAATTTAATGAAATTGATTAATAATATGCACCAGACATATAGGTCGTTGGACAACACATAAATTGTCATGGTTTCGAAGTAAGGAATTGTCTTCTTTGAGTTACGAATACCAGACAACGTTTATGATAAAAAAATACATTTTAGAAACAGTAATGAATGACTGGATGTGACTTATAATTATGGAAGAGTATACCTACTTCAGGTTTTGGTTCTTACGTTTACCTTAAAATTTTAAGGAAAGGTATTATTTTTGTGGTCATTTCAAGTTGAACTCTCATCATCATCTATCAACTTATCCATTTGTCCATCACAATAACAACACCTTTGCAGGAAAATCCGCCATCTGCCGCAAAATATAATAAGCCCTGAAAACAGGAAGACATTTTCATGAAAACAATTTAAAATGCACCAGAATCTCGGTCTAATGCAAATCCAACGCAAGGAATAATACTTGTGTTCCAACAAAATTGTACAGACGATTGCACATAAGGTTAGACATTTAAGAATCTTATAACAATTGGAATAGTGGCGATTTTGTAACAAAAATGTATTGTTGTAAGTGTTGGTAAGTGTACAATACAAGTTTAATAAGCGGGGGCGATTGCTTCACATTTGCAACGAGAATGAGACCAAATATTGAAACCATTTGTCTAGCGACATCTTAGTTCTGGGAAATGTTGCAGAATTTTAGATTTTCTTTTATACAAATAGCACGGTTATTTAATACCAGTGGGAATATATTTGCCACTGTAAATTTTGTTTTAATGCTTTGATTTAGGATGAGAGGGGTAATTGTGTAAAGCAATCGTATTCATTTGACAATTCAAAACGTACGATATGATCTGTCAAACCTTTTGTTCTTTGCCGTTTGACAGATGATATCGTACGTTTTGAACTGTTAAATGAATACTATTGCTTTACATAATTCCATACCAGAAAGCAATAATCATTAAGTGGTATTGCCCGAAAGTATCTATTGATTAGTAAAGTACCTACTTATCTATTGATAGAGGGTGGGAAAACATCTAAGTAAGGGCATGCATTATAGAACTAAGTACGTCAGGAGATATAAAATGCTACCAATCAAGTTTATACATCATTGATTCGTTAACTTATTACCTCGTGCAAGTTTTAAATTTAAAACATAGGTAGTCTTTAAAAACATTTTGATTTAAGACACCACAAGTTTTGTTTTCTGTAACTTAAACGTGTGTAAAAAAGCCTCTAAGCTCCTACTAGAGTACCTGTTATTTGTAAATTTCAATTGTTTTATTTTTATTGGTATCTGCTCTTTAATGGTAACGACTAATTAACGATTCTCTATGAACAACATACCATAATATCAGTTTTCTTTTCAGATACAAAGTTGCAATTCAGAAAAAAAGTTTCGACATACCGCATAAAGAGATTCTAACATTACATTGGACTAAAAGAAAAAGCAAAGTTTCAAGTTTCAGTCATATCTTCAATTTTGCATTTTTCAAGAGGTTTAAGAATAAAGTTACAAGTTTTTTCGCTTTTTAAAGTTTTTCTTTGGAATACAAAATTAAAAATGATTTTGTGATATTAATGTGGTTAGTTTATTTTTAAGTTAAGTAGGTGTAATTTTTTTTTAATAATTCATTAAAAAAAAATTAGATTTTACGATTTTTGATTTTGTGATATTAATGTGGTTAGTTTATCATTAAGTTAAGTAGGTGTTTAAAAATGTTAAAAAAAAAAGAGATTTTACGCTTTTTTACATAAACTAATAGGTCCAGACAACAGCACGTCAAGGCAAACACTGAGGCATCTTATGCAGTTGTAATAAGGGCTACTTTGCAACAAAAGTGGTTAACCAGATGAGCTGGCGACTGTACCTACCGCCTTGTACTAGAGGTGAGGCCTTTGCCCAGCAGTGGGACATTCACAAGCAAATTTTACTTTTACTAAGGCACTGTCTATGCTTTGGTCATATTATTTCGTATCTTATTTTATTCGTTATTTTCTTGTATTAGTAAAAGCAAGTAATAAAGAACTTATCATGTTAGTAAATTAATAATACATATGTATTTCCACGGCGTCAATAATAGTTTATATTATTATGATTTCCAATTAGTTCAATTTAAAACCAAGTTATAACAATTAAGCTGATTATGATTGTGATTTACGATTACAGCAATAGGTATTTACTTTAATGGCCATATAATATAATAATTATTCAATTAGATTTATTCATACATATAGAATAGCTATGCATTACATTATCTTAATTAACCGTATAATTTATGGGACCCATTCTGGTCTCTTTGGTACGCGTGTTTTATGTGAACTTGATCGTGTGAAATGTAAGTTTCATAATCAAGTTCAAATAAAACACAGTTGAAATAGATAATACGCGCATGTTTTCCTGATTTTACACGGATAAGACTTACCAAATTAAGGTAAAAAAAAATATGAACCTTTATCACTTTTTCATACGAAACACTATGTTTGTAACATGTTTCGAAAATTAACATCATCATCATCATCATCGTCATCATTATAACCAGCTGCAGAGGACACAGCAATTCGTGTGCCAATCGAGTTCTCATTCGTAAAAAAATACTGATCGAATTGTCTTTTCTAAAGTTGTTTTTGATTTATCATTATTTTGTGGAACTTTAAACCTCTTAAGGCACAGAATACAAAATGAAACGAGCATTAGAAAAAGCAAAAAAGGGTTATTTTTTGTTATCAGAACTAGCGAGGCACAAATATTTCCTACTCTATTATTGTTATTATCATTAATCATAGCGTTTATAAAACGTTATATCTAATGCATAGTTTCCAAGCAATTTGTTCGCAATAATCGCAGATTAATAAGCACTTACTCTTTGACCCGTTCATTATAATATTCCTATAGGTCAATAAATGATATTTCAGTAAATAAAATTATCAAGCTGACTTACACGTGGATGTATTAATTTTGTATTTTTACACATGGAAAGCGGAAAAATAATAGAATAAGGGTAATTTTAATGGATCTCAAGTTGAATATTATGATCTTGTTAGTAAATATATTGGCGACGCGTTTGGTGTATTGGTTAGCGCTCCTCACTATTACGAAGTTTTTGTGTGATAAGCACGAACATTAATACCTAAGTCATGGATGTTATATATATTTAAGTATCTATAGGAAACGCCCCCGTCATAATCATTGTCTCGTACTTCATAACACAATGAAGATAATTCCTTACCACGAAACCAGACAATTGGTGTGTTGTCTGGTGCATATTTATGAGTTTATGATTTATTAATAAATATACTTTTGCATTGGTGTATCCAATCTTAGTATATTGCATATAATCGATTTAACTACTATAATACATTTAAAAATACAGAAAGAAGTTTACTAATAGGGAATACCGATGAGAATGGATGGAAACGCGGCTTTAAGAGGTTAAATAATTTCATTTTTAAGGGTACTGTGACACAGCCAAGTCTGTCTTAGAAAAATAAATGTAACACCTAATTATAAAATACGTATTATAAATATAATTGAAATATGTAGTATAAAGTATAGTGTATCTTATGAATCCTCTTCCGCCTCTTGAGGGATTCAAGGACGCAATCTTTAAGTAAAAAATCTAGGACCCAAGATACTTATAAACAATGACAAGCATCTTTGGAATCAAACACGCAACTCAATTGATACTATTCATGTCAATTAATTTCAATCTACGATTTCATAATACGACCACAGATCGTGTTACTATTTCGGCCTAAAACCACGTTCTTTTTTTGAAACCGATTCTTTTTTTCCAGCCAGTTTGTTGATATAACCGAAAAAAAAAGAATTGTCATTTATCAGTTTCTTCAAATGAAGCTCGTAACTATCTTGCGTGTATTTTGCAATACCGTCGAGATAAAAGCGTTTACTATGTTTGCTTATAGATGCATGCTATCTTAATATATTTAATAAGTATCTTTATAATTAGTCAGTCATTGTGAACTGTCTGTGAAACTGACTGTTTGTATTTTTTTAACGATCTCTGTGATTTAATTGTGTTTAAGTGGACCAAAGTGATATAATTTTGTGGGTGTGTTTTTTTGTGATATTAATAAAAATGAAGGAAGAAAATAAAACTGAAAATACTAAAGGTAATTATGGATGTATATTTTTACCGGTCAAAGTGACGCTCACCATTTTTTTACTAATAAATGATCACCTAATTGAGTGTTAGAAAATGCCATACGTTATTTAAGTCCGCACATTGTACAATTAACAGAACAAAAACTAGGATTCAGTTAGATACGTTCAAATAAACTTATTTTTTAAATCGAAATAAATGGTTTGGGATAGGTCTCGTACTGACTCTATTTAATTTTAAGATTTTTTTTGTCTACGTAAGAGGTAATTCGTATCACTTTATTTTTGCAATAACTCGCCAAGATAATTATCAGAATTTATTCTGTTTCAATTATACTAACATTACTCAGCAGATTCATAAATTAAATAAGTCGCCTGAATAACAATGTAATAAAAGTTAACTACATTTATTTACCCTTACATTAAACAGTTTTCAAGTAGAAATTCGCACACAGTGGTGAAATGAAAAATTGTTTATTCCAGTCTTTACAATCGAAAAAGTGCCACCAGAAATCTTAGAATATGACCACCAGCATACAGATGAAGATAAAAGACAAGAAGCCAAAGAGAAGTCAAAAGAATCAATGGAAATACTAGAAGACGCGTTAGTTGCATGCAAATTTGGGCGGTTCCATTTGAGACTACTTTTCACGACGTTAGCGGCGCAGTGTGCAACTACAATGGTTACTACGACGACATCGTACATTCTGCCGAATGCGGAATGTGATCTGCACATGACAATTATGCAAAAAGGACTGCTGAATTCTATGCCGTTTTTTGGTGAGTAAAAAAAAAGAAACTCAATGGTTCAGATACTTTTTTTTCAAGTAATAACTTGGCTCCTATAAATTTAGTATTTTTTACTGTGCTCCGTGGTGTAGTGGCTAAGCACGCTTGGGTTCTAGGTGACGCCGTTCTGAGGCCCCGAGTTTGATTCCCGGTCAGGGGCCGTACTCTTGAGACTTTGTCAAGATTTTTGAATACCGCCATCTCTTTTCCTCGCAAGGCCATCCTAGTATGAGCGACAAGGACGGCTAGATTGGGAAACACAATCTTGTATTGCAGAGTAAGGCCTCAGGTCAATGTGAAAATCGTAATTTTCAATATTGTCTCGGGTCTGTGTTCTACCGTTGTCTGTGATTCCTATAACACAATGAGTATCAGCTACGCTATTTGGGATCAGAACAATGTATGTGATTAGTGTCCAACATTTATTATTTAATTAACCGTTATGTCAAAATAGCAGTTATAATTTCATCAAAGTACTGGATACATTCATGGCATTACTTAGTGCAAGAGAACCCTAATAAGCGCAGTCCAATTGTTTTTGTATTGCATCACACTTAGTACTTAATTATTAGTTTAATAAAAAAACACTTTTTAAACGTTTTAGATGTAAGAATCTCCAATAGATCATTTTTATTTATCTATAAAATTATCAGGCTATCAGAACTTTTGTTTTTATGTCGCCAATCCTGCTTATCCGAATTTTTATTTATACCTCTTTTTTTCAGGCCAAGTTGGAGCAGCCCTATTCACCGGTTTCATAACAGACGCTTTCGGAAGAAAAATATTTTTAGTCAGTGGACTTTTGGGAATATTTGTGTGCTCTATCATAGAAGGGTCGAGTCAAAACTTCGGGATGCTGATGTTTGGGAAACTCATGGAGGGAATATTGTAAGTATTTCAACCGGCTTGAAAGAAAAGTTATCAATTTGATTGATCTGTACTGATGTATCATTACTATAATATAGTAGTAGTAGTAGTCCCCCTGCGATTTCGACTACGGTGGCCAGTCACAACGACTAACCGTAGCGCGGGACATATTATAGTGCACAATTGTGTGCGCAAACACAGGTGCACTCTCTATTCCTTTCACTCTTATAACCCGATGGGACAGCAATCTGACACGACCGGAGAGAGATCAGGCGCAGGACCAACGGCTTTACGTGCTATCCGAGGCACGGGGGTGAAACACCGCCAACTTCCAAACTCCGGGCTTCCTTGAGAATTTCTGAACAGAAAAACCCAGGTACATATTTTTGACCCGACCCGAGAATCGAACCCGGGACCTCTGGCGCAGCCGTCGCTTTAGAATGCGACCCTTTAACCGCTGCGCCACCGAGGCAGTTACTATAACTATGAAATAGGCATCATAATGCTAACCAAAAATTTACTTACCCTTACGTTAAAGCTGCCCTCAAAGTGCTATACCTTCTGGGTAACTAGGTTTATAAGTACACTTTATAATTACACTTATGTCACCTATGTAAGTTATTAACACCTAGAATGCATGCATGAATAAATAAATAAATGAATAAAAACTAATTTCACAGGGTGAAACAGGCTTTAATAGAAATAAACTTAGTGAAAATATCAAACGACACAATTTTGGAAAACAACGACTCATTCATATAAATTGAGGATATTGTATATTACGTGCAGAATTTTGAGATAAATCTTATCAACAAGTTAACTGTCGTTTAAAGTGTCTTATCTTAATTTAATTTCATAATAATAATAAATGTTATATTTGGTTGTGAGTGATATCAGTTAATGTTTACTTGTGAAAACTAAATATGTAATGATGACATTGAGAAACTAAATATCTTGGGGGCAACCACAAATTTTTATTGGTACCTACTTACAGCTACGTAGTGCTTGTCATTAGACTACGTCATCATGGTTATAGACGACCTGCGTGGTGTAGTGGCAAGGCACGAGGACCCGGGTTCGATTTCCGGGTCTGGTAAAAAAATGTGTCACAATATTGAGGTTTGGATTTTGCTTTGCCTTTAAAAAGTTTCGATGTAAATATTCTTCGCGATGCAAATAAAGATAAATTGACAAAAAATATTAATTGAGATAAAATTCATTCGATTATATCAAGAAGTGATGATGAAAGGAAATTGATTAAAAATATTTTTAGTATCACTTTTCGGTAGTCTAGTTATCATAGGTAGAATTGTTTATAAATTATATTTCTTAAAAAATATGTCTCATCGAGTTATCAGATCAGTGAAGGTCATCTTCACTGGCGCTTAGACTATTAGTAAAATTCCGTTAACAGCGTACACTACACGTGCATGTGTTTAGTTAATTATCTAATGAACATGATATTCAAATAATGAACACAAAGATGTTGGTATTGATCTAACACAATAGTATATACCTATTCTTTTGTGAAACAAGCAAAGTGTTAAAGCAAACAAGAAGTATAGACTCAGGGTGCGTATTGCGATGCAGTTTTGACAGTTAAACAGCTCTGATTTACTGTCAAATTAGCAATTCTCATTGCAATTTCGCATTATATTGATAATATTACTATAGTATAACAATATAAATATTAATATTCATACCATTGTAGTATTATCTATTATTGATTTACTATATTGATTATAATTGTTTTCACTGAGTAGGAATTGAACTGCCTCGGAATTGAACGGATTAAGTTGGATCGCAATACGCCCCCAGTGCATTATACAGGAAGCAAAAAGAGGTCCTAAATTTACGAAAATAAAATAATTATTAGAAAATGTTTTATTTATATTTTTTATGAATAAGTTAACATCAAATGAGTATGGCTTGGACTTCTCACATCTCAATCGTCATTTGAATTTTCTATTGGAGTTTTACACTTAATTTTTTTATTTTTTTTATATATAAAAGATACAATTATCTATATTATGGTGTAACCTCTCGGTTACACCATATAGATAATTGTATCTTAAAACATACAGTTAATTGTAAAACTCTTTAGTGCACCTCTACGATTTGTATGATTATGTTTTAGTATAATGTCTATCGTCGTAAAAATCTTTAATATTTTAGCATCACCATTTTAGTGTTTATTCAGTTTTCATTAGAATATCTTACAATGGCAAATCAACTAAGACTTGAGACATTATTTCAACTTCTGAAGCAATATTTGACTAAATATTTAGTAAAGTAGGTATCTTAGATATGGCATCTTTAAATAAAATACGAGATAGATAGTATAAATACCCGTCATTACCAATTTAAATATACAAGCATATCACATAAAAAATAATACGCAAGTGTACGTCGGACTCGCGCACTGAAGGGTTCCGTTCAATAATAATGAAAGATTTAACGTGTTATCTAATGATTTATAATATTTTTTTCCTTTTATTTATTCGTAAAAACAATTTTAATTTAATGCACGCCTGTAGGTATGTTTTTTATTTTAAAATATCAATAAGGTCTGTAAAAAAAGATTGAAGCAGATCTAACCGCCTTAAAAAGTACATCAAAAAATTAATATTTTAACCGAGAGTTAAGCTGACCCAGGATCGTACAATTGGACCTTACATTTTAGGTTATTCAAAGAATAGATATAGAGGGATTCATCATCTATAGGCTATAATTCATAAATATAGGTATTAACGTATATAAAACTTGTATTATAAATTTTATTATACAGTGTGATTATTTTTTAACATTGAATAAAGCTTAATTATGATTGGAGGTGATCAAACATCCTCATTAAATTTTAATCCATAAAAGATGGTACAAAATACAGAAATAAAATTAACTTTCTAGAAAAAAAATACTTTTCTTTGTATTTTTTTTTTGTTAATTTTATTTTTTTATTTTTTTTCCGTCGAGAAAATTAAGCATAGATTGCCATATTTTAATATTTGCACTTTGTATAGAATCACAGTGTATTTTTATCGTATTAAATATTTTTATCCTAATTTCAGCTCCAGTTTCTGCTTCACAACACCTGCTGTCATGTTATCGGAGTTCATTCACAAAGGCGTAAGAGACAGAGTTTTGTTGTTAAACGCCTCTTTTATGTCAATTTCGCTCATTCTGACGGCGCTTATGTCTTGGGCGCTGCTACCTCAGAAGTGGGATTTCGTGTTAGTTGAGGGATACTTCCGTAAGTAGATATAAAGTCACCAATATCTTGGCAATGGGAGAATCATAGAATGTGTATCCCCAGTTGTTTCTACTGTTCCGGAAAAGACACACCTTAGTTATTAGAAATGACTTGTAGTTTTATCAAGGAACTGATTATCTAACAGTTTTGCATGTTTCCATTGAAATTTTGTAAATAAAAAAATAGTAAAAAAACAATCATGATAAATCTTGATATAAACCCTATTATTACAGTATTTGAAAAATCTTTAAACTAAGTAAGTTATAACTAATTTTAAACAAACAAGTTTTGTTCAAGTTTGGCACATAGTACCTCATGTATCAAAGGCTGTTTTTTTCCGGAACATCTATGATACAGCATTTTGATCACACACTGCAACTACCATACTAACTGTTACTCATTTTTGTTATTTCCTTTGGCCTTTACCAATTTTTTAGTAGTTAAAGTAAGATTGTGAAACTAAGCCTTAATTAGTAAATTCAGGTAGAATTTAACTGTAATAAAAAATAAGTACTACTTTCGTAAGAAAAGGACAGAGCATACCAATTAATTTAACGTTCAATTAAAGCCATCATGTTTAATCAATTAAATTTAATTAGTACACGTATCTTGCTTATTGTAAACTTGATTGTTTTATTAATCTATACAGTTTTTTTAACCTCCCTTTACTGTTATAAGCAGTATAAAAAAAATAAGTTTGAGTTTGAAAGCCAAGTTACATAAAATATCGGATTTTAGTACCACAACTACCGTGGTTAGTGTATCCCTTATTTTAAAAATAAGTACCTACCTTCAATGTCTTTCGTGCGATGCCACATTGGCGTTTGCGGTTCGCAGTCCATCTGACTCACATCCGTTGCTCGCGCGTTGAAGAGGTTACATAGCGGAAAGCCTCAGCATTGAAATTGCAACAGCGCCAATGTGGCCTCGCCCTTCCTTACATTGTTCCAGAGCTAATGTACAGCTAATTTGTTTTTTCTAGATATCCACGCTTGGAACATCTACCTCTACGTCTGCTCAATATGGAGTCTCATCGCTGGAATATCATATTACTACTTACCTGAAAGCCCAAAGTTCCTACTCTCACATGGCCAAGAAAATGAAGCATTAGACATATTAAAAGATATATACCACACAAACACGGGAAAAGATAGGAGCACGTTCCCGGTGAGTAATGAAATTAATAAGACAGGGGTGACAAACCTTTTTTATTTATTGTGATTTTTTCTCATATTTTGCACTAGGAAATCTGTAGTCGAAAAAACATTTTAAAATGAAGAACAAACAGAGCAAGCATAATCTGCGCTTTGTTGTTTTTGTCTGAAAATTAACATTGAATAGACTAAAGAAAATAATTTCAATTGTTTCATTTGGCGCAAAAATACAATCATATCGATACATAACTGTAATCATCTAAATGAAACATAACACCTTAAGCCTATCTTTGAAGGCTGTAGTTTGTTTGTTTGAACTGTATTTTTTACGAGGATATATAACAATAATTATGTACATATAACAGCCTGATGTTTGGAGATTATTTTGGTATTTTAATTACCTTAACTTAGTTTACATGGTACTTGCTTGTATATATTCAAAATTTTATACTAAAAGCGAAGTGATTCTAATAAATCTTTACCAACTGTTGACTACCCCTGGCTATAATATTTGCCTCGCAACGGGATAAGTTTAAACAGCCCTGGATTACGGAATAATGGAATATAAATGCCTTTTAAAGTGAATCCAGATAATAATTCTAATTTTATATTTACACTTTCGGTTATGGGGTGTTTGATTTTAATATATCTGTGTTATAAAAGCCTATTCTAATGTTGATATTGTAAAATCATTTTGTTTGTTATAGACCTTTTCTAATTGCAAAAGCATTTTGAGTTTCAGCATAATGAATGAAGTTCTAATTTTCTGGTTCATTATATTTACTCGTATCTTGTACTAGCGGTCGTAGCGAACTTTGTTTCGCCCCCAGCCCCGTCCCGCCCCGGCCCCATTTTATCGGAATTTTCTTTGCTATAAACCTCACGGAGCCCGTGACCTTTTCAACGAATGCAAACCCGTGAAAATCGGTTCGTGCGTTCTAGAGTTATAGCGTCAGGAAGGAAAACCCAACTCATTTTTATATAAGATCACCCCGTTTTAAGTGATAATATTTAAAGGGCCGATTCAGCACAATAAATTAATCATTTTTTGTAGACAACACTTTGGGTTTTTATCCGCTTGTTTTTGAGAAAATTGGAGACTAAGGTACTTATTTTTTTTTCACATATAATTTTTTAATTAATTAAGGGTAAGTTGAGAGAAAAAGAAGATTAGAGCATTGAATTGACAGAGGCGAAGCCGATGGCATAGTAAACTTTTTTAATTGTTAGGGTGATGTGTGTCTTTGTTAACGAAAATAATAAAAGTGAAAATCTCGATTTTCCAAAAAATAATGATTGTGTCCTGTTTCCACAATGTATACAAAGACGCTGTTAAAATATTATCACTTAAAACGATTTGACCCTTATATAGTAGATTGGATGGATGTTATAATACCATTGTATGTCATTAAGGCATTTATTGCTTTATTTCATTTATTTGACGACACATTTGGTGCAGTGGTTAGCGCTTCTGACTACTGAACCAGCGGTCGCGAGTTAGAATCCCGCAAGGGACAAAATGTTTGTGCGATAAGCACGAACAATTGTACCTATGGATGTAATATGTATTTAAGTATTTATGGGATGGCCAGTCATGATCATTGTCTTGTACTACTTCGTAACACAAGGAAGAAAATGTATTTCTTCGAAACCGTTACAGATGGTGTGTTTTCTGGCGTATATTAATATTTATTTAGTAATTAATGTGATGAAATTATAAGGTATTTTCCAATGCAAAACGGTTAATGCTGCGGTTACAAACTTGACTAGAGAAATAATTAATATTTCAGATTCAATCTCTAAGTGCTAGCGGGACTTTCACACCATCAAGCAAAGAAACCTTCAAGAAACAACTAACAAACGCCTTGTTCGAGGTCAAGAATTTGTTCAGGAAGCCTCTTCTGGGCAGGCTTATTCTATTCTCCGTGATGACTTTTGTCTGTTTACTATCGTAAGTATTTGTTCGTTAGCTCTTCTGAAAAGTAACAGCTGACGTACATTGCGTATTTAGGCTTTGTGTCGCTTAGGCCTAATTAAACTAATAATTGGTAATATTTTTAAAAAGTTTTATTTTAATATATTTCTTATTCAATAAATACACGATAACACGAATTTAGTTTCAAGCTTTTTTGAGCGCCACCTGGTTTTTTGTCCGGTCAAACCGTTTTGAGACTTGCACCACGAACAATTGAAATATCAGCTCTGAGTTTGGTTACATTAAATCAGCAACTACTGGTCAACTTTTTATCCAGTCATACAATTTACATATGCTATTAATAATATCAATGCATAATGTAATTACAGGTATAGCGCACTGCGGTTGTGGTACCCTCAAATATCAACAATAGTGGAGAATTATCAGAAAAACCACAATCAGACGGATTGGTTCTGTGAAATGATAACTGATTACACGCAATCGTTGCCACAGAATACTAAAAATATCACGTTTTTGGAGACTAACCTCACGGTCAATGAGACTGAAACTGAAGTTTGTATACCGGTAAGTGTTCATGTAAATAAATCATACCATGCTAATCAGTGTGCAAAGAACTGAAATAAGAAGCAAAATAACGTTTAACGCATTCTTTCATAACAAACTAGCGGTACCAGCGAACTTCGTTTCGCCTCCAGTCCCGTCCCGCCCCGGCCCCGTTTTATCGGAATTTTCTGCTATAAACCTCACGGAGCCCGATACCTTTCCAACGAATGCAAAACCGTGGAAATCGGTTCGTGCGTTCTGGAGTTATAGCGTCAGGAAGGAAAACCTGACTTATTTTTAGACTATACTTATAGTAGATAATAACGTAACGTAATTGATAATTAGTTATACAGCGTGTGGCCTGTAATAGGAGTAAAAAATATCAATGATTCTACAGAGTATACGTTGTTTTTTTGACCTAGTCATAGTTCTCTGCTTTAACTAAGATATTTAGTAATCCAAAGTTACAATCCCTAATCCTGTGCAGGTTGTGAGTGTAACATTCACAATTCATTTATTTTAAAATTGTAATGAATTATTTCCTAAAAAGGATTGTCAATATTGCTAACAATAGGCACGAAAAGCTGACTTTACAGCCAAGTTTTTGGCCAATGAAGAGTAAGGAATTCCACGTGAAGACCTAATAGATTTATTTTATTTCCAGCGCATCAGTGGGTCGGAGACCTACACTAACGGCATGATCCTTGGCTTCATGTCACTCATCGGCATTGGTCTCAGCACATATGCAGTCACCTTCTTTGGCCACAAACTGCTCATGTTTGGACTCCTCATCTTCTGCGGAGTATGTTCAGGGTCCCTATACTGGACTAACTCCTTGATTTGGATCGCACTGCTGATATCGGCTACGTGTGGTTTTATGCAGACGGCAATGAGTCTGCAACAGAATCTGCTGGTCAGAGTCTTCCCGACCACTTTGAGGTTAGTTTTCTTAAGGTATTTATTAATTTTAGTGTACAGAAAATAACACCGCTGCCTTACTGGTGGATAGCTCAGCGTGTTTGTTGTGTGTATTTCAGGTAGGTTAATGATTACGAAGATTTACTATATGTATAAAATTACAAGGCAGAGAAGTAAGGATGCCGTGACAATGATGTTCGATTCGCGAAAGAGGGCGCTCGCGAGTAAATAATAAGGTCTCTACGGGGAGCGGGATTTATATCGTTTTTTTCTCCATAAGAAATTAAATGCATTGTATACATATAATTAGTTATATTAATACGACTACGACTAACGGCGTTAAGCTGGATGCTGTCACAGGACACCACTAGGGAAAAAATCTTTGTGACCTGCTTTGATCAATAATGTGACGTTGAATCAGCACTTTCTGAATAGCAATTTTTCGGGAATAATAAGAATATTTGAAAGACAATTTTTGCTAGCTCATCGCAAATCTTTACATAAAGGTGCATCTTCACAGGATTTTTTTTAGGATAACAAATGGATCTTCTTTATATTGACTAAATAAAAGAACCCAGTCAAATCTATCTAATATACCTAGCTATTATAATGCACGCCATTTTATTTTCTTTAAAAATCGCTAACGCTTGATTTTTCGAAAATCTGTCGGAATCCTGTATTTGTGAAACACCAGTGTGGTTGAGGATGTGTGTGTGATGCAGTGAGCTCTTACTACTACGTATAGAGACGCTATGCCAAGTAAAAAATGTGCGCATTTTTTGGACGTGAACTGTCAACAGACTGACGTATTCCATTTTGGAATTTTGAATATGAAACCGCAGAAGTGACACAGACTTTGTGCCTAATTAACTTAATTGTACTCCGTCGTGGCATAGCACAAGCTGTGCAAGCCAAAAATTATATATAAAAAAAAACTTAATTGTATTGAATGAATATTATTCTATCAAAACGTTTTAATCGTTACTTACTTTAATCAATAGTTATTTAAAAGAGCTAAATAAATAAAAGTTTTGTAAATAAAAATCTGTAGGTCAAAAACTCGAATGATATTTACTATTTTTTTATCATTTTAACTTTTCATACGAGATAATTCTAGAAAAATATAACTACCAATGCAAAACACCTTAAAATAAATATCAACATCGCATTGTCTAACCTCTATTTATTACCTACCTACTTTTCCATTCTGTGCGTGTCACTTTTTATCATCTTTGAATTTTCGAATAAAATGGCGGCAATTTCATACTAAACATTTATAACATTTTGAAAAAATATTTATGTTGGTTTAAGTTAACATTTTAATTTCCTACCGATGGTAAGTAACGCCGGTATCGTTTTGATTCCTGTTGGTTTTATTTTTGCATGTTTTGAAAACGCAAGACGGCATTTTGACAAATTAATTGACCAAATGTCAGATTGGTTAACGCTACGAGCGGGAGTGAGTGACTGGGATACCGCGCATGCGTTGATGGTCTGAGACCATCAACTCATCGCGCACGAGGTTCCTTCGGGATGTCATTTCCATACGTAGTAATAGTAGTTCAATGGTGTGATGTGTTTAGTCCGTTGGTAGAAATGAAGAACACAGTCTTTGTCACAACGCGAACAGTTTATTACATCACAAAATAGACACATTCAATACAACACATAAATAGAAGGAGTAACAGGCATAGAAGAAAACGGTACTTGAAACACGAACGTAAATAACAATGAATAATAATAGTTTATTTTTGTTTTTATAGTGTTTTGTCACCATACAAACTTAATAATATAAATTGCACTTGTAAAAAGACAACTGTGAACCTGTGACAGACGAGGACCTCGACCTCGTCTGTCACAGGTTCACAGTTGTCTTTTTACAAGTGCAATTTATAATGAATAATAAGTGCGAGCAAATATTTAGAACGCAAAAAACAGAAATCAGTAAAAATAAATTATCGATTGGTTTTTTCGACAGCTCAAAGATTGTCAATGTCAAAATAAAATAAAAAGAAATATGTACAGTAAAAAAGTTTTGAATACTGAAAAAGTATTTATGTGGCAGCTCGCCACACCAGCATACTTAACTTTTAAAATAAATACGAGTAGAAGCATTATGTTTTATGCGTTTAAGGGATAACCCTTACTTACAGTACCTAATAATCAATAATCAGCTACTGCAAGGGAAAATAAGCTTAATGAAGTATTAATATCTTCTTCTTATATTCTTGACCGCCTCGTTAATGGTGTAGCGGTTAGTTCGCTGGTCCTTACTCCAGCGGTCCCGGGTTCCAATTCCGGATTGGGCTGAACTGTCTTTAAGGGTTTTTCTGTCTTAAAATACGCTTAAACTGCTCGTCAGGAAGTTGGTGTTGATGACACCGCCGTGCCTCGGAAGCATGGTAAGCCGTTGGTCCTCTCATCGGTCATGTCTTACTGTCTCACCGAATTAATAGAGTAAATAACAACAGGAGAGGACACAAGTGCACTTTCTGTAGTGCACTTGTGTATTAAGTACACATCTGGGCAATATAGTATCTCCTGCGTACATCTGGCCTATTACTGTCGATACGGGCTGCCACTACTGAAAATCGGTAGGAGAATATTATATTTTATCTTCTCTTCTTCTTCTGTGTTAGTTGTACCATTAATTACTAGAGAACGGCTGGACCGACTTTGAAGATTTTTACTTTGTTGGATTCGTCACCACACCGAATAGGACAAAGGGGGATAGTTTTTTATAAACTAAGAACATGACATCCCGATCCGATGAATCTGCAAAGCTCGTTGCTGCAATTAATGCTCAGTTTATGTGAACGCCTGTATTATGTGGACGCAACTTTATGAAATTCGCGATATTTTATATCTCCGTTGAAGTCGAGATTAAACGCTAAAGTGACATTTTCGAGATGTTGACCTTAATGATATTTGGAACGTAAAGAATGATGGCGATAAATAAAAACTTATTGTGACTTTGATTTGAGATTGTGTGGGTTACAACATTAGGGCCAGTTGCGTGTTTGATAGTTAACTAATGGTTAAATGGTCTTATGTCTTTTCACAAAACTTAAGCTATTGAAGAGCGGGGTCTCCTGATACAGGATGTATACTCCTACTAGGTAGATCCCTACCACTAACATGTAATTTTGTTATGGACTGAAATAAATACTTTTTGATTTTGATTTTTTGAAATGTTGTTACCAGTGGTCGAATATTTACGATTGTGCGTGTTTCGATGAAAAAATACCTTGTACAAATGTAAGGATGGTTATTTAATGACAATTGGTTATTATTTAGTCAAGCATCAGTCTAGTTCATCGGTCTAGTCAGAATGCTTGGGAAATGATCATGTAACTACACGGACAGACAAACTGATGAAAATCAAACAGTTCCAATAATCTGGTCTCAATCCAGACTGCCTTGACTGTGACAGTTCCCGTGCGGTCGACAACTGGGTAGTGCAAATCGTTTTTAAACAAAATGCGACCCTCTAATCGCTGCGCCGGAGGTCCCGGGTTCGGTTCGCGAATCGGGACAAAAATATGTACCTGGGTTTTTTCTGTTCACCTAAAATACTCAGGGAAGCCTGGAGTTTGGAAGTGGGCGGTGTTTCACCCACGTGCCTCGGAAAACACGTAAAGCCGTTGGTCCTAGCCTGATCTCTCTCCGGTCGTGTCAGATTGCTGTCCCATCGGGCTATGAGAGTGAAAGGAATGGAGAGTGCACCTGTGTTTGCGCACACATTTGTGCACTATAATATGTCCCGCGCAGTCTCTTAGTCGTTGTGACTGGCCACCGTACACGAAATCGGCTAGAGGGACTGTTTGTTGTTTCTGTTAGTGCAAATCACAACAATGCTTGTTTAATACGTTCCGGGACACTACTCCAGACACAATAGATGTTTTATTGTTTTCACGCCTGTAGGCGGGCACTGTCCCAGAACGTGTTAAAGGTTTAAAGCCTGGTGCTATTTTTAATAAGGAGCCATAAGTTTAATAAAACTTTATCTTCATTTCAGGTCACTCTCAATACAGATAATAGTAATGATTGGTCGAATGGGCTCACTACTAGGGAGCGTGCTGTTCCCTGTGATGCTGACTTATGGCTGCATGGTGCCGTTCTTAACACTCTCCATATTCACACTGTGTACGTATTTAAAAGAATAAGAGCCCGTTTCACAATCTACAAATAAGTGCTAACCAACGAATAATTAAACGAATAATAAGCTTTGCTTAGTTTGGGACCAGATGGCGCTGTGTGAAATATACAAGGATATTTATTTATTTTAATTCAAATATGGAACGTTATTTCATATGAAGTTACGGACGGATAGCATTACTAGTTACTTATTAGGACTTTGTGAAATAGGCCGTCATATTGCTTTGCAGATGACAGGGCCCGAATTATTATTTCTTATTTACCATATATACTGATAGCATTTATTGATGAAATATTACAACTTCAACTTCAAACTTCAATGCATTTATGTTACTTTCGGGCATGGCATGATGATAACATATTCAAATAACTGTCTGTTTTCAGTTGTTTTCAATCGTTAGTTTAATTATATTACGTCACATATTATATGATCCATCACAGTGGTAACTTGATATTTGATAAAGTAATGAGAAGTTAATATTAGATTATTTTATTAAAATGCTATTCAAATAAATCTACATGCTTGTTTAACCAACTTATACGTGTTCCAGATTGTAAAAAATTTAAAGCCTATCGATTGATTTGTACAGCATTTTTTTATTACTTGGTCAGTTTATCAATACCAAATCCCTGTTGTTTATTTTGTGATATTTATTTTATTTCTAGTTTCGTAATTTGTACTAAATTTTATTTCGTTTCCAGGTTGTGCGTCGTTGGTGTACTTTCTTCCAAGCCCGGACGCCGGTGGTGGCGATAAATAAATTTTATTATAGCGCACATTTGTTTTATTCACGCCCCGTAGCTTTCTGATGAAAATAAACATCTGCACTGCACCATAGATGGTGCTGGAACAGCCAGTACATATTGCTATAAACATCCTCTTCCTCAAACACATACACCTTCTCCGTTCCGTCACGGTTTGAAATAAGCGAAATTATATTTAAAGAATGAGGTTAATTTTTAATAACTGTCTTACTAAAAGCTAATCTACCTGAAAATATTTTGGAAGTGATGAAGTTGGGAAATTAGTGATAATTTGTTTCACAAACACAAATTTTAGTATAGACGATCTTTTCTCAAATATATCTCTCTTCAAAACATGCTATTTGCTTGAGATAGACAGCCTAGGTCCACAAAGATAAATGTACAATTTAGCAATTTAAATATCACTGAAAGCGATAATTTATAAAATGCTTTTTTTTAAGATTTTTTAAATTCTCATCATCATGATTAGCAGCATATCACTAATGACACTGACACTTAGATCAGTAGTCAATATTTTCGTAAGAATCCTTTTTTACGAAACCTGTCGCTGCGCAAGGAAACTTGTGTAAAAATGAACTTTGAGCTTTTAAAGTATTCGTAACGTAAGCGTAGCAAGTTTACTACATTTTATATGTCAAATAAATGTTCAGCTAGTACAAAATCATAGGATACTATTACCTCACGATTACATTACGATGCGTCAGACATTAGTGCAAATTAGTTTGTTTTACGTCCGATAGGTGCTCGACACGATTCTCATACAAATTGTTAACGTTAACGATGCGAATACTTTAATTCAAATTATTCGTGCTTGCCCTACTGTATTGGAACAAAATGGACGAACGGAGAAACGGGAGGAGCTCGGCATGTTTGATAGGTCCATTCATATGATAACCAGGTAGCACGTAGTAGACTGGCTGCTACTTCTATACTATAGCACACTCAAGTGCTTGACTTCCCGTACACGAGCAGAAAATGGCAAACACGTCGCGATACTGGTTTATTTACCAAACAAATAATCTTCCATCTAATTGGAATTTACTTTGTCGCTTCGTATGCAAGAATTAGTGTATGTTTCTGATAATTATTAAATGTTTGTGTTATTCAATGGTTGTCTGCTTAATCATTTGTATTTAATACGTTTGGTTTGGCAACTTCTAAATATCGTAGAATCTTGCATTTAAGTACGAGGTTTCGGTTTAAATAAGTGGTTTTAAAGTATATGACTAATAATCTTACTAGCGCCCTAATTTTGAATCACTCGCGTCAAAATGGCGTCTGATTAGCCTTGATCAATATTCGATTTTCAAATGAAAATCTGGGGAAATCAACGATTCAAATTCTGTAACTACTTTCTCCATAGAGAAAGAAAAAATCTTCGCTTTATAAAGAGCGAGCTACTTAGTGAAATTCTATAGGATTTGACAGCAAAAGACCTTATGACAGCGAGACCGTTTTCTAAGAAATAATGGATTTAGTGGATACGTCAAGTTTCCGTCGTTGGAATTTTTGAAAAATTATGAATGGATATAATTATAATTTAAGTTTTGTATAACAATTTCAGATGAAATGACTTGTGCTTTCAGCAACTGTGAAGTACGCCGAGGATACAATCCCGAAAATCATACTTTCCACCAGTAAATATGAATCATTGATAAAAAATTGAAATCCAAATTTTATAAAATTTGTGAGTGAAATCGACTCCGATGCCAAATTGTACAGTAAATTTAGGACTTCCTTTGTGATTTGCAGCCATATATCAAAGTTTCCAATAGATTAATTCAGGTATTTTCAGTAAAATAAGAAACCGTTTCTTTACACTAGGGCTTGACTAAATGATGACGTCATCAGTATCGATAATTTTTTTGACTGATTTTTTTAGGTAACCGTAATTCTTGCACAGCTTCTTCTCAGCACTGGCCCACACAACTGGCCCGAAGCTGTGCTGTGGTAAGGTCTATGTTGGCACGTGTATAAGTGTTTCTAGAATGTCTTCATACATAAATAAATAAATATGTAATTTAACAAAAATGAGGTTGTCTTGTTTATCAAATAGAAAGTATTGTGTAATTAAAAGTGCATTAATTTAATAATTTTTGTTTCAATTAACATGATTTATCGTAACCTCGTCGATAAAACTTGGACCACCATAAGATACACATCACTATTGAACGCACACATGTAAAGTAACTTTTTGGTTACGCTGAAAATCCGCGTTTGTCATTCTATACTATACTACTTTCTATGACTTTCTCACCTTGACGACCAGGCTCGATGACCCGTTCTGCGGCCTTTTAAACACCTGACAATCGGCTAACAGGGGGTTGTCAGGGCTCCAGGCAATAAGCATGATTTTTGTTGTATTTTGATCGATTTTCGAACAAATACCACTCCTTATATTGATGCAACTGATTTATAAATGAGGCCCTAGGACCCTAGGTCATATAAGTACACATTGCATTTCAATAGAGCGTGGACATGAACACATTTTTGTAAAGTGTTGTCTTCCTACTACGGATGATACTTTTACAAAAATTTGGCCATCCTAGCCATTGGTACGTAAGGGTTGATCCCAAACCTCTAAACAATTACGAAAGATCTAATGGACGCAAATCTAATTTACTGAAACTGGGTCGGACTAAGAATAGATCAAAGTGAATCATAAAGAGGTAAATGTGTTTTGATGGATTATTAACTTCATTACTGTTATAAGTCAGAAAAGTTAGTTGCATTACGAATCCTTATCACCATTTTCCTTCGGGGATTATTACATCAGGAGATAGAAAAAGAAAGAGAGAAAGAAAGTAGAAAGGGTACGAATGAAATGGAAGAGCAGTAGGCAGAGAATAGTGTTAAAGACTATATTGACAAGAGCTAGGCTATAATCACAATAGATTTTCTTGCTTTTCCAAGGTTGACTGGCAGAAAATGCCCAATATTAAGGTGTTTAGTCCGCCAGTTGTAGGTTCATGTCAATTTGCAATAAACAAATAAATAATCAGCATCCTTTGGTTATAATTTTGTATACAGTAATTTGATTTTATAAAACAAATCAGGCCAATTAAGTATGTACCTATTTTACTACACAGAAAACACTTTCAGTAACCCAATCACGAACATTTGACGTATTCGTCACGTAATCGTAGCGAGCTTACGTCAGTCGGTAGAACAAAGCACTCCCTTATGCAGTAAAGCTCGAAAGCATTACCGCAGATGACGTCATACTAACGTAAATATGGCACGTCCAGAAACAAGTTAAACGATATATTTAATAAAAAATATTGAAATATAACTATGTTACTCGAGTGTCAAATTTTTAGTTTGCTCTACGTCCGATAGAGGCGCTTTCAAATTCTCATTACACCTGACGGTGTAAGAGACAAGTTTAATATTAACACTTCATTACGCTGGACTGAATAAACATCTGACTCAATTTATGTAAAGAACCTTTCGTCTGATGATAGTGATGTTGGAGAGGCTTATAACGGGACTACTAGCAGTATATTGTACATTATGAAGCAATAAAGTATTGTATATGGAACGAACACATTATAAAATCAACTGGAGAACAGCTGTTCAAAACCGTGAAGATTGGAAAAAGAGTTGAGAGGCCTTTGCCCTGCAGTGGGACACCGCAGGCTCTTAATTAATTAACATTTATCGACACGTCTAGGGTACCTATTGCGAACGATTAGACAGTTTAACTGCTATGCTTTTTAAACGGATTAGCAAATTTCGTAGGTGTTGCGATGTCATAAATTTCCATGTCTTAATTTCAACCATGTGTGAGTGCGAAAGATTTACTTTATTTTTTTCTTGAGTTGAATCGCATCACCAATTTGGTGACTCAGCTACCTGAGTGGGAATCGAACTGCCATGAACGTGAACAGATTAAAGCAGATCGCAATAATAATAGTCCCCCTAGCCGATTTCGAATACGGTGGCCAGTCACAACGACTAACTGACTGCGCGTGACATATTATAGTGCACAAGTGTGTGCGCAAACACAGGTGCACTCTCTGTTCCTTTCACTCTCATAGTCCGATGGGACAGCAATCTGACACGACCGGAGAGAGATCAGGCGCAGGACCAACGGCTTTACGTGCTTTCCGAGGCACAGGGGTGAAACACCGCCAACTTCCAAACTGCGCGCTTCCCTGAGAAAAAGAAAAACCCAGGTACATAATTTTGGCCCAACCCGGGAATCGAACCCGGGACCTCTGGCGCAGCCGTCGCTTAAAAATATGACCCCCTTACCGCTGCGCCACCGAGGCAGTTAAAGGTAGACTATAATTATTCAAGTTAAACTAAGCGTGCCGAATAGTGTATTCTAAAAATGTTTATTAATTCAAGTTATATTTAAGGTGTTTCGCTGTCCCATATCGTATTTGAATTGTTAACCAATCTCTAAAGATCGGGACATTGATTGGGACAAGTAGTACTACCTACTATGGATCCGAGTTTTACAGAGAATAATTTCGACATACCAGCAAATGTGGATGAAATATTAAAATTGTATCCCTTGTTTCGTCACTTTTAATGATACTATAAAGGTATTTCAGCTTCTCTGATAGACAATCAATGTTATAGACGGCTTCAAAAATAATTTATGAATTGACTCCCGTTTTTTACACATTTAACATGATATTCAAGTGATAATGAATGAGAGGAAGACTAAAACATTACGTATAGGCACTGGTTATATGTGATGTTTATTTATTTATATCAAGCAACAGATTACTGATACATTTACCTTACAGACTAGAAACCTAATAAAGGAGAATATAATAAAAATAATTTGGTTTCTTAATTGTGTATTTAAAACTGATAGTATTTAAAAAAAATCTGTACCTGCTAATAAATCCATTTTCTTTGCTAGGCGCATATTGTAAAAAATAACATAATTTTGAAAATAATATCAGAAGATAAAATTAATAAACTATTTGATTAACGATGAATCACCTATGTAGGTTGTGAGTTTGTCTTAATTACCTTATTGGAAAATACATAATTTGGTTAATAATGAATGTCAAAGATTGTTTACCTATACAATATTCGCCAAGCAAGGAATAAATGGTCATTATTTACTTATTTCATTATTTAGAGGTATATCAGACAACAAAAGCCCATACAATAGATACCTTAAAGACTAACATACTTATTATAACAAAATTAAAAGTATCAAAATAAATGTAACACTATTTTGCCGGCGTAGTGTTGCGCAACTTTAATAAACCGTATCGGAATTCATCCTCAAATTGCTATTTCATTCCTCATGGTATTCAAAAGTCGACAATCCTGAAATATTACTTTTGATTTTTCATTCTACGTTTCCAAGATAAACTTTATCAAGTGCCATCCGTTTTGTAACAGTGTGAAAAACTGTGAAAAGTGAAGCGAGAAATATTGTACCCAATGGGCACTAGATATACAGGTCTGTATTTTATTTCTTTTAAATTTTAAATGTCAGGTTTGAGAGATAACCCGTTAAAGGTAAAAACGTCTCTGTTACAATGACAGTTATAGTGGTGGTGCCCAAAATGTTGGGTGAAAAAGTACAGGATAAAAATGTCCGTGTGGTTTCACGATAAAAAAGTAAAAAAGTGTTGTTACTTTGATGGTGATGGGTGGTATTCTGTGTTTAGCGATTTATGATGGCTGGTTGAACGCCAAATCGCCAAGTCTTCTACTGATTTTCGGTAATGGCGGCATAAAAATACCAATACCAATGGTCATTAAGGCCCGATTTCTTCATCGATAGTAATGGTAAAGTAACGTTACCAGCGGTTGAATATTAACGATTGTGTGTGTTTTGAAGAAAAACTTGGTAAGAAAAAAACAAAAGTCAGAATGGCTTTTTGAATGCCTATTGATTACGGTATTTTTTCTTCAAAACAAACGCAATGTGTCGAGACTTTCACCACAAGAAAACTGGAAAATAGAATTTCCCTTCCCAACTTCCCAATAAATCGTATCTCAGCATTTTATATTCTGCTTGCTGAAGTAAGCGCGAAAGCAATTAGCTAAAAAATAGTTTTTTCGCTTCGCAAATATAAGGATTCATAGCACGAATCTGACTTAAGGCTAAGTTTGTCTGTTTAATTTATACAGTAGCTTTTGCCCGCGACTTCGTCCGCGTGGAATAGTGACTTCTTTCTCCCGTTTTTTACACATTTACCACTATATCTTTGCTCCTATTGGTCGTAGCGTGATGTTATATAGCCTATAGCCTTCCTCGATAACTGGACTATCCAACACAAAAAGAATTATTCAATTCGAACCAGTAGTTTCGGAGATTAGCGCGTTCAAACAAACAAACAAACAAACAAACTCTTCAGCTTTATAATATTATTAGTATATTAGTATTAGTATAGATTGTAATCCAATAAAAAAGAGAGGATAATTTCTATATTTGTTACCTCATCTCGTTAAGATTTAAGTATCGATATTTTAGTTGTTAAGATCATTAAATAAATTAAGTCAGATCAAAGTCTTTTGACTAGATGCAATTGTGTTAACTTTTTCAATAAAAATCACTCTTCTACCCTCGGTTGAAAATACACAGTTTGCGTTGCAGCAACGCACAGTAACTAATTGTTTGCCGGTTTTATTCGGTTCCGAAGACATAGTAAACAAAGTCTCAGTAGATTTTTGAATACAAATTAAATAATGTCATTTTTGAAAGCATGGTGACTGTTGAGGCCACAAAGGCTTTGCCGGCGGCTTGATAGCCAGTATGTCACATGCTGTACGGTTGGTGCCGTCGGCATGACTGCTATGCCGCCGGCTCATCCACCACCTATAAATCATAAAGAAAGAGCACCGAAAATGTCGGTAACAAATGTAAGTGACTCATGAATCATTTAGGAGTCGAGTTTGCTTTTAGTTTTTTGTACCACTCGTTTATTTTTAAAGTGTTTCAGATTTATTCTGGCACACACACTTCATTTGATAAAGATTAGCGCCCTTCATACTTAAGTACAAAACTTACAGAAATACTTATTTACCTAAATCCGATTATATCTTAGGTATATTTTCAAATAATGTAAATTCATCTCACTTGAACTTACTGAAATGCATCTCCACTGTGTCTTCACTACCGTGTATTTGAATTCTAGACGGTTCCGTCTGAACCAATTCTTGTTGACTACACAGAATTGAGTTTGGTTTTACCACAGCTCTGAATTGACAGCAAACCGTATTAATACTGTGAAAAGAACCTCGGTCTATTTAAAAATTGATTCAAAGAATTATTATTAGAGTGAAATTTATTTTTAACCTTGGGCTAGTTATTATAACTATTTAAAAGTTTAAGCAGATTTAACCACCCGTAAAAAGAACAACACCGTGTCAACTCGAGGCGTTCAGTATCCTTTGTATGAAACTCTAATACTTCAACGCACATCTATCAAATTTGTCGCGTAACTACCTCAGATAGAGTTCCATATTCATATTTATATTTATATTCATATCAACAACATATCAACTCAGGATCAACGCTAGACCAGCGGTGCATGCGTTGTCACGGGCTTACGGCTAGTCGTCCAATTTTCGTCAACTAGCCGACCACCATGTCGAACGTGCTGTTATTCACAAGAAGAACTGTCATAAGTTGTAGAAAACACAATCCGATGCCACGGCGTTGTTGATCCCTTTACGTAACGTGCTTCCGTATGGTGGATGCCTGTTTGATGTCACTACGGTGCTGTTGCATTTACGGGGTTATATCTGCTCCAACCTTGACACTGAAAAGTTTGTTTGATATAACGTTCTCTTCTTTAAGTAACTATCGCAGATGGCTGTATCTTGTATCATGTATGCTATACCATTACTTCCTAGTAATGTACTAATACTGCTAACTGCTATGCTTTTTAGTAATATAAATTAATTTTATTTGGTGCCTTTCAAAAATTGTAACTTAATTATTTTGCACAAAAATAAAATAAGTGTCTCTTTGTAGAATAATTTGTTAACACCACTAATTCAATTTGTCTATAAATCCACATTAAATTAATCATGGAAGGATTAATGGAATCATATTTCATCGAATTTCTGAAGTGGTTCTCCTTCAGTTGATTGGATTTCAAAAGATACCATTAACTAATTAAGCTAAAGATTATCTAATTAAACTAACTAACAACGTAAGTACTACATATTGAGCACTTTGAAGCCATTTAACACGTTCCGGGACAGTGAACGCCTACAGGCGTGAAAACAATAAAACATCTATCGTGTCTGGAATAGTGTCCCGGAACGTGTTAATTACAGAAAATTGTAACCGATTACTTAATATAAAGTTAAGTAACAATTTATATTCGGTTAGATAAATTTAAAGCGGATTTCTATTGTAGGTACCAAACAAGTATTGCTTTTGTTTGAGAATATTATACAAAGGACAAAAATATTACAAAACGCTGTGTTAAGAAAGACAATGATTTTAAATAGAACAACAGCAAGCGCTGAAATGGCACTATCGAAATTTTATTGGGTCATTTCTTTATAGAAGACACAAGGTACTAATCATATTTTGTACTATTTACATGTGCATTTTATTGGGAAAATAGGATTCTGGACGAAAGAGAACTGCAGAGTTTAGTGAAAATATAACGGAACGTATATTCCAATATCGTCTTGGAAGGTAGAATGTCTGAATCCTTTCACATGGATTTATCTACAGAATAAAATGCAATGGGGGTATTTTAGTAATTTATTAATATCCACAATTTCACAAGAGGCACACACTCAGATAAAACTGTCAAAGTAAGATGGCGGGAACCAGTGTTGCCATAGCTAGTATTTCAAAACATTACCAAAAAATAATTGGTTTTTGCTTAATTTCAACACATTTATCGCATTGTGATTGCAATATACGTATGTAGGCACAGAGTAAGCGCATAAAGTACTTGAAGGTAAATTACCCGAACCGACGCATTTACCATAACCAAGATATTTCGTCAGCGTTGCAGTAAGTTAGTAAGCGCTTGCATACTGTCATGACATACTGTTTTAAACTTTCATGGTCCCTAACATTAGAATAGTTAGATACGGGATTGCTACCATGTATCTTATTATTTATGAGCTCTCGATATTTCGGCACTGTTGCAAGCGCCATGACCACGAAGTAACTGAAGAATAACTTAAATTGTCAAGTGTCTGGAATCCAGTGGTTCGAATGTGTAAAAACCGTGTAAATAAAAATAGTGCCGTTTCGCGAACAGATACTGTCAGTGATGTGTGTCGAGAACAGATGCGAGAAAATAGTGAGTTTGTGGACAATGGTACCGGCGGCGAGCGGAAACGACTTCGAAGGAGGGTAGACCGAAATGTCTACTAATAACAACCCACCCGCAAGTTCTCTTCAGTTACTCCGTAACTCAGAGATAGATGGCGCTGTCCGTCACGTAAACATCGGCTCAGTATATTTTTATTGTAAAAAAATATCAAATGTGAATATATATCTTACAAAATGTGTTAATAGTGTAAAGTACTGTTTAAATATCATGTAGGAGTGTTATCGTGAAGAATTGTGACAAAATAAGTGCATAAACGAAACAAACAATTATGTGAATCATCGCCAAGGATATTAACTCAAGTGCCTTATTTTAACTGTAAACAGTTTCACGAAGATGTAAGAAATACTTTGGAGTGAAATAAAGTTTAGTGACAATTGTGATAATCGCTTAATTGAAGCTGAAATTACATAAAAACATTGGTGAACTATGGAAAAGACGGTTAATTTTATTTAAAAACAGACCGTGTTCGTAGTTGCCGCGCAGTTTTATACCGTATTGCCCACTGACGAAGGATCTATCGTTGGTTTCATGACGCCAACGCCATCTACTGGAAGAGTCTACATCACGTTGCAAAGACATTATGTCTGCTTATTGATAAATCTTTACATTCGACGCATGTTATATTCAATTTCACCCCAGCAGTGCAAGCACCGATGGCGTAGCGGCTAAGCACGCAAGTTTCTCTCACACGTATCTACCATCCTGGGTTCAAATCGCTCAAGGGCCCACTTAACATTTTTTGTATGGTATGATTTTTCTATTGTAATACTTAGAAAATGTCGAAAGGAAGCGTTAGTAAGCCTAACAACAGCGGACGCAAATCTTCATCGGGCCTTGTCAAATGTCACAAATGCAAAAAGCAAGTTGAACAAAAAAGCACAATAAGTTGTTCAATCTGTAAAAACAAATACGAATTTGATTGTATTGGTTTATCAGAAAAATTATACAATCTAATGAAAACAGAATCCAAAAAGAACTGGAAATGTAAGGCATGTGAACCAGCAAAATCGATCCCTGAAAATACAAAAAAAGATGATGGCGAAACTTCTAATATAACAAAACGCAAAAAAACACTAAACACTAAAATTAATCAAAGTAATTCAAACGTTCATAAAACTACAACTGAAGATGATGCACCTAAAAATCAAATGAACATTATACCGGCGATAAACTCATCTGGCTCAATATCAAGTGACCATGAAGAGGAAGATACAATAATATCAAGTAATGAATCGCAAAACCAAATCAATAGAAGCTGCCCTGATTTAAGAGTAATAAACAACGCTGAAAGAATCAAAGAGATGGAAGACATTATCATGACATTGAATTTAAAATTAGCATCAGCTGATCAAGAAATCGTAGAGCTACTAGCTGAAAACAATACTCTAAAAAACACTATTTCTAAACAAAACCAAAGAATAACGCAACTAACAACTGTTTGCCGTTCTACAAAAAAGACGCGTACAAAAAATTCAAAAACAAGTAAACAACGCGATTGTCAAAATGAACAATCATTCGTGGCTAATATACAGGACGAGACGGACACTACCGGAGAGGAGATACATAGGAAAGATAGTTGTGAAACCAACAATATACTTAAAGAGAAGTCACAAAAAGAACTAAGGAAGTGCACTAATAAACAAACTGTATCCGAAACTCTTTTCCCCACCGATGGCAATGCATCTTGTTCCACTGGTCAATATAAAATACAAATACTAGGCGATGAACACTTATTGGGTTTGTCGGCAGCCTTATTGAATTCAAGAAAGGGAAAATGGAATAATAAATATCAACCTACGGCTTACATTGCGAGTGAAGCATCTAGTGCAGACATACTAAAGCATTGCACCCAAGAATTCATTAATAGCTTAACGGACAAGGATATAATTGTTCTGGCAGTAGGTGGCCACGACGAATCCTTATTGAAATTGGAGTCAGAATTGCATATAGCTCTAAACAAAATGAAACATCTCACAGTTTATATAGCCCCCGTGAATATTAGCAAGTGTTTTAATGTAAGGTTGTTAAATCATAGAATAATGTTATGTACAAAACTTTACCCTAAGTGCAAATTCCTTAATTTTAATGCAAGCAGGACTTTTAATTATACAGAAGCTCTATGTAATAAGCTTAATATGTCCATTGATGCTGACGAATATGCTTCAATTTTTCTTGACCCTAAAAAAATTGCTTATTATAGTCGTAGTCAACAATCTTATCAAAAATTATGTCAAAGACATAATAAAAAGCACATCCGTCAGTCAAGTATTCTAGAGTATTTTGATGTAAAAACAAATGGAAGTGAAGATGAAACTCAGGCTAATAATAATAACACGTTTTTTCGTGGCGGAACTGAATAATCATGTTGTAAGAATATTTCATCAGAATATACAAAGTTTACTGGGCAAGTTGGATACATTGGAGGTTTGTCTTGATGAGTTTTCGGAGAAGGGTCTTGATCTGGATATTTTATGCTTCTCGGAAACATTTGTAAAGTCTGGTAGTGAAACTAACATAAAGTTGAAGCAATTTAAGTTAGTATCCTCTTATTGTAGAAAAAACCAAAAGCGTGGTGGTGTATGCATAATGATTAGGAAAACGGTTGACTTTAAACCAGTTAGTGTATGTGCAGAACTGTCTAAGGTTAGGGTTTTTGAGGCCTGTGCTGTAGAAATACCTATGTTTGGTTGTATCGTAGTTTGCATCTATAGAGTTCCAGTCAGGGCTAATTTACCTCTTTTTATGAACAATTTAGACATACTCCTTCATAAACTCACCAGACGTAGCAAGAAGAAAATTATTCTTGCTGGTGACCTCAATATAGACACATTGAAAGATAATAGCGCCGCCAAGGAGCTCAATAACTTGCTGGCTAAGTATAATCTAGTCTTACATATAAATGTGCCTACTAGACTAAACTCATGTATTGATCATCTTGCAAGTAACATAAGTGATGCTAAAGGAAGGGTGCACCAATTATTCCTGTCAGACCACGACACGGGGCAAACTTTAGAGTATGTCTTACCTAAATCTAAAAAAAGTATTCCAATCTGTTGGTACAAAAGAGTAAGGGACTTTAATGACAGTAACAAGAGAAAATTTGTAGAATTAATATCCAGTTTGAGTTGGAGGGATGTGCTTGATGAAAGTGATCTAAATGTAGCGTTTAATAGCTTTCACCAAGACCTGTGTTTATATTATAATCTGTGTTTTCCATATAAAAAAGTAAAAATTAACGTTAACAACTCAAGACCAAAGTGGATTACCCCAGGCATTAAGAAATCGAGTGTGTCAAAACGAAATATAAGAGCGCATTACTTTAAGCATAAAACGTTAGAAAATAAAAACAAATTTAAAAATTACACCAAACTACTGAGAAGTTGTATCAACAAGTCGCAAAATATTTACAATGCTGCAAAAATAAAAAATGCTAAAAACAAATGCAAAGCATCGTGGAATATAATTAAAGATAAAACTGACAATTTGAATTTAAATGATGAAATAGAAAATTTAGAAATAAATGACTTAGTAATTAACAATCCTTCTGACATTGCCTCACTATTTAATAATCATTTTTTAAACTTGACTCATTCATTAATAAATCCAAAAAACAAACAACCCGTAGTAGAAATTCATCCCTTAAAAGATAGTTTATTTTTGACACCCTGTTCAACACAAGAAATTTGGTCTATTATTAAGTCATTGCGAAATACTAATGCTGTAGGTGTTGATGAACTACCTACTTTTGTATTTAAAATTTGTTCATACTTCCTAGCACCAGTTTTGGCTTTTCTTATAAATCTATCTTTCACACAGGGTCAGTTTCCAGATAACTTGAAACGCTCTAAAGTGATTCCATTACATAAGAAAAACAACAAAAATGATATTAACAACTATCGTCCTATTACGTTAGTTCCAATACTCTCCAAAATCTTTGAAAAGGCCATGCTAAGTAGAATAACAAGCTTTTTTGATAAGCACTTAATAATCGCAAAAGAACAAAATGGATTTCAAAAAAACAAATCTACAACCCTAGCAACATACTCGCTAATAAAGAACATTGTGCAGAATATCGATGCAAAGAGACCGGTAGTATCGGTGTTTTTTGACATGAGTCGTGCATTTGACTGTGTAAATCACTGTGGACTTTTAAATAAATGTAATAATTATGGCATTAGAGGACAAGCTTTAGATTGGCTGAAAAGTTATCTCTCAGACCGATACCAATATGTCGAAATAAGGAAAAGAGATCCCCAGAACAATGAAATTATAACATACAAATCATCATTTGTACAGAATCCATGCGGCGTGCCACAGGGTAGTGTCTTGGGTCCTTTATTATTTCTTATATATATTAATGACTTGCCTAAACAGATTAACTACCAAACTGTACTATTTGCTGATGACATTTCTCTTATCATACCAAATTGTGACAAAAATCAAAATTATAACCAGGTTATAAATGAAACTATAGCTGATGTTGTTTCTTGGTTAACGCAAAATGACCTAAGTGTAAACTTATTAAAAACAAAATTCATACAGTTCTCAAACTATAAAGCAAACCGCCCAAAGCTAAACGTTACTTGTCAGAACGTAGCAATCGACGAAGTTAGTGAGGCAAAGTTTTTGGGTATAATCCTTGACCAGCACTGTAGCTGGAAACCCCACATTGACGACTTGTGTAAAAGGTTGAGTAGTTTTGTTCATGCCCTTAAAAAATTACGATTTGTAGCAGGAAAGGAAACTGCACTGACTGCATATCATGGATATGTGTCCTCAATATTAAGGTACGGTCTCATAATATGGGGTAACTCAAGTGACATAAATAAAGTATTTTTGATACAAAAAAGGTGCATCAGGGCAATTTGTGATGCAGGGCCAATGGAATCTTGTCGACCTCTATTCAAACAGCTAAATCTGATAACATTAGTCGGTCTTTACATCTTAGAGACTGGAATATTTGTAAGGAAAAATCCTGAGCTATTTGAAAAGTATATTCAACCGGATTTAAGATTACGCCAGAGAGATATTTACAAATTGCAAGTTCCTCTTAGCAAGAGTGCATTTTTTAAAAAAAAACTGCCATGCCATGTCAGTAAAAATCTACAATAAAATACCATATGACATAAGACAGCTTCCTTATAACATGTTTGTGACAAAATTACGTAAATATGTCCTACAAGAATGTTTTTATAATCTGACTGAATTCTTGACATGATTAATTTATATTAATAATTATTATTGTGACATGAATTATATTGATTATGTATATTATTATAAATAGAAATGTATTATACCTAAATAATAGTGTCATGAATTAATGTTACTTGAAATGTTAAAACAGCAAAAATGTGTATAGTGTTACTGAAATTAATTAATTGTTTAACTTCAACCTAAAAACTTCAACTTTGCATGCCGCCTGTGGCAAAACATGATGGTCTATGATGAAATTCTGTTATCAAATTTACCATGTTTTGAGCAAATAAACATATTCTATTCTATTCTATTCTATTCCGTGTTCATAGCGCTTGCAACAGTGTCGAAATATCGGAAGCTCATAAATAATAAGGTACATGGTAGCAATCCCTTATCGAACTATTCTAATACTGTCATGACGTCACAAATAACACTCGAGATAACACTGTTACGTAATTGGTCTGCCGATCCAATATTCACACAGATGCACTAGCAATATTTTCGCAACGACCAACCTAATACAATGGAGGAGAGCAATCGAATTAAAACCCAATTTGTGTTCCGTGCCGGAATATTGAGTGTATTCACCATCTAAAAATACGGTCAGTCTAACAAAAAACCGTTCCGCAACCGCAGTTGAACCGCAAAATCCGAAAAAAAAAACATTAAATAGCAAATCGGAAAACAGAGTGGATATTTTAGTAGTAGATCGGTCACGTATTGCGCCATAGAAAAATAATTCTGGTTTGCGGATTAAAATGAAAGGACGGGAATCGAACATTGGAGTTTAGTCTTTTGTTTTTTAAATCTTGTTAACCATATAAAGAGTAAATATGAATTATTTTTGGTTTAATCATTAAACTACTATTAGGTACTAGCGTATGGAACTGACATCTTGCGCCATAATTTGACGGCACTTGAAATAAACGCATTTACAAACTGGACTTACTAATTTCAAGGAATATCGCAGTCTTGTCATGGAGTTGCGACACATATTTTTGCTTGGCATAGCTTTTCTACACATAGTAATTACAACTCACTTAGTTAAATGGAATTTTTCAATTTGAATGTTAAAAATGTACATTTAAAGACAAACCAAGTAATGTTTACCTTTAAACACAATTTTCTTTTGTTTAATCACCGTTTCCATCAACGACTATCACCTCGAATAAAATACGTTCTGTGAGTTTGAATATTAATACGAATAAAACATCAAAGGAAATTCTTAAGTACTCACCATTACTGTTCAAAATACGGAACTCCGAAAATCAAAGCTCAAAATACGCTCAAAACACTCGAATAGAAATCGAATAAGAGATCAGTTGAAAATTTCATATTTATGCAAACATTGCCGTCGTCTCCGTAGCGCCGCTAGGCAATTTTGGAGTATTGAAAACTTTATACCATCTGCCTGCATTTTATTTCATAGTCAAGATTTACATTATATTTTTCTTAACATTTTTATAGAGAAATATTCGTTTTCAGAAGATAATTTTAATGGCAACGGTACATTTGCGCTGCAGCCAAACGCGGGTGTTTATAGCGTTAAAAATCTCGTACGTCTAATATTACGCAGTATGTTTTTCTGTGCCATTTGTACATAATTAAATATATTGAATATTTTTTATTACTAAGCGACTAGTAACTGAAACACAACATTGTGTACATAAGTCATGGATGTTAAATATGTATTAAAGTATTTATGGGAGAACTTCGTAGCACAAGGAAGATATTTCCTTTCCACGAAACTAGGCAATTGATGTGTTATCTGGCGCATATTTATTTATTTTAGTAACTTAATTATAGCAGAAACTGTAACCAAAATAATAAACGCTGCTACTAATAATACGTCTGCATTATGTAAATATGAAAAAAAAGCTTTCACTAACATTGCAATCAAAAAGTTGGCACCAAAAATTGAACGTGTTCCAGAATCGTACCAATTATCGTTCGTTGATATGTCACTGCAAACCAATTTGCTACTTTCCATTCCAATTTCCAGAAGAATGATAGATGCGAAACGATTTTCAATCAACCGTTTATCGGATAATCTATGGGTTATCGGATTTGATGAATTGGTTATAATTACCGAGGATACGTTTCACGAAGTTATTATTTACCTTGAGGAAGGCGTAAAAAGCATTGATATAGTTATTTACTCTGAGCTGTTTCGTGATTCAAGTTTTTTAAGACTAAAAATACCAGTCCCAGCTCGGAAAAAAAACAATATGCGACAGCACACCAATTGTCATGGTTATGAAGTAATGTTTTTTTTTCTCGGAAAGGACTATAATTAGATGAACCAATGCTTAATAAATATTCCTAACATATATTTTCTTAATGTTGAAACATAATGTTACGAGTATGTTAACTTCCCATGAATTTAGGAAATTTACATACTCTGTAAGCTTGTGAGGTTCCTTTTACAGTCATAACATCGCAATTCTACTTATATGCCACATATCTACCTAGCCCTTCCATCTTGGTGCTAATCCACCAAAGCTGAGAAGAGAGAAAATATCAACTGAAAATTAAAGCTAATCAGAAAGGTTGTGTGCAAATCTTGAATTTGTTAGTGTATTCTCTCCTCTCCGCTTGCTTGGGATACCTGCCTTCCACAGCTTAGCTCTCTGGTGGAAGACCAGCCTTACAATGTCAGTGGCAATTCCCGTATGCGGTTTGGGTTATGTCACCATTTAAACTGTTGATCGCCGTGATTATTCGGCTATCGTTTATGATCGATCGCACCGATTAACCGCGAATTCGCACGATTGTGAACATTCAATATGCGGTATCTCCTGCCCGTGTCGGTAAACATGTTAAAATAATTTCGGATACTGTTCGGTTAACATTGTTATAAATATTGCTTATTGTTGCACGCCCAAAAGTTTTTTTAGAATAAAAATAAAAGTGCATTTAACATAATATAAATTGTAAAAGTTGTTCGACAGTCATATTGAAATAGACTCTTGGTAACAATTCAGTGGTAATTTGCATATGAGATCACAAAATGGAAGAGGTGCATCTAATTAATAGTGTTTTTTATACCATTGCAGTACTTATATGATTTTTACAAATTATTTAGTCGGTTTTAAGGCTTAGTATTTATGCATCTAAAGAAATAGATTATTAATTAACAGCCTAAATAACAGGATGTGTACGTTTGGTAGGTACGCATTCACCCAAAAAAAACACTGAATAAACCTACTTATTTTTTTTTTATTTAAAGAATTTATTGCACACATTTAGTGTACAAAAGTGGACTTAATGCTAAAAGCATTATCTGCCAGTCAAACCTTTAGGTCATTTAGGTTTATTTACCTTGAGACTTTTAAAAAACTCGGATGTTTATTTCTGTAAATGCATTTCTTCTTACATCTCTTAATAAATTATGTCTCGGGTCATAACTATTAGTTGCAATAGCAATAACATGATTGCGCCACCTCAGCTTTAACATGCTGACAAAGCATCATAATCATCTGCATGTTGGCGCACCTTGTGTGAATGAGACAATTAATGACTCAAGCCGATCTATTGTCATGACACCACAGGTAAAATGAGCAATTGTATAGGGACTAAATAAATTTAATTGTAAACGGACATTGAATTGAATTTTACCATTAAAAGTATTACTAAATTTTGGGTTATATTTTCATGACATGGACTTGTACTTGTAGTCTTTATTTAATTTTACCTTAAAACAGGGCTAATTTTAGTAGTGTGAGCCCTTACGTCGTTGCTTCCCTACAACATTTTGTGTACCCAAAACGCAAAGTATTAAATCTCGAAAATAGAATAAAATAGAGCTAGTCAGAGCTTTTGTCAGAGCTCACCCTTTAATAGTAGTGGTATCTTAAGCTAAGCTGTACTCAAGTGTACATTGTACATTATTGTGTTTCTCAAGACGTCTTGTTGTCACAACACTAACTAGACTGAAGTGGACATTCATCAAAATGTCCTGCAATAACACATATTAGTTCAGAATAATCTAAATGGAACGAATAATTAATACTAAGATAATGAAGAAAATAAATGCATACATGTGCCTATCAGTACAACGTTGAATCCGAGTAAAATAAGGTTTTAAGCCGTTAGAATACAGTGCATTGGCTTCAGCGATGCGGCTAAAGGATACCAACAAAAATGGAACTATCACATCTAGGTATGTTAAAGTCAGACACAGCCTAGGTGATGAAATATGAAACCAAAAATTGGGCGGGATTCGAACCAGCATCTTTCTGGCAATCCGGGCCAACTGCTCTTCCAATTGAGCTACCGTGCTGTCGGTCCGACCGCGCGAAATTCTTGGTCTCATTGATACGTCATTGCGTGACGTTAGCGCCATCTACCCGTCTGTTTATGCAACAGCGGGTCAAGTAGTTATTCTTAACAGAATAAATTCAACTTGGAAATGATAACGCTTCGCTACTCAATGGTTTTACAATATTTTTAACACTTGCAGTGTCATATTTTATTCTTAAAAGATGAAATATGAAACCAAAAATTGCGCACGGGCGGGATTCGAACCAGCATCTTTCTGGCAATCCGGGCAAACTGCTCTTCCAATTGAGCTACCGTGCTGTCGGTCCGACATACTGTCGGTCCACTGTAAGTGTTAAAAATATTGTAAAACCATAACAGCCTAGGTGAATTTTACATACTGTATGGTGTAATAACTCTAATAATTTTCAAAATTTTAGGCAACTCTATCCAAGCATTTCAGTAGTAACTCTACGAGGTAGAAAACGAAGCTTAGTTATACAAAAATTAATCAAAATTAATTATAACTTTGTGGTAGGTATTAGCTTTTCATCAATCTTGCCAATAAACTAAAATACCTAACTAAAATATACTTTCCTGTTTAAACTTGAGAGGAATTTCAAAAAAGGTTATACAGGGTGTAAATTATTGTTTTTTTCTAACAAAATAATTTGAACCAGCTATTTATTGCAAACTAATGATAAAATAAAATTTATATTTCTGTTCCAAAAGGGATAATAATTTTGTGGTCCAGTCATAGAACTTGACATTGTCGTTGACTACAACGATTTAGCGGAATAACTCTAGCAAGATTAATGTTATCTCTGACATAAGCAGTCCAGAACACTATGACCAGGGGGTGTATTGCATTCAACTTAATCCGTTCAATTCCAAGGCAGTTCAATCCCACTCAGTGTAAATGCAAATAAATCATTCATTCATTCATTCATGTAAACGAATATTATCAACATAATAATATTATAATTAGAGATGGGCCGAGTACTCGGTTAACGGTACTCGGCGTACTCGGCAGGTTTTTTGATACTCGTACTCGGCCGAGTAACTCGGTTTCAATGCCGAGCATACTCGGTTTAAATAAAGCAATATATTTAGGTAGAATTTATATAAACGACTGGGGAAATCTATCACAACCTCAACCTAGATTGTGTTGTGGCGATGCAAAGCTCTCTGCACGTTCTCGTAACAGACAATTCCATTTTTCTTCGTAGACTTTACCAGCCTCCGAAAATTATCAGCTGTGAATGGTGCTTGCAGGTACTCTTGTTAAGCGTGCTAGTTCTAAATACCTTGTTAGGGGCCCTGCCCACCACTCGAACCGACACTTGCCTTTTGCTAGCAAATTCTCTTTGAAAGAGCGACCTTATTTAAATTTAGTAAATAAAATGTAAATTCGTCATTGGCTGTAAGTCTTACATGTCTATATTTTATGTTATCATCATGCTGTGGATTTTGTAATACAAAAAAAGTAATGGGGCTTTTAGGATCAATGCGCTGTAGTGACTTGATGAAAGCTTATTCTGCGCGAACCTGGTTTGTACTTGTTAACACACCCGAAACGGGAGTTTGATTGAACCGAGTTACTCGGCCGAGTACTCGGTTAGAAAAAAAAATAACCGAGTAATACTCGGTACTCGGTACTCGGCAAAAGTGCTACTCGGCGCATCTCTAATTATAATAATACTACAATGGTATGAATATTAATATTGTTATATTATAGTAATATTATCAATATAATGCGAAATTGCAATAAGAATTGCAAATTTGACAGAAGCAGAGCTGTTTAACTATGAAAACTGCATCGCAATACGCACTCAGGTCAAGGCAACGTAAACTGTGTAGAATAATTGATGTTTTTTGCTCCTATTACAGGCCGCACGCTGCACAAACTAGGTAGGGCTAACGAAGTTTAAATTTTGAGCTAGCGCTGATTATAGGAGCCTTTAGAGTTTAGACTGCGCTCGCTGTAAACAAATTTCGCTTGCCTTTATATCATGTGTCGTAACGACAAAAATATTGCTCCAAGCCTCGACCGGGATTGCGATAGTGATGTAACGTAATAAATAAGGAAGTATCGATATCGATTTTAAGAGAGTTCAAGCGCTTGATGCCAATGATGGTTCTTAGAAGAGAGATATCGATAATTTGATAATAGCAGCAAAATATCAGACCAAAAAAGTTAAGGTAAAAAAATGCTAATTAATTTAATTACTGAATACCCGTTTTGGAAAAGAAAAAAATACATTGAGGTAAGAATATCTTGTTTCAAACTTTTATAGTCACCACCAACATTAGAATTAGATACGGGATTGTTACCATGTATTATTATTTAAGAGCTTCCTATATTTCGGCACCGTTGCAAGCGCCATGATTATGGAATAAATATTTAAAGACTTTATTGCACAAAAAAATGTTGTACAAAGGTGGATTTAATGCAAGAAGCATTCTTTGCTCGACCTTAGGTCAAGCAGTAACTTACAGCGCGGTCTTGTTTGTAGGTGACCATACTAATGGCCAGTCAGTCAGTGACGTATATAAAGAGCATCTCTGTGCTTCGGAAGGCACGTTAACCTGTCGGTCTTGGCTAATACCAGTAGATAATTATTAGTCGTTATAACGTAACGAGACTAGTCCGAGGGCAGCTTGATAACATCTGACAGCAAGGTTGATCGCTTCACTGGAGCCCACGTGATGTAGTATGGCACATACTACCTTATACTGAGGTTAGGTCCAGCAGTGAGATATTTACAGTACGTTACAACTTTTCTCAAGGTTTCAATATGTTATGCAAACGACATGTTACCTTATTTGTATCGATATCATCTTTCTGTTTATACTCTTAGCATCACTAAACTGCACTTCTAACGACCGTCGACGCTAACGTTTCAATAGTTTTAGAGAAACAAACAAAAAATGCTTGTGACATACATGACATGAATAGATTGATGGCATTTCATCTAGTGCTATGTTCCTAGCTTAGGAAATTGTATATTCGTCGTGCTAGGTAGGTAACTTAGCTATCTTTTTAAATCTTTTTATTTTTCTGACGTAACGCTGGTTGTTTATGAATAAAATCAAAGAAAAACGGACTTTACCTTTTCTTCAAGTGATATTTTACACCTTTTAGGATTTCTTTGTGGAATACCTGTCATAAAATATAGAGTTTCAAAGAAACAAGCAAACAGTTTACGAATGGCTCGGGTACGTTTGTACTCTGGGGAGTGATTCTATCGAAACTTTGCAGTCTGTGTTTGACGTTTTACCGAAACTTTGTCCGTTTGAATTTTTGTTCAGTGTCGAAATAAATAGAACTTTAAATATACTCCGATATAAAGCAGTCATCTCAGCTAAATTGTATGAATGTTCTGTTAGGGTCCTAAGACTATAAGCATATAAATGATTAAGGCGGGCTGTAAATACATAGATTTATTGCTGGTAAAATAGTATCGCGCCTATCTGGGAGGATCGCGTCCGGTGCCGCTGAAGATCGTGAGAGTGAGTGGCGGACGGAGCCATATAATTATTATCCCTTTCCGATAGGAATATTTTATGGTCGGAGCACCTATGATACGAGGCTTCGACTGTGCTCGCGCCGCTCTCGTGCGCACGACGAGGGCCGAAGAGTTCCGACGTATCACGACGGTGCCAACAGTTCTTAATAATAAACGCGCCGCACCTGCAATATTGAAGTGATTTACGAATAATATTAAAAGAAATGTTTATTTATGTAAGGTCGCCTCGTTTTAAGTGATAATATTTAAAGGGCCGATTAAGCACAATAAATTAATATTTTTTTGGAGAATACACTTTGGGTTTTTATCCGCTAGTTTTTGAGAAAATTGGAGACTAAGGTAATTTTTTTTTTCAGATTTTATTTTTTTATTAATTAAGGCTAAGATTAGAGAATAAGAAGGTTCGGGCATTAAATTGAGAGAGGCGAAGTCGATGACGTACATAACTTTTTAAATTGTTAGGGTGCTGTTTAAAAAAATAAGATTATGTTGTCTGTGTTAAAGAAAATAATAATAATTAAAATCTCGATTTTCCAAAAAATAATGATAGTGTCCTGTTTCTATGGTGTAAACATAGCCACTGTTAAAATATTATCACTTAAAATGATTTTACCTTATATATTACTAGACATGATAACTGGAAATTAATTAATAGATTCACTTGTAATTTTATTACAAACGAATTATTAGTGGAACTCGCTGCCTGCTGAACTTTTTCCTCAGGAATATGACCTAAACCTCTTTAAGGCAAGAGTGAATAGGTTGCTACTAAGCAGATATGCACCACCCTAGACCTCATCTACAACTGATATCAGGTGAGATCAAGGTTAAATATCTGCTTAGCTTCTAATAAAAAAATAAAAAAAAATAATTTGTCAATGGCTAAATGGGCAGAACATCAAATTGGTTGAAAACCTTCTGCGTACCGCGTTTAAACGCAAACAAATGATTATATTCTGTTCCATTCAAAATGCAAACAAATAAACGATTTTTACCAAAATATCTAGATAGTTAACATAGATTTTAATAGAAACATGAGAGTTAAAAGAATTAATCTTTTTCCTAAATAATAACAAGGATAAGTATATTCATAGGTGCTTTCGTATCAAAAAGGCCCAAAAAATTTATAGCAACTTTTGGCCTAAAAAGCTTTAAATTATTAGCCATTCTCATCCCCTTCAATGGTGGTTTCTATTCCGCTAATCAGGTCAAAAATCCGGATCAATCCAGTTAGAACCGGTTCTGGTTTTGGCTTCGGCTTTTAAAGGCAGATAATAAATTAATCACACGCTTGGCCTATCCGCTATCCACGTCACGTTTGATACCATTACACGGTGGACGCCATTTTATACAAAATCCAAACGGATAACCGTGGCGTACAGTCACGGCTAATAATATTTATGCAACTTTGAACCTTATTTCGTCAGAATAAGACCGAGTAGTTTAAACGAAAACGGTGAAAGCTTTGAGTGATTACAATAGGTCAGCTTTGGAAGGTTAATTAATTGGCAACGATTTTTGGCAAAGTGCAATACAAAATCTGTAGTAGATCACATTTTGTCTAGGCTTAATCGCTTTATGTAACTATTTAGAGCAGTCTGGCACTTAAGATTAGTTCTAAATAAACTCCTACCCCCTTATTCATAATAACTCAAAAGGTCTTTTAAACCTATTTTAGCTATTACACTGTTTTGTCACTTTCTGTCAAATGATGACAGCGCCAGCAAGAAAGAATGAGACAAAACAGTGTAAAAGCTAAAATAGGTTTAAAAGACTGTTTGAGTTATTAGGAATAAGGGGCTACTCTATTTAGCTATGTTAGTGACAAGCCAATGCATACTTTTCCAAAACGTAGCCAAAATACTTATCAAAACTAAAACTAAAGATTGAATCAAAATGCTTAGAATATCACTGACTTCTGCGTTGACTGTTTATTCACAGGTATATATGTGTTGAATGGTAGCCATTTAGGTCACTTGTTACAGCACTGTTTTGAAAACAGCTTATAACAGTACTGAGTATACCCAAGCTTTTGAAAATATAACTTTGAGTAAAATTCTGTTTATCTTTGCTAGGCGAATATTGTAAACAATCTTGACATTGCATTTTAACGAAATTATTCTTTTTAAAATAAGATAAACACAAAACCCACAACCTATTTATGTCATTTATCTTTTAACACTGAGATCTTTGCTCTGACCTAATATATATTTTTTAATTAACTGATATTATTTTTAAAAGATTACAACATTCTCCAAGCAAAGAAAAGCAACGATTTCGAAATAACCCCTATAGACCGGAACCATATTGTACCGTACATAGTATTACGTTTTAATCAGATCCTTAATCCACTGTCAATAACTCAGTACCAATCGCGAGCAATAAGCATGGACTACACGTTCGCTTCGGTACTGACTACGGCCAATAATAAATTCATTTCACGCTTTTCCGCCGCCCACCGAGTCACGTGATCACGTCTGTTCGCGATTCGAACCTTTTTTTTTCTATTTTTTGGTTCTACGCAACGCACTGGCTGGATATTTTGGCGTTAGTATCTTGAAATAATAAAAAAAACTTTAGGAATGGATTGAATAGACAGCTTTTGGTGATGAAATATTATAGTATTCCATAGAATTATTATCCCTTTCGGAATAGAACGACAAAAGCGAGATGTCAGTAGGATAAAGCTGTGCGATAAAAAGAGATGCGAGATATGATGCAGTAGAACCATTTTTGACGGCTGTCAAACAGTTAGGAGCCCCAAAGAGCCTCGCTGAAAATTTCTTTCACGTGTTTTTTTTAAATTTCTAATGAAATTGTGTATATTTAAGAGAAATTGTGCTTCTGAAACATGGGGACTTGATCGGTGATTGATTATTGTTCATTACAGCAAAATAACCCTTACAACTTCTCATTTAAGAGGTAAATTAGTCCAAATCGAAGCCTCTCAATTTACGATTTATATTTGCCAATCTGGTTTAAATTTAAAGTACAAAGTTTGCTTATTCTTTTCTATAAACGTTTACGTTAAGTAAAAAGTAAAGACAAAATAACATTTAATGCATGTTTATGAATATTTTGTGCAAATAAATATTTTTTCGTTTTACACTAAGGCTGCATGTTCGATATTTTGTATCGACTGTTTATCATGCGATAAACTAATATATTTAACCTAGGAAGATAAGTACAAATCACCTTGAAGAAAGGTTATCTCATTTTAAGTTACTAATGTAACTTACTAAAATTGGTTATTGTCATCCAAAATGGGTTTTAGTTTGACAGCTTTTACTTGTTCTTCTATTCCGATAGGAATATTAGTTTTATGTAGTATTCACAGATTACAAGTAAGAATATGATAGTATCTTTTTAGCTGTCTTTATCACATTTTGTTGTTGTTTTGGAATTACTACTTTTTTGTATATTTCCCATCCTACAATAACCATAAAAAGTAAAACCCCAAATATTTCTATGCAACGTTTAGTAAAATGGCACTCAGCACTAGCACATAAAGAGAAAATACAGAAAAATATATAACCTATCTTAAAGAAGACAAATGTAAACATGAGAGAAACGCCAACAGAAAAAGCTCAGTCAAATCAAAAGGATGCATTTTGTCATTTTCCACCTGTACGAATCCGGGGATACTTGTTTTAAACAAGCTTTATGCTCAACGAGCTTCCAGACGAGCCAAATTCATATCTCGTGCGGTGCAACCGTTGCCAACCACTTTGCATAGTAATATATCATCGTTCCAACTAAAACGTTTGCCAAGTGTTGGTATCTTCTGAGGAGGATGGTTACCTCATAATTTCGTATGATTTGCTATATGAAAAGGTCCTCCGATAATATTTGGTAATAATATATGTGGTACTGAATAAACGTTTTTTTCTTTCTTTCTCTGATCTGGATCTGGCTGAAAAGTTTCGAATAAAGTTTTGAAATTGATCTCTAGCTTATTCAACTAAGCAAAATCGCAGCCAGAATAAAAAATATAGAGCTTGGCATAAGACTTTTGGTTTAACCCATATTAGACCATGCATACCTAACAAGGGCTTAGAGGCCACAGCCAAAGACTGGGAATTAAATTCCCAAAATCGTGGAGACTGTAGAAATGGTAGGGAGGCGTTTTTATTTAATTTATTTTTTATTATTGATTTATTATCAGGCTACACATGACCCATACATGAAAAATACCTTATAGACTAGCATACATATGACAATTAATAATAAAATATATACCTTAAAGACTAACATACAACCAATAGCAATATATTTATTAATTCAAATAATACACTATTTTGTCGGCGTAGTGTTGCGAAGCTTGGTGTCAGGTAGCCTTTGCCCTGCAGTGGGACACCATAGCCTATGAAGTACTATTATATATTCTGTGACCATAGGCTCTTAATAATAATAATAATAAGGTATTATGCTTTGATTTCTAAACACTGATTAATGACTTTTTTCAAGGTAAACGTAAGATTGCGAATATAAACTGTGGTTTCTGATGTGTAACAACTTCTGTAGTCTTACCCAGGCGGGTAAGAATTTTCTATTATTTATATTTTACATCCTAAGAATTCAACTAACACCTCATAGATTGACAGAAATCTCACACACTACAAATGTTGTGTCATCAACATCATCATTATCAGCCAAAGGACGTCCACTGTTGAACTAGGCTTTCACAATGGTTTTCCACGACGACCACGTCACAGAATATATAATAGTACTAACGGTCTGCATTCAGTGTGAGGAGTGTGATTCTTCGATTTTTACAAAGTCGTATATCCATCTTGTCGGTGGACGTGCGTTGTTGTGCTAATATTGTGTAATGGTATATATTGAACAAAAGCATATTAATCTCATGTTAACAAACGAAGATTTATTTATGAAAACACGTTTAATACACCTCGCATTAATAATGTCCACTCGAATATCTGTCGTTCGAATTACAAAAATGTTACGTCGAATTAAACCTTATGTGTAATACAAATAAGGTTGATAATTATTGTCATGTGACCCGAAACAGGACAGTGTTGACTCGCTCTGATTTAACACTGTGTATTCCCAATAGGCGCTGCATTGCGGCAGCTTACCTGTATGAAATACAGGGTGACTAGGAAAATTTTAGACACGTGCACTATTAAGTTTTATATTATATATGAGCGCCCTTGATCTATGTTTGTGTAATAATAATAAAAATATATATAAAACATTTTTTCATGTTCTTTTATACTATGAGTTCTTAGTAATTATTTTAAGTGCGAAACAAAAAGAACTAAATAGCCCAAACCTCCACAGAGAAAATTATTCAACATACAAGAGGTTTTTTTCTAAGGCTTAAGCTAAACATGTATCTACCAAGTTACCATAGAATTCGTAAACTCACATAAATCCCCAATATTCAAATCAAATCGTTTTATTTCTAAAACACACGTACCCAAGTATGGTGAAAAAAGGCGCATGATGTGATCAGCCATATTGGCATACCAATAATGAAAATTATATTGTATTTTGAACGTGGATCCATCTTTGTTTAAAGCTAAACAAACATAGTGTAATGAAGTGTGAAATAGTGAAATATATTTTGCTGAAGCGTGTCGACCATTCTAAGCTTAATTTGACTAAGTGACTTTTGAAATATCAAAAAACATATCTCATAATGTCACTTAATAAAGAGAGCTTTATAATAAACATAATGTCACTTAAAAAAGAGTTCTTTAAAATACAAAAACAAAGTGATTGGATACAAAGTTAACAGGCCCTAGGGTACAACGTTCATTGTGACACACTGTATATTTTCCAATCGTTAGCAATACATTTTGAGTAAGTGGGATCAGCACTCATTGTGTTTTAACACACGCTGTGACATTCAGTATGCATGAACTGGGACTGTGAGACTGTGTTAGGTGCTTTAATAATGTGATAGTGCCGGGTCGTGATGGGTTAATATGAGAGATAAGTAGGTAATGTGTGTTGTGATAGGTACGCTGGAGATTTTCGACGAAAATCGTTTGCACACATGAAACAAAAACGGTCGTCACTTCAAACAAAAGATGACATGAGGTGCAGGAGATTTTAGCTCTAGCGGCCGTACGTAGAATGATTGTATTTGAGTCTGGCACAGAAATTATACATATTTTTCTTCTAGGCTCACACAGTTGATGTCATTAAAAAAAGTGGTCGAACGTGTGGAATGTCGTCGGACCGACAGATTTAGTGTTCTGAAAATACTAAAGGCAGAGCACTTGAGAATGGTACGTTACTATTGGCAATGAGCTGCTGGCACAATCGTGGCGCGTCAACCGCATGACGTTACGTTGACGGCATGTCAGTGGTTGCCGGTTCGTTGATTGCCAAAAGCCAACTGTCATCTGTGAAAACTCCCATGCCCTTTGCCGGGGTCTAAATAATTTACTTACTAGATAACTTAATTCTTGCTATAACAAACCAAATCAATATATTTCTAGGTTAAATATTGAATCAATTGAAATCAGTACTTTCCTACATTCACCTATCCCATAATGTAGGAACCTAATTTTTCATATTCAGGGCATTAACTTTCGACCTTACATTTCTAATTTCCGCTTGAACATCCAAGGTGCCATTATGTCTAAGCCCCAATCTATATTCTGAGCGTTATTTTTATAATATCCTCAACGCCTCACCTCCGTAACTTCGATACAAATAATCCTAAAACCGCTCCCATGAGCCCTTTCTCGTATCTCACAGAATGTAGCAGATTAAAATTATAATAAAACGCCTCTCTATTGTTTTCCGAAGATATAATACCGGAGATATTTGCAGGCCTACTACGAAAAACGAAACTCATTTTCGTGAATTTAGTTTCGCGGATCCGAAGCATTTCAAAAGGATTCCATAGTAGAATCGTTTCGAAAAACGATAATCGTGTTGACGGATTTTGTTTTTCCTAGTAGGTCTAGGTACTGTTTCTGGAATATTTGATCGGAAAAAATAACGCGATCTTTCACAACGTGCTGAGCCATCAACGTTGCGCCTATCTTTTTTATGTAACACAGGGACGGATTAGCGAGTACGGGGTTTACCTAAGTCTATGGTTGGAAATGACAAAAATAATTGTGACTTGGGAAAAATATACCCGATCTTTTGATTTGAGAAAAATTCAAGTCCAATAAGAATTGCTGCGTGTTGAGTGTTAGATCTTGTGAAAAATATTAATACTATTTTATTAATCAATGCATTTATTTTCTGATAAATAAAATTATCCTTATACAAGAAATTAATAAAAAATATCTATTGGATAAAAAGGAAATTGCTCCCAGCCACGAATTGCACCTTAGTGCGTCCCCGTATTTCCGTATCTCAAAGAACGAGCGTTCAAGACAGCTTTTTGTGATAGGAAGCCGATTTTAAGGCTCTGTCATGATGAAGCCTTCTTTGTTTCTAAGATTACAAGGAATTTCCTGAACTATCTTGGTTATCCAGATAGGTTGAGCCCTTGTGGGGATGACATCTGAGATTTTTAGGGTTTCAAAAGAACGAAATTATTCATTATATTTTACGGTAAAATTAAAAATATATATTTTGTCCTTTGTATTGTACCCGGCTGCCAGTAAGGGGAGTTTAATGATATTGAATAAGTAAAACTATTAAAAAAAATGGCTAAAATAAGGCAACCAATTTAGATGAATGACTCACAGGTGTTTAAAAAATAATTTTGTCCCAATAAAATTTCATTTTAGTTTATCATGTTTGAAATTCCTTAACACAATTGTAATTTTATCTGTGACGTAATGAATATGCAGATCGCTAAAAAATACTTCTTTTTCTAATTAAATATTTCTAACTATAATTTTTAGGCATTTAAAAAAACTGGCCTTCATAAAGGTTTTGATGTGCCTAGGTATCAAAATTAATAGTCAGATTAATGTCGCCATTGGAATTTAAACAGTAACTGTATCACAATTTTGCATGATGGGTGATTCTAAACTCGCCATGCATGCTACGATATAAATCACCTGCAAAATTAAAAGCACTGAACCGTTGATGTATCGCGAAATTAATCAAGACTCGTTTGATTTACAACAGGGCCTGAATTTATGAAGAATTTATAGCCTATCATTGCAATTTATGAGAACTACCCTACGCGGTGAATAGTTGAGTAGTGACCGTAATATTTAGGTGAGAATTAATTCCAGCAGTACGCACCAAGAGTATTCGGCATTCATCTTCAGTAACCAGTAATACTAATAAATGATAACAACCATGTTTCAAGCCCTTATGTATTTTTGATATAGGTACGTTCGCGGTGTCTCGCGCCTAACCAACTTAAGAGCCATAATCTCTTGCAACTCGCGTCGTCTTTTGTTTTCATTGACGCCCGTTTTTGTGTCGTGTTTGCAAGCGATGTACATTGAAAAGTGGTTAGGCGCGAAAAACCTTGACCGTTCCTAGAATTATGTTTTTTTTATGTTTGATGCAGTATACACCATCGTCATCAAAGTTATGAGCTGGGATCTCAAATTGGAGTATTTTTATAAAAGCTCCTAATTAGGGCTGATACGAGTAGTGGTGTTTTCATTCTTGCCTTCCACACCGCAGTTTAAGAACCTCTTACTGCCCAGTCAAAAGCCTTTCATGATATACTATATCCTCAGCCTTCTGCCAGTACTAATGCTGCTACCCAATACCAGGGAAACGCTTATTTAATACCGGTGTTTACTCACCATGACACAGGATCATCACTGGATATTGTATATTTTAATGTCGGCCATCGAACTAGACTCCCCACTACTATCTGATGAACCTGCCGCTGTTTGGTTGGAGACTTATTCAACTCGCAGCTAACCACCAAATCTGGTGGCCGTTCACCATCCGTCTCCTGTGACCCCGCTAGTAGCCTACAACTTGTATACATAGGAGGCAAAATAAATTTGACAAAGTAGCTTACACGCAAACCCGACTACTGTCACACCCGTCACTGAATATCACCCCACGTTTAACCGATAATGTGTCCAACCGTTCGTTAAGTATCGGATTGTTAATCTACCGGCAGATAAGCGCTCGTTACGAGGCCGTTAGTCATAAGCTGTCAGCTGATCATTAAGCTATTCTCACGGTCGCATTGTAAGGACTGTGATGTAGCGAAAGCTATAATAATCTGTAATCAAATATGTTCACGTTACAGGTCACTAACCATTTTTAATTTCCGTAGCTCTGTGTGTAAACATATACTCATGTGTTGACAAACGAATTTCAAATACCGACGCATTTCATGTGAAAAAGATCATTTTTATTTATTTTCGAGCTCTTTACTTACAAATAGATATGGGATCGCTACCATGTACCTTATTATTTTGAGCTTCCGATATTTCGGCACCGTTGCAAGCGCCATGATCACGGAGTAACTGAAGAGAACTTGCGGGTGGGTTGTTATTGGCATACATATCGGTCTAATCTAACTATTCTAATGTTAGTGACCATGAAAGTTTAAAACAATTTGTTTACAAAGCCATGTAGGTATCATTGAAGAGAATCTGAATAGGTACACAGATGTATCTAAGGCAGAAAGCAATATAACAGGCCATATTTCATTTTTTCAACACTTGATTCCGATTCAATCATTAAAGCTTCCATTTTTATATCCCTTCCCATAAATGAACCAAAAGAAGTATAAGAAGTACCCATATAAATTGCTGAAAATATTTTGTAATATCTTGGTGTGTTTAACTAGGCTTAGGCAACAGAAGGGCCTAACATGTGTCTCCACCTAACACAGGCATTGTGTCTTAGGCTAACTAGCCTGATATATAGGTGTAAGCTTTAATGGACTGACATCGTATACAGTGACTGTGCTGTGAGGTATGATACGAGTGCATTTCACGGGACGGGATGAGTTAAGAAAAAAATACAGAAGGGATAAAGATATAAATTTCACTTCCTCGTATGTCACAGAGTCACGCACGGTTGCTTTTTACAAGTGAAATTTATATCATTAGTTTGTACAGTGACAAAACACTATAAAAACCAAAAATCAACTAGGGATAAAGATATTAAAATACATTCAGTCAGTGCTTTGTGCTTGAAATCCGGGATAGTAAGAATTTGTCGTTTGTGTTTTATTCTTTATTATTTTGTTCTTTATTGCACTGACAAAATAAAGGACAAATGGCGGACATAAAGCTTAAAACATTCTTTACCAGTCAACCATTGGGTGAAACAGAAACGTTTTTCCATGTTCTGTTTAGTTAGGTATAAAATATTAGTTTTTACTCTGTTTTGTACTATATCAGCGAATTTTCCAATGAACACATAAAAATTGTACTAACTTTTTTGTTATAAGTATTTGAAAAAAAAACTGCTTTGTTTGCACTGTTAAATATTAGTTTAGAATTTGGCCCGGTTAGCCAGAAAGTTGTAAGTTGCACTTTTGGTTTCTTATTTCATCTTTAAGGACTGTTAAATATTTTCAAGTACTGGCTCAAACAACTTTCTTAAATAAAGTCGTTTACTAATTTGATGACGTAATTTTTTAAGTGAGAAAGTCCCTCAAAAAATAGCCATCCAAGTTGGCTGAATTAAAACGTCTCTTCGAATTTATCTCACGATTCAAAAGAAGTTCCGTCGTACATTAGCAAAATTAAATCGAGAATTAGTCGACCGTAAAAATTAATTTACAAAATGCAACAATATTATCTTGAGGAAAACGAGGTTTTCAACTCGAGGAGTTTAGAATTTGTTTTATTGTTTAATGGAATTGTTTACCGTGACTCAATTTCGGCAAAACCTGAAGGAAAGCGAAGTTGTTGATTTCTAAATCATTTGTTCCTACTTTTGAATCCTTTTAGCCGCACAAAGTCCACGGCAGAGGCATTTTAAGCCTTTCATTGAATTTCAGACGGTTCTCACATTTTGTTATGATATTTCTTATTCAAGAATAAATACATACAGAATGTTTGTTACATCCGTCCTTGTGGTAACTCAAGTAATCAATGTATTTATTTTCTTTCATTTCATTCAAACATTATTTACGTATTGTCTAATAACAGTCTTATTAACACCTCAGGATTATCAATAGGCCGTTTTGATACTAACGAGCTTATTGCTTTAGTTTTCATTATAAGCTTTCTACAAATTAACACTCATGACTTCTTATTAAAGTACGATGTGCTTATTTCAAATAACATAAACCATATTAAAACAAAAGTTATGCCACATTTTGTACAACAAAATATAAGCATGGCATTATCAGCGTGTTTTATGCAACTGCAAAACGGGACTGTGTAGGAAGTGAAATTCTTTGCACAGTGCTTCGAGGATACATTATTTCGTACGACACTTAAAATTTTACAGGGTTCAAGCACGGAAAGGGTAAAAGCATCATTTAGTGACAGCGTTTCTCTCTAACAGCTATGGGACCCTATTTTTAAATCACTCTTGCCAGTAGGCGAGCTATTTTCTCTGATTAATGTTCGATTTTCAAATGAAAATCATGTGAATTCCACTCGACAGTGATTTTTAAAAAAGACCACATAATTTTTTAACTATTTGCGTCGATGTATTCAGCTTATTTTTTGTTGACTTTTAATTGTTTTTCTAACGCATTATACTCAAAATTATGACGCGAGTATTTAAAAAATAGAACTCCAGCCCCCTTACTCTGGACACAAAACCCGATCCAATGAATATAGCCACCCCTGTCACACGCATTCACGGCCTGGTATGAGTGACAGGGATAGCTATAACCATTGGATCGGATTTTGTGTCCAGAGTAAGGCCTCTGGTCCAATTAAAAGTTCTTGACTGATGGACAAGTGTAAGTGAACTTAGCCTTTAATGGTCGATATTTTCATGGAAAAACGATAGTAGGAGTGTATTTATGACTCATACCACCTCATACTTGCGGTGATACATTAGCCCAGCTGTGGGATGTTTACTTGCCAATGTTATTGTTTTGAGTTGATACTATTCTTTTTTATATTTTTTTATTATTTACCAATAAAAACAATTTACAAAACTCGATGAACATAGCTTGTAAAAAACCACTTAGGTTTGAGCCAAGGCTAAGAAGTTTGCACAATAAAAATTAAGTTCTGGATTTTTAACAATTTAAACTATTAATTGACTAATTTAAAAACATAATTTAACCACCGATAATGCTTAAAAATTAGTCTTTAAGCTTATTTTTAATGTTTTTGACGTGAGACTATTCACTAACGTATAGGTGGTAAACTTTTTATAAGCCGAGGTAGTAGGTACTTTGCCGCAGTAGAGTAGTAGGTTATGTAAACCGCTTCATTAAGACTTCGCCTGCGGGGCACAAGGGCGCGGGGGCAGGCGAGAGCGCGGTACATGAGGGGTGCGGGCGGGTGTGTCCACGCCGCCCGCACCCTTCAAGCAACCCGCTGTTACCTGCTCTAGAGCAGAAAGATCAATATAAGGTAAACTAGTATTTTTAAATGTTTTGATGTATTTTTTGCTAATTACAAAATACCGTGCCAATTCAAGCTTTCAATTCTCACCAAAATAATTAACTTTGTCTTGAGTTCTTGCTCTCAATACTTACCTCATACTGATCTTAATAACTAGGTGTATTTTTATTAATTTGACTAATTCACCGACAGATCAATTAATCAACTCACGTTCGTGTTATCAAGCTATATCTCTTACAATCAGCAACAAATCATCTAATAATTTTGAACTACAATTTTCATGTCATCCATTAATTAATCCTTAGTGAGGAAATAAACTATTTAATGCAAAATCGAGCTAAACGAACCAATTAGTTTGTCAGGTTTGCGTGACTAGTAGAGTCACATAGCCCGTGTTTAAGTTACACTAAGTAGTTTAGTTCTCCATGCAGCCAATAGATGGCGCTGTACCGTATTACATCGCGTTGACGAATGGTTTTCGGTGTAACTTAAGTGTACAAGGTTTTTTTGGTAATATATGATCTGTTTCATACCGCTATATTGAGTTTTATTTTGCAACCAATATCAGTGGGATTTTTGGGATTGTTCATGGTCCTTTCGAGTTAACCGTACTGGTGACTTAAAAGTTGACCTCGTCCGCCGGCATCGACAAGGGGTGTAATACCGCCTATGGTGTCGTAAATATCCAGTTCCGGAGCAGCGGGGAGAACACCCCCTGGGACATCGGGAGGTCAACGGAAGTGCAGTCACGGCGGGGGGAGCACCCCCTTGGAGACCGATTAAGCCAAGCAGACGCCATCTTGAAATTTTGAAGATCGGCTGTCAACTTGACAGTTGTCAATCTACGTCACTGTTAGCTGTCAACGTTAGTGTCCTGTCAACTTCGAGAAACGTCAGTGTCATCTGTCAACGTCAGCTGTCAAGGGGAGAAACGTCATCTGTCATCCAGCGACTTAGTGTGTGAGCGTAAAATTATCAGGACAATTTGTGAGTAAGAATTTGAACTTTATTTACATAGGCGAATCAACATAGAAAATTTCAAGATAGTGCATGGAGTAAATTAGAGACTTAGTAATTTTATTGTTAAGTGTTGCATGGACTTAAAATAGTTTTAAGAAAAACGTTCCGACGGGGAACCTATGCCCGATTTCATAGCGATTTGTTAGAGTTACAAACACTTAGAAAAATTTGTTGTGATTTTGGGACTTAGAAAAATTTTATGTACGAAACTTGTAACTTATAGTATTCTTGCTACCTTTGTTGTATGTTTCTTTAAGTTCCTTTTGTATCAAACATTTATCATCATGGTAGAGAATTACCTTAAACTTCAATCTGATATCCGTAACAAGATTGAAAAGGGTTTCATAAACTTCAAGAAGTCTCCTAAAGACCGTTTAACTATTGGTTATATTGAGACACGTTTAGAAACATTAGAAAAACTGTGGAATAACTTTACTGTTAATCATCAGAAATTAGTTTATGAGGTCAATAAAACTGTGTTAGATGCAACTGAATATGTAACTAATGAGGAATATGATAGATGTGAAGAGGCATACATTGATTACAAGGCTTTGTTACGGGATAAATTGTTGCTTTTGCCAAAATCAGGATCTAAGACCTCATCTGAGCCCCAGGCACAACCAAGCCGTGTCAAACTGCCTAAAATTGAAATCCCTAAGTTCTCAGGCAAATATTCTGAATGGCCTAGCTTTCGAGATTTGTTTGTTTCTCTAATACATAAGGAATCATCTATGGACAATGTACAAAAGCTTCACTATCTCAAAAGTTATGTAACGTGTGAAGCAGAGCAGTTGCTACGTCACATTCCTTGCACCGCCGATAACTATAAGATTTGTTGGGACATTTTAGAAGGCCGCTATAACAATAAAAAATATCAGGCTAATTGCATACTGAAAAGGTTAACGTCTCAAAAGGCTCTAACTTCTGAATCATCCAGTGCAATTAAACAGCTTCTGGATACCACCAAAGAATGTATGAGCGCACTAAAAAATTTAGGTATAGACGTAAGATCATGGGATGTAATTGTAATCTTTTTGGTAAGCCAAAAGTTAGACGCTGAATCCCGTAAGCAGTGGGAACAACGAGTCAGCGAATCAGGTCAAGATTTACCGACTCTCAAGTCATTTGAAGAGTTTTTAGAAACTCGCTTTAGGTCAATCGAATTTTTAGATTCTAAAGTGCAACGGGCCGATAAAGTAAATTATTCTCATGTTTCCACTAATCAAGTTAATGAACCACAACCAAAATGCCTATTTTGTTCCGAAGGTCATAAGCTACCTAACTGTAAACAGTTTTCTAAGGAAAATGTTGAAGCACGCCGTAACTTTGTCCAAGCTCATAACCTCTGTTTTAATTGTATGTCTCCAAATCATTCAGTATATCAATGCAATTTAACTACTAAATGTCGCATTTGCAAGAAAAAGCATCATTCTTTGTTGCACACCAAATTTCCCAAATCAGCTAATGGTTCAACCCAAGCTGACCAACCTAGAGAGGGTAATGTTGTTGCTACAGTGTTAGAAAATGATTCATCTCAACAACCCGATCAGGCTTCCGGTACAGATTCAGATCAATCGATAGGTAGTTATTTTTCAAATACAAACAACCAAGTGTTGTTAGCAACGGCTTTAGTGAAGGTTCATTCAAACAAATCCAACACTTCTGTCATCATCAGATCCTTACTGGATCAGGGCTCCCAAGCTTCATTTGTGACAGAAGCTGCTGTTCAAATGCTGGGTCTTAAAAGGATCCCTGAGACCAGTTTTATGTCAGGTTTAGGCGGTGACCAAAGTTCAACTTTAGTATCAAAGTACTTTGTTCTTTTAAAAATTCAGTCCCGCTTAGATCCCAGTTTCAACGTCACAGTCAAAGCGCATGTCCTAAATAAACTAACAACCTTATTACCAAGTAAGAAGGTCTCAGTCGAAGTGCTACCCACAACCTTCTCTTCGTTAGAGTTAGCCGATCCGTCGTTCCATACACCCAATAAAATTGATCTGCTATTAGGCGCAGAAGTTTATAGTCAGATTTTATTGGAAGGTTTACTTAGAGGTTTACCAGGATCTTTAGTTGCACAACAAACGAGGTTTGGTTGGATACTTTCTGGCAAGCTACAAAACAACTCTGCGTTCGATCTATCTCAGACGGATCCAAATTTGGTTGCTAGTCTGCACTTAACGAAAGTCAACGAGGATGAGTTACTAAAAAAATTCTGGGAACTCGAATCGGAATCATTCCATCCAACCAAAAAACACTGGACTGACGAAGAAGCAAAATGCGAAGCGATATTCACTCAAACCACTTCTAGAGATGAGTCTGGCCGTTTCGTAGTCAAATTGCCTTTCAAGTCCGAAGATCCAGCTTGTAAATATGGCAATTCCATGCAAACTGCGCGTAAGCGATTTCTTTGGTTAGAAAGACGAATTTGTAAGAACCCAGAACTCAAAATTGAATATTCTAAGGTACTTAATGAGTACCTAAGTTTAGGTCACATGGAAAAAATTGAATTCGAGGATATTGATAAACCAGACGCTGTTTATCTACCACATCACGCTGTTATTCGCAAAGATAAAACTACATCCAAGGTGCGAGTAGTATTTGACGCATCCTGTAAAGGCACAAATGGAGTGTCATTGAATGACGACTTGATGATTGGCCCAACTCTTCAGCCAGAACTTCGGCATCTCGTGATGCGTTGGCGTACCTATGCAATTTCACTTGTAGCAGACATCGTCAAGATGTATAGACAAGTGAAAGTGGCGGAGGAAGATGCAGACTTTCAGCGCATTTTGTGGCGTGAAGATCCAAACAATGAATTGCAACATTTTAGACTTTTGACGGTCACCTTTGGGACTTCCTCGGCCCCCTTTCTTGCAGTTCGTGTTCTGCAAGAGTTAGCCCGAATTGAAAAAAATGATTTTCCCTTGGCTTCAACGAGAGTCCTCAACGACTTCTACATGGACGATCTAATGAGTGGCTGTCAGTCTGTGGAAGAAGGCGTTCAAGTATATAAGGAGATCACACAGTTACTCAACCGAGGAGGGTTTCCACTTCAAAAGTTTTCAAGCAATAGTAAGGAACTACTGCAGAGACTCCATGTTAAGAATGATGTCACTGCACCAACTATGGAGATAAAAACTGATGAAGTGATCAAAATACTCGGTCTCACATGGAATAGAGATACAGATCAGTTTCAGTTTACTGTTAAACTGTCTCCCCTTGAGAGCCCAGTCACCAAAAGAAAGGTCATATCTGACATAGCTCGCCTGTTTGATCCGTTAGGCTGGATTGCTCCAGTCATAACCAAAGCAAAAATATTTATTCAGCAGCTTTGGTTATCAGGAATCGAGTGGGATAGCGAGCTACCGTCTCAACTACTTAATGACTGGATTCGATTCAGAGACGATTTAAAGTCACTAACAAGTGTAACTGTACCAAGGTGGATAAGATCCAGTAAAGATGACATATGTGTGGAGCTGCACGGATTCTCTGATGCGTCGAATGCTGCTTATGCCGCCGTCGTTTACGCTCGTATTGTGAGTAGGGATGGTTGTATACACGTGAACTTGATAAGTTCCAAAACTCGCGTCGCACCGATTAAACAAGTCTCTATTCCGCGGCTGGAGCTTTGTGGTGCCGTCCTCTTAGCGAAACTATTAACTGAAATTGCTTCAACATTACAGGTTCTGCCAAACCATATTCATGCTTGGACAGATTCAATGATCGTCCTAGCCTGGATAAGCAACCATCCTAGCAGATGGAAAACGTTTGTCGCCAACCGGGTGTCAGAGATTTTGAGCACTACTGAAAGTAAGCAATGGTCTCACGTTGCATCAGATGAGAATCCTGCAGACTGCGCGTCTCGTGGATTGCTGGCTTCAGAATTCTTGGAAAATCGGCTCTGGCATGAAGGTCCTGAATGGCTTCGTCAAAATATCATCAACTATGGTGACAGGCACATTAAAGACACGAAGCTTGAAGAAAGGAAACCTAAGATAGCCTGTCACACAGCTGCAAGTGATGACGAAGGTGGTAACCACCTACTCAATAGGTTCTCATCTTTAAGCAAGCTTGTCCGTGTTATTGCATACTGCAGGAGAGTCTTGATCTGGAATAAACCTGAAAAAATAAAAGGTAATAAATGGTTAACTGTAAAAGAATTAAATGAGTCGTTACTCACCTGTACAAAATTATGCCAAAAGGAAGAATATCAGGAAGATATAAATAATTTGCAGAGTGGAAAAATTCAACGACATAGCAAGCTTGGGTCGCTTTGTCCCTTTTTAGACGCAGATCAAGTCTTAAGAGTTGGTGGAAGACTTCAGAGTGCTGACATGATCTCATTTGATATGAGACACCCAGTGATAATTCCTCACAAATCGCACTTTGCTAAGCTATTAGTACATGAAGCTCACATTAAGACTCTGCATGGAGGCCCTCAACTCACACTTAATTACTTGAGAAACAAGTATTGGGTGATTGGCGCAAAGAAATTGGTCCGACAGTGTGTACACAAATGTGTAAAGTGCATTCGTTACTCAGCGCAGTCCAATCAACAAATGATGGGCCAACTTCCTACAGCAAGAGTAACAGCACATAGACCATTCTTGAGGAGTGGTGTGGATTATGCAGGCCCTATTAGGGTTCGAACGACCAAGGGTCGTGGTCACCACGCAACCAAGGGTTATATCTGTTTGTTTGTGTGCATGGCCACCCGCGCCATCCACTTAGAAATGGTCAGTGACATGACTTCAGAAACCTTTCTAGCGGCTTTCAAACGCTTTGTTGCTCGAAGAGGTCATGTCGCTGAACTATGGAGTGACAATGGCACTACATTTGTTGGTAGTGCACGAGAATTAAAGGAGCTTTTCGACTTAGAAAGGAATAGCATCTCAGTGGAAATAGCTGACTGGTTGGCTGCAAATGGTACCGCCTGGCACTTTATCCCTCCCCATTCTCCTAATTTTGGAGGACTGTGGGAAGCGGGAGTAAAGTCAACCAAATATCACCTCAAACGGGTGATCGGTGACTGTACACTCACTTTCGAAGAAATGACGACCGTGCTATCACAAATTGAGGCTTGTCTCAATTCAAGACCCATATCTCAGCTGTCCAATGATCCTGAAGACCCTAATCCACTAACACCGGGTCATTTTTTGGTTGGCGAGCCCTTGTTGTTAGCTCCCGACGCTAACTATGAAACTTCAACGATAAGCAGCTTAAAAAGATGGCACTTGACCCAAAGAATGGTTCAGGATTTTTGGCGAAGATGGTCGCACGAGTACCTGACCCAACTGCAGCATCGGTATAAGTGGACTGAAAGGATTCCAGAACCCGATATTGGGAGCGTAGTGCTTGTCAAAGAAGATGACTTACCTCCTGCTAAATGGCTTTTTGGTGTAGTTGTCGATAAACATCCAGGCTTGGACAAACTTACTCGTGTCGTGAGCATTAAATATAAAGGAAACATAATCAAAAGACCTTTGTCAAAACTAATTCTGTTACCTGCATAAAAGTAAGATTAATTTGTTGTATCATTATACAAAATATATAAGGTTAAGAGACGCTGAAGTAAAAAAAAAAAATGTTACAGTAGAATTAGCTATAAGGAGAGAATGTCTCTGGCATGGTATTTTTTTAATGTGTCTACGTATTTCCAATCTGGCTAGTGTAATGTATGTAATACGAATCCCACTCGCACTTAGCTGATTTTATATTGTTTGTTAATTTTAGTTACCTAATATAAGCTGGACATGGTCCATGGCGGCCGGTATGTTTAAGTTACACTAAGTAGTTTAGTTCTCCATGCAGCCAATAGATGGCGCTGTACCGTATTACATCGCGTTGACGAATGGTTTTCGGTGTAACTTAAGTGTACAAGGTTTTTTTGGTAATATATGATCTGTTTCATACCGCTATATTGAGTTTTATTTTGCAACCAATATCAGTGGGATTTTTGGGATTGTTCAGCCCGTACAAAAACAGCCAATGTTTTCTCTCATGACAGGAATTTAAACTGAAACGCAATCTTTTGTAGAGTCTGCTAGCTGCCATGCAAGTTTGCCAGCTACAGGCACGTGTATTTCCGCCGTTATGGTATGTTTTTAATAACTACGCCTTCGTGAGTTGTTTGTTACTTATTGGCTGTGGCTAAATAAGGTTCTGGAACAAGTACCCATTTATTAAGTAGATAAATTTAATAGAATTATTGAGCGGCGCTTTCTTAAGTTCGAGACATCGGAGAATTAATTACTCTTTGAACAAATGTGAAAGGGTGGTAATGAAGTTATGGACTACTTATGTGCATTAGAATATAATTCGCATCAAGTTAATTGGAATTGTTTCGTAATGTGAAGACGGGAGATAATTATGTAATGTGATTTTAGATCTACGACGATTGGTTGGTCTTTTAATTGACTAAGTGCCTGTTTCACCAATGACAAAACTAACTAACATAATTCAAATATGGAACGAAGTAGTGGACAAATGACATTAAGGTTTCTGTTTAGCAAAAAAAAATTGATAAATATGACACTATTCCAACTAGACCGTTCCATCACCGACCAACACCGTCACGTGTCATGCACGCAGCGTGTCAGCACCGGTTAAATACGCTCTCGGTCGCTCTCGCTCCCGCTCCATATAACGGTGAGATAAAACGCTGTAGATCAGTTCAGTGGGCAAAGTAAATATTCAACCGCTGGTAAAGCCGCCATTAGTTAGTTCTATCGATCACGCAACTGGGTCTTAGCCAGGTTTCCATAACGCTAACTGTTATTTAATCAAATTAAAAAAATTGTTTTCAATTAAATATTTTTCCTAAATCTAAACAACTGCTTAGCGTATTTTAATGCAAGAAAAACTTATGATACCAATTCCCTTGAGCATAACAAACCAAATCGTACCCTAGGGAGACATTATCTGATTTAGTTTGAAACCCCATCAAGAAAACAAAGTCTGCCTACTTTATCATTCTAGCGCCGTAAAATATATTCATGCAATGAAAACTTGAGTTAAGATTTCTTATCGAAGTGCTTATAAAGCTTTTGCATTAAAATATCTCGTTCCATCTTTTGTAGCTGCAATAAACTGTTTGCGGGGTGTACAGTGACAAGAGGTAGAGGGGGAGGGAGCGATGAATGAATGAATGAATGAATGAATGAATGATGGCTTTATTCGACACAAAATTCGACACAAAATAGACAAAAAACACAGAAAAGAAAAATACAATTAAAAAAATAAAATGAAATTTGTGTGTTGTTAACCGATTTTGAGGTCATTGATTTTTGTAACTGGAATGATTTTGTTTGAATCGTTCGTTTAATATTTTTTTCGTTAGCGGATAACAGACAATATACACTAAACTAAATGGTGTTTTTCTCTGGATTCGCTGAAAACGGTATCTTGTTTTGTTTGACGACGCGTTTGGTGTATTGGTTAGCGCTCCTGACTATTACGCCGGCCGTCACGGGTTCGAATCCCGCAAGGGGCAAATGTTTGTGTGATGAGCACAAACATTTTTACCCAAGTCATGGATGTTAATATGTATTTAAGTATTTATGGGAGACGCCCCCGTCATAACACAAGGAAGCAAATTCCTTACCCCGAAACCAGACAATTGGTGTGTTGTCTGGCACATATTTATATTTATTGTTATCTGTGCAAACTTTTATGGAAAGAGGCTTTGGTCCTGTATTTTTGTCAGGTACGGTCAAGGTTTCAGCCACTTAACCACTTTCAAACGAAAATCGCTTGCACGCACAACACAAAGCGAGCGTCAGATCAAACAAAAGACGATGAGAGGTGCAAGCTACTTTACGCTCTAGGTGGTCAGGCGTCAAATACCTCGATAGTACCCTATATAAAAACGCTTCCGCGTAAGCACAAACTTTAGCATTTGCAAAACTCTTCAACTTGACGCGTCCAGTCGAGAATACTAAATATGCATTAAAAACTATTGTATTTTTCCCCCAGTCGTCCGATTTGATGCAAACGGCGCACTTCTAGACATTTTTTGTATAAAGTTCTTGAACAAAAAATAAAGAGAGTGTTCCGTAAGAGCGTCCCTCGCAGCAAGAGAGCTGCCTTTGCATTTCAATCAATTAATTAACTTAAGAAATTTGATTAGACAATAAAATATAATTCCATGCTTTGAAGGCCGAAGTTAAGCCGTTAGTCCGATCGAATATTATAATATGAAAATATCAAATTTTGATCATGTCAATACGAGGAGTGCCTACTGCATGTTACCCGATTAAAACACAATAAAATACCTTAAACACTAACTCTAAAATTGGTTTCAAGCATTTCAAAATCGATAATAGCAAAACATACAATTTTCGAATATTATTTCACATTCCAAAGAACTAAAAGCTTCAAAATTTTAGCAGCAGCTTCACTACATAACCCACCCTACGAAAATATCCAATGTTTTTCCATTCCATTTCGACTTGGCCAGACATTATTGGTTTAGGTGAGGCCTCTCGCTTCTATCGAAGTTTATGACAGCGCTGTAACTTCTATTGCCCTTTTCTTTTATTCGACGATAAACTGTTGCCGAATTTTTTTAAATATGTATCTGGCTTGTATTGTAAAGTGTTTCTTCACATTAAATTAAATCACATAATCTGAATTAATAAAAATCAATTTTTAGGTATTTTCACATCTCTACATTATTGTTATTTTCATTCTTGATCGGCTAGAAAAACCTTTAATTATTTTAAATGCAAACACCAAGTATCAAATACAAAACATTATTAACGAAGTAATATAGTACACCTAGGTATATTTTGACTTAGTAAAGTTAGCTTGTAAACATCCCACTGCTGGGCGAAGGCCTTATCTCGAGTATGAGGTAGTATGAGCATAGACTTATATGTATTTTACTAGACACGGTGTTCAGAAAAAATTTTGTGTTACATTTTCTAAAATGACAGAAGTGAAGTGTTGCTATTGAATATTTTTGATTTCTCCTGTGCGGATGCTGATTATTGTCGTGCTTCTTAGGAAAGTCAATCTTAAGCTACTAAAGCATACACATTTAAATACATAATGATATTTTAAATCGTTTTCCAGTATTAGAGAAAATTAATAACTTAAATAACAAAAAAAAAACTCTAAAAGAAATCACATCGATCCTTTTTTTTTCATTTCTCCCAAACATGACAATCGCCATTACAACAACAACACTGAACTGTCAAAGGTAGCAAAGAGTAATCGAACAGATATGACACGTCGCTGGTTTTTAGTTTTCTGCCTAAGATTCGATATTAGTACTTACGTTTAAATAATTTTTATTCGAGTGATAGGTAATGTTTTATATATGAAAATATTTGATGTTAGATCCTCAAAAATAATTAAGGGTCAACATAATATGCCTACCAATATTATAACAACATAATTTGTACTTATCTAACAATACAACTGCTGTCAGTACAACATACAGATTTTTACTTAAAGTCGGTTTTTTGCTAGTCTTGTAATATTGTAAACAATCTTGACATTCCTTTTTAACGAAATGATTCAATTTAAAATAAGATAAACTCAAATAAATCCTACTGGCCGATTTTCTTATTAGACAGTAATTCATTCATTTCTACTTATGAGACTTTTGTTTGGCATGTCTGTTTTTGGTTGATCTTTGGTTTTCTATGGAAATTGTGAGAAAACTAAAATTAATACTTTTATGCCTCAAATTAATCATTGAATCACTTAGATTTACTACAAAAAAATTAACAAAATTATCGCTGACAAAGTAGGTGAAAATACGGGCACATAAACACATATTTACGTAATTTATCTATTTCGTCTTTTGACGTAAGGAACGTTTTGACGTGGTAGTTTCTGGTAACAGACTAAAGCAGATGCTCCATCTGGCCTAAGCTTACCGTACCACAAAATTTGTTCTAAACAGCCTGTCTAGTGTAACATAGAGGTCGTTGAGTATGAGCCATACTCCACCACGCGGGCTCAGTGCGGATTGACAGAGAGGTGTTTGCAAGGCAAATGATAAACCTTTTTGTCAGATTATATCAAGCCATAAGGCCTCTGACTAGGCTTGACGACATTATCAACCGATGTTAGTATTTTGCCTTTTGAAGCACGGAGATGTTCGTGATTTACGTCACTTAGGAATTAGCAAAGATGTTTCTAACATCGTAACAACTTCCATAACAACCTTGCGAAAATGCCAAAAACAAGTGACTGCAGAAATTTTCTCGAGGGCCATCGGCTCAGTAATTAAATTTAAATAATTAGTTGCTAAGTAGGTACATCTTATCGTGTCAGGCGTTTCGGCGGAGACGATTTGCGTAAATTATCACCATAATTCCTTAGAATGGCCGACAGTTTTCACTAATTGGGTCATTATCACTTTCGCCAAATGACTTGGTATCTACTCCGGGGAAGGATAGTTTGCAAATGTTTGCCATCAATTTGGCCAATCGCAGAACCAAATTTTCACTCATTTCTAATGAGTGTGTCATTTTTGGGCAGAGCTAAGGATATTACGAAAATTTATCTTCGAGTATGACGTCATCGTAGCTACAAATTATTATGTTATAAACGGTTTTATTGTTCATAACCTAATAAACACAACTACGATAAAATTTAAACTTTATTTACCTACGTTTGCGAATTTATCCAAATTAGTAAAACTTTTTAAGAAAAATAAGACTTCTACCTATTAATTATCAGATCAATTAATGTTTTTTTTATTACGCTTAATGGCCTTCTTGCTGAAAAAGTGTACATAAGATTATTTCTTGATGACAAAATGTGACTTGCTTCAAATTATTCATAAACTTTTTAAGGTGAATCATGACTATACCCATAATAATTTAGTATCTGACCTGACATCACGTCACAGAACCCGTGTTTATGAATCATGAAATTATTGATTGATTTATTTACTATCTTCAAAATGGTGATATATTGTTAACCACCAAGGCTTAAATATCAGATCTTCAATATCCCAAAAGCTTCAGAAGTTTACTCCATCGACGGCCTGTATAATTAAAATGCAAAGTATTAAAATTGTATTAAAATTCCTACAAAAACAAAAGATAGTTCCAACCTTCTACGAACCTTAAGTTTAGAATCGACAAATCCTTTTCCGAACTACCTATTCACCTATATTAGGTTTAGAATGTTTTTAACACTCACAGTGTCATATTTGAATTCTTAAAAGATGAAATAAGAAACCAATAATAGCGCACGGGCGGGACTCGAAACAGCATCTTTCTGGCTAACCGGGCCAACTGCTCTTCTAATTGAGCTACCGTGCTGTCGGTCCGACCGCGCGAAATTCTTGGTCTCTCATGGATACGTCATTGCGTGACGTATATTACGTTATTCAGCACAAAAAATTAAAAAAAAAACTTCGTCCACCTGTCAAATATAAAAGTGCTACACACTTTCCGGTATGGCTACAGCGGTATATCAAATTCTAGCACAGTGATTGCAATTTTTCAGCCATGCCTTTGACGTGGGTATGGCAGCCGTCGATGAGCGAACTATGTTCGTGCGATACACATTGCACAATGTCCAATCTACGCTCTAGGGAACCACTGTGTTCGGTATCTAAACCAATAATGTTCAGCGTCCCGGGTATCGAAAAGTTTTAGTATTTTTTTTTTGATACTGTATCATAGTTATTATGTGCGTTATGGTGGATAAACCATTATAATCATAAAATTATAACCTGTCATGAAATATAACAGCAACTGTTTTTGAAAGATTCGAAATCAGGACTTTTTGATTGTTAGTTTTACAACCAGCTGTTTAACAATGAATTTAATGCCACGTTCCATGAAAGTATTTCCTCGCTTCAGTCAGCATAGAAATACAGTATTTTTCTCGTAACAAAGTGGGAAGTAGACAATGTGAAGAATTTCTCCGTATTTAAATAAAAAGATCGTACACCAGGTAAGATAAACGTATTCAGAAAAAAACGTATGATAATACGTCATAATAAAAAAACTTATTCATTCATTCGTCGGTGGGCCTTTCAAGAGTTTTATTATGATTAAACATTTGATGCAAGGTGTGCCGTGTGTCACACCGAATAGGAAGAATTTAGTTGAGCCGAAAAGACTCCTTACACACTCGATACTAACGCGCGTTAGCATCGCGACTGCATCGATGCTAAAAGTAGGGCAGTGTGTAAAGGTTGACCTTTTGCGACTGCATCGATGCTGATTCGTGACTGAATCGCGTTTGCATCGCAGCTCACGATGTGTAAAGGGTGAAATGGAAAAAAACGTAACCCTTATAGTTTCGTTAAGTCTGTACCTATGTCACAGACACTTTATTTGGATATTTTATTTAATAAATAACAGAAAAAAAACAAAATTACTTATAAATAACCCTTAACCTAAAGAATAAATAAAAGAAAAAAATGAAGAACTTATATCTACTATGAATAAAAAACGTCTTCTAAATTTTCGCCGCTTGGCGGCAGGGTGCCCAGGAGGCTGGCAGCATTGCCTCTTTGTATGGCCAGACTGATTCGCTGGCCGAGGTAGCTGCCAGCCCTCTGGTCACCCGAGGCCTCGATTAGGCGCGCCGATAATTCTTGAAATAAAAGGCCCCCACGGACCCAATGTCTCAACCCCAAACGGTGCAAATATTTAAATTTATTTTAAGTTTATTAAACTTTGCTTAAAGCTCAACGAGTCTGCATTCTACCGACTTCAAAAGTCGACTAGTGATGAAAAACGGACTTTACCTATAAAATTTATATATTTATGATCTATTTATGCTTCCAAACACATATACACTCCAATATTTATTTGTGGGAGGATCTAAAAGCCTCTTTCTACATATTTGAATGTATCCCACATTCAAATATGTAGAAAGAGGCTATAAGCACTTTATTAAATAAAGGTATATCTGTAAGCAAGCTCATTTAAGGTTCGGATTAAAAAAAAATCCCTAAGCCAATAAAAAAAATGTTTTATTGGATAAGGTTACTCGACCAATTGGTAAACCTCCATCATTGATTGTCGCAATTACGAAATTATTTTTAAATTAGTACGTTAATACTTTAGTACGGTCCTGATAATTATAATTTTAGGTTATTCAATTTTTTTTAATTAGTTTTTTATTATTAATATAGCCTGGTACTAAGTTTACTATTCGGTGTAACACTCGGACTAGACTGTTACCAATCCGCTATTGTCACAGTGGCTGTAAAGTCGGGCAAGTGAAAAATATTCCGTGATTGCGAACTGCGGAACGGAACGAGTGAAACCATTCGCGTCGTTTTTAGTTAGATTAAAACTGTGCACATTGTTCAAAAACCACTCTGTTTGAGAATTAATTGAAGTGAACTACATATTTGACGACAACAAGCGTGCCTATTTCTAAATTAACTAGCATGTTTTCGAGAGGGCAATGAGAGGAATGCCAAACTATTTCGTTTTTTGTTTTGGAGTATCGTTTCATGGTACAGATATATCATGATATATATATCATGAGATATATCATGCCTACCTTATTATAAATCACTTCAAATACTGCCCTTACCATGTCTATATATCGCCGCTTCGCTAAAATAGTGTACAATCTCAAAAATACCAAACTTTAGAGGAGAGCGTTTTGAAAGTTTAACAATTAATAAAAGCGTCATTTATAAAGTTAAGAAGTAGATTTTTTTATCTAAAAATAATTCAATCCTTTATCATTCAAAATAATATTTTATTGGATAATATTAACAAAACGTATATATTAAAAAAAATCTTTAAAAAATACTTGTTTTGACTTTAGCTACTTTTTGAGAAAAAATCTGCTCATAAAAAGCAACAATGTAACATAACATTTAACATTAAACCTGTAAATTATTAAAATCTTCTACAAAATAAAGAATTAAACATTATTACTAGGTATGACTAAAACTTTTAGACGTTTAACATCACGGCACACTATTATGCATTTAATAAAACAACCATTTTTAAGTTTTTCCGAGTAATAAAAATATTATAATCTCTGAGATTTTTACTTTCTTCTTGACAGAAAGTATCTATCAAAATATTAAAACAGAGCTACGGCCTGCTGGAACTTCTGAGTTGCTATAGCATAGCAGCTAAGATCACTCTACATACTGGATAGGACGAACCAAGTCCAGAAGATCTCGTCATGGAATCCAAGGGCTGGATCACAAGTCTAAAATAGATTAAAAACTGCGGCTTTCTCGATGCTAAAACGTGGGAATAGAAGTTCAACCTTACGAGATACATCTTCTGCGACGCGAGGGAAGAACCCTACGCGACGGTTGCACATTGGAGGCTCACCTACAGCAACAAGGAAGTAGAAGAAGTACTGGTGGCATCACGCGCGAAGGTCCCAGATTGGAGCTACAAGCAGCATTGATTGAAACAAGGTTTGCGAAGGCCATCGAGCAAAAACACTGACTTCGCATCAATGACACTGTCTACTGGAGTGACTTGCAGACAGTTTTACTTAAGTTGGCTGAGAAACGGAAGTCGACGCTACACGACCCTTGTAGCACACCGGCTCGGCGAGACCACCCAAGAAGCGAGCTTAACAGACGTGGCAGTGGGTTCCTGCAACTCATCAGAACTTAACTGATGTGGCAACACGAGCCGGCTACGTACCAACGACAAAATAAGATCCATGGATTGGAGTCATTTCTAGAGAAGCCTAGGCGAGACTGGCCACGCCCAGAAGAAAGCAGCGATGACATCGCAACCGAACTGCTATACGTTATCACTGAAGAACAGAAATAAGGGGAAGAACAGAAATGCAGCACAGCCTGATATCAGCCGATTGGATCCAGGGCAAGAGTACTGCAGTTCGTGGACTGTTGCCGCAAGAAGAACACTGCGCTCAGCCACGACCATATCGAGAAGGCAACGAATCTCGGGCTGCGACGAGGACAACAAGACTCGTTACCTCAAGAAATAGACTGCACGAAGAAAGGCATTCTTCATCGCTTCGAACTATTGTTGGACTACTACTATACTTCAAAAGCTCAATGGACGCGCGAATAAGGCAAAAGTGCCTTAACACGTTCCGGGACAGTACCCGCCTACAGGCGTGAAAACAATAAAACATCTATTGTGTCTGGAGTAGTGTCCCGGAACGTGTTAAACAACTAGGCGACCCATACTACTGGACGGTCGTATACAGTATACAGTGGTTGGTTTATAATAGTGCTCAACAATAAATCCATAGTAACAGTGAGTAAATTAAATCAGTGCAGTTTCATTGGGACCTCCTCAGTGCCTAGCAACAAGTAGGTACTTAAGATCATTCTACAGACCATTCGCTCTGGGCCAGGATGTGATCTACTCCCTCTCCATGGCCTAACTCCAATGGAAGTAATTTCGAAATAGTCTTGTTAGATTTGTCATCTTTACCATTTTTAAACTATACAATTTAAAAAAGTATCTTCTATTTCCAGATATTTTTTTCGTCAAAACTAAACAATTCATAAATAATACAGTCTATTAGTTCAATATTTTATCGTAAAAACTGCATAATTTTTAGTATGTATTGTCTTTCTGAAAAGATTTGGCTAAATGTGAGGCCACTTTTATCACAAAAACCATTCAAATACGATATAATATAGTATTAAAGAGAATTATAACTTACCTTTAGGTTGTAATTTCGTTATTTTTTACTTTTGATGAGAAAATACTACGTTGATTCCACGGATGCTTTGTCTAAACTGAAAAATGATTTCTTTTTGTGCGAAAAAGATGCAAAATCGCGCCAATTCAAAACTAAACATTAGATCCCCTAGCGGCGATTTTGCGAAGTAGCCTTTTTAGTCACTATTGAAGAGAAACATTAGGTGATCCTGAGTATTTCTGTATATATAACTCGATTTCGCAAAAATTTCGTTTTTGTATACTTTTTGTGAGAAGCGGCGATATATTAGAAGTAGGTGTGTTTGTCAAACAAAATATTCGAAAGTTTAAGCAAGCGAAGGATTTGTATACAAGATCAACACGAAATTGTGATAGATTAGTATTAGATGTAGTCCCAAAAACTGAGAGATTTCAGAATAACTCATACACAATGTGCAAAACTATTTACAATAAAATACCAATGAGAATTAAAGAACTTGAAATAAACGCTTTTAAAACTTCATTACGTAAATGGTTGTTAGATAACGCATTTTATAGTGTTGATGAGTTTTTAAAGCACAAAGGACCATAATGTAACTGTTGACATTGTTGCAATGACTTGTACTTAATTCATATTGATAAATAACGTGTAAAATTAGTACTATTGCCTGAATATTTGCATGCTGTTTTATATGGCTAAGTAGGTCATTGCACTGTTTTTGACATAACACCGCATTTTCATGTATTGTACCCTACTTAATGGCAAATAAATATATTTGTATTTGTATTTGTATTTGTACAAATAAATAGGATTTTGGTGTTTCAAAAGTTGAAATTCACAAGGTTCGTATAACATAGCATGTTTTATTTATTATCAAGTACCTAAACGATCTGAACCTCTTCTTCTATTAAGAGGTAGTTTAGGAATAAAAATTAATTTGCTTTGGTTCTTTTGGTTTTTATTTTTAAGCAATTTAAAAGTAATTGGAACATGCTAATTAAATAAACTATCTTATCTATTTAAATACCGCTTGTACCCTTAATTATAAATCATGCTGCATTTCATCAAAGATTTTCAATTTCAACGAACAATAAAATGAATGATTTGGAGGTATATTAGTTTTCTAAATCAAATTTGTCAGCTCTGTAAACTCATTCGCTATGTGGATCAAATCAACATACAACAGTTTTCTTTGTAACTAAAGAACTAGGTGACACTGAAATTAAAACAATGCCGCCTATCCATAGACAATGTTTGTATGAAAAGTGGAACGGAACTAGGGCATAGTGCAACCCCTATTAGACTAGAATTTCACGGGCCAGAGCCGAAAACGTTAGCGGTAGGGTTGCAACTTTATTTTATTTACGAGTAACAAAAATTATATTTTTTGTTATAAATAAATTTCACTTGTAAAAAGCAACTGTTTCAAAAGTTTTTACAGTGATAAAATGCTTTAAGAACATTAAAAAATATTTTATTTTTGAGGATTTCTCTTTGCTATACAATTTTTTAAATGAAATTCAGTCTTGACAGCTGTCACTAAAATGGTAAATGACAAAGCTGAGTATCGGCCATCTTAATTTCAAGCGCTTGAAGACGCTTAATGGTCGATGAAAGTTACATCAAAATAGCTAAAAAAACATTGAACAAATTTAAGGCTAATGTAAACTTTAACACGTTCCGGGACACTACTCCAGATACAATAGATGTTTTATTGTTTTCACGCCTGTAGGCGGGCACTGTCCCAGAACGTGTTAATAGGGGAATGATATCAACTTATTTAAAATCTACATTCCAGAGGCATCCCTACAGTAGTTACCAGCGGTATAGGACAGTGATTTACAACCGTTTGATAGTCGAAAAAGTATAAATATCCGTGCACTCCATCACCAGTGTGACAAAACTTTTTGCAAGAGGAAGCACTATTTGAGTATTGGCTTTTTCCCGATGCATAGAAATTGACCACGATAGAACCAAAAAAATATGGATACAATTTTCAAAAAACATTAACCCGTTCAAGACTGGCTGCATGGTGCGTATGGTTTTTAGTAAAATTTATATTTTACTGAATTTTTAGGGTTCCGTAGCCGAATGGCAAAAAACGGAACCCTTATAGTTTCGTCAAGTCTGTCTGTCTGTCTGTCTGTCTGTCTGTCTGTCTGTCCGTCCGTATGTCACAGCCACTTTATTCTGAAACCATAAATATCACATACCTGAAACTTGGTAGGTATGTGTATTTTGTTTACCGCTTTCCGATTCAGATACAAAAGGTAAGAAAAAATAATATTTAAGGGGGGGCTCCCATACATAAAACTAAAACCTAAAAAATTTTTTTTTCTCAAACCTATGCGTGTGGGGTGTCTATGGATACGTCTTTTAAAATGATGTTGAGGTTTCTAAAACCATTTTTTCTAAAAGTCTAAGGTTTGAGATATAGACGCTTCCAAAGTGGTGAAATGGGCGTCCCCCCTCCCCATCTAACTTTTGAAATAAGAAAGTGAAAATTTTGAAAAAAATACATGATGTAGATCTTAACAAAAACTTGCAACGAAAATTGGTTTGAAGGAGATCGAACTAGTAGTTTTTGAGATATTGCACATTTTTATCAACCGCAAATATAACTTTGTCTTTCATACAAACACTATGAAAAACAAAGTTATTTTTGCTGTCGCAATATATTGTGATGTTTTCGTTAAGTGAAAGTAAGTGTACCCTGAATTCAGTTAAGGGTGGCACGGAACCCTCAGTGCGCGGGTCCGACACGCACTTAACCGGTTTTTTAATTATATAAAAGACGGTATTACATAAACAGCTTTAATAAGGAATCACTTAGGGTATAGGTACGGCCTTCTTTTTATTGATCGGGGTCCATATTTTTTACTGTGTCTACCCGTTGAGAAATAGGGCCAACTAGTTTTTGACGCCTTTTATATTATGATTTGCAACTTGCATGCATCATAGTAATGTAAATAGCAACTGTCTTAGACAAGGAATCGAACCCTGTGTCTTACGCCATCCGGACGCAAGCTCGGCCACTGTCACGTTGGCAAGCCTGTTGAATTTTGAAAGTGCTTTTGGCATTGGCATTCCAGAATGACATTGCTCCCGCAGTCGGTACGCATAAGCTGCATCATTAAACAAAAGCTGTAACTGAAAATCTAATTAGTACTTAACAATACCACTTACTGGGCTGTTAATATATTATTTTCATCCCAATCATATTTTTTCATACATAGACGATTTCCTAAACTTCCTTCATAAGCTAATAACGACTGACTAAATTACTAGCTCAATATCTTACAAACAACTTACGACATTACAGGCCCATTACATGCTATGAAACATTTCAGGCCAGTTTGTAAAGCACATTATGGAAATAAGGGACCTTTTGTCCTTTTTAACTTTTTCTTGCGTCTAAGTGCCGGATAAGGAACCGTAGGCTCTATCTAATGCTTTCTGCGCTATTTGCATAAAGTAATGTGTCTGTTAAGCATACGGCTGCTTTCAGGGAAATTAAACGGTCTTTTGCATTATTTGCATGGATGCTTGTATTCTGATTAGCAGATTTTGAGGTTGCTCCGCGTTTTTAATCCCTCAAGTCGTTGTTAACTAACAATCTTTTGGTTACACAGCCAGAAGTTGAATTACCAAAAATGTTTTTATTTTATAATTATTTAAATAATTAATTAATATGCGCCAGACAACACACTATTTGTCATGGTTTCAAAGTAAGGAATTTTCTTCCTTGAGTGACGACAAGACTTCTATAAATACTTGAATAAACATCCATGACTAAGGTACAAATGTTCGTGCTCATCACATCAAAATTTGCCTCTTGCGGGATTAAAACCCGCGACCGCCAGTCAAAAGCAAAATATCAGGAGTATTTAACTTGTTTTTTTTTATTGATAACATAGGGAACATGGAATTTGGATAACTTGTGAATAGTTGTAAACGTATTAATTACTTACCTACATTATTCATCAATTTGGTAAATAACAGATGCTCTTCATAAAAATATGCAATTGTACCAAACTGCAATGGATGACTGTCATTACAACTATCAACCATATTCTAAACCTTCACGTACATTTCAGCCTCTTAAATGTTATCTTTAAAAAACATTTTACACCATAATAATTTTGTCTTATCACTCGCACTTATTTTCCCCGAAAAAATTACCCCACGGAATTTCCCGAACAGGTGTTAACATCTTTGTTTTCCCCAGTATTCTATAAATAATCCAAGACAAGATCGAGCCAATATTTAACGGAAGAGATAGAACCCCCTACGGAAGCTGGTAACATGACTTATAGCCCTTTAGGGAAGCTGATAAAAGGATCATCGGAACATGGGACACAAGGAAACAGTGTCCTGGAGTTGCGGATTGATATATAGCAGTAATTTCAGTGGTAATGTTTGACATTTTGCGAGGTTAATGCGGTTGAAAATAGCTAGAGAAATAGTGCTGGAGAATTTTTTTCGGCCGTTTATTTAAAAGTGGTGTTGGGCTATTGGAAACTTTTACGGACGTATAGATAGATATATACCTAACCAAAAAAGTACATAAGGTATTTTAATTCTGAACAAGCATATTTCATTTATTCTAAACTTCAGTCAAAACATTTAAAAGGTAGCAGCAAAATATCAAAAACACACTTCGCTTAGCTAATAAAAGATCATGCCATGTCCATCCTGTCAACAAAACAACGAGTTACCAAAATGAAAGAAGCGGGCCCAAAACTGTGCCTTGCACAGACCTAGATGGAAAACAACTTTCTTACGTAATCGATAAGGCCGATAGAATTTGTTATGTGGAAGGCGGGATTAAAAAGGAGGGTGTTTCAGGAAGTGATTTAGATATCACTTGATATGTGGAGCCAATCCCGAAGGGTCTTAGGGAAAATTTGTTTTTCGGTTGAGGTTGTTTTGTAACCTTTTCATTTGGTGGTGGGTATCAATTTTAGATGCAAAAGACTCTTGGTTTTTTTACTATAGCTTCATATTTTATACAAATTATTTATATTTTTATGTGACCGCCTTAAAGTTCTAAATATTAGTCAAGTACAATCACATGTTTTTGGAAATGCAAATTTTGTTCTAACATTAAATATTGGAAAATATACAAATTTTAATGAAAGTTTCAGATAAAAACTACCCGCGATGTACATAATATTGCACGCTAAAATAATCTAAAACAGACGCAAAGGCCGTTGAGAGAATGAGAGTTTTATCATCGAACGCGTAAGGCATAGGTTTCGATTCCTTGTCTGACATATTTGTTTATACAAGGACAATTTATATTATTAAGTTTGTGTAAAGTGACAAAATGCAATAAACAGGAAAATACAATTTTAAGCTTTATGACTTCAATGAATAACTTCTCATTATAAAATAAACTTGAGCTCAGCGCATTCATACCAAATAAGAACCTTGCAAATTCCTCCAGAAAGCTATAAACTTGCAAAAACATTAACATATTTTAATTCACTTTATGCAGACACCGCGAACCAAAATCTAGATTTAAAGCTTTTAACTGAAACAATGAACCGTACCTGTGACAAAAACCATAATGTAATGTTGTGCCACAGTAGAGTGTGCAACCAGTGTCATTCCGAAAACCTAACAATTATAGGGAAACGGCTTCACTGACACATAGCCTGCAAGGCACAAGCACGGTAATATTAATAACATTACCGTGGCACAAGGCTGTGGGGGGAGGCGAGAGCGCGGTGCGTGAGGGACGCGGGCGGGTGTATACGCTCCACCCGCACCCCTCACGCACCTCGACTTACTCACTCACCTCCACCGACGCCACACAAACGAGATTTCAATTTTGTAGTGTACCTATAAGAGAGAAAAATATAATTAGAAGAGGACCTAAATGCTAAATTCATTTACGTTTCCTAGTGATCGACTATTCAGAAGGAAAACAATGACTTTACATTACATACATAACGACGCGTTTGGTGTATTGGTTAGCGCTCCTGACTATTACGCCGGCCGTCGCGGGTACGAATCCCGCAAGGGGCAAATGTTTGTGTGATGAGCACGAACATTTTTACCTACGTCATGGATGTTATATGTATTGAAGTATCCATGGGAGACGCCCCCGTAATAATCGTTATCTGGTACTTCGTAACACAAGTAAGCAAATTCCTTACCACGAAACCAGACAATATTATTATACGGTCCTGTTGCTTAGTTGCCTATTTGCTATTTTGTTTCGTTATCTAAAGATACCGCAAGTTAGTTTAGCTCAGCTCCATCTATAGGTAGTTAATTCACTGAACTTGACAAATACCATGTCTTATTTTAGAATTCGGTGTGACATAGTTTAAACGCCCACTCACTTGTCTATGAAACATCGTATTACAAAGAGCTAAGTTAAGAAGCAGAAAATAATCTTTAAACAAAAACGCAATGGCCCATCTCCTGTCCTTCAAGATTTACAGCAGGCAAACGCCAACGCAATCAACGTTGCACAATACTGGGCGAAAATATTATGATTTGTTACAAGTCGACTCGAAGAAGAGAAGATGAACAAAAGTAAGCCTACTGCATAACATTTAAACAGCTCACATAAAGCAAGTGTTATTAAAGTCATAAGTTTTCAGTTACCAACTGTGGTGTGTACCGCAAAAACGCCGTTAAATAATACTAAAGCTGCGGTTTGTGTAGCAGCGGCTTATGAACAGGAGTATTTTCCTTGTCAGTACTTAAACTTTGGGATTATATGTGCGAAACTAAAAAGATTTTAGTGTGGTATGAACGTTTAAAGTAGGCCACCACATTCTGTTTAGCACTACACATTGTATAATAATTACAGAACATGTTGTGGTCAATTATGTTAAGCCATACAAAAGGTATATAACATTTACTGTTAGGGTCCTAAGACTATTAATATATGAATGATAAAAGCGGACTGTAGTTTCAGAGGTTTATTGCTGGTAAGTAGATCGCGCCTATATGGGAGGAACGCGTCCGGTGCCGCTGAAGATCGTGAGAGTGAGTGGCGGACGGAGCACCTACGACTGCGCTCGCGTCCCTGGTGCGCACGATGAGGGCCGAAGAGTCCCGACGGTTCACGACGACGCCAACATTTACATTAGGTTGATACAATTTATCAGTCTAAATTCTGGCGCGAACATTATTCGACATTCGACATAATTCCCTGTAAAACCACCAGGTGGCGCTCGAAAAATACTGAGACAAAATTGGTATTTTCGTGTATTTATTGATTTAGAAAAGAGTGTTTGAATCAAGCTTAAAAAGTTACAAATATTTTTATTTATTTATTAAAGATTTAGATATGTAAGTTAAAAGGATATTCGATGGAACTGAAAATCAGAATATTGAAATTGTCTACGCGAAATGTAAAACATGTTGCTTCAGACTTCCATCAAGGTCCCGTAAATATGAATAAGCGCCAAACAACACACCAATTATTGTCTGGTTACTAAGTAGGTTTTTTTCCTGGACCGCTGGTTCTTTAGTCAGGAGCGCTAACCACTGCACCAAACGTGTCGCCAATACAGGCTTTTTCTAGGTGAGCTTGCTCCATCGTCGTCTCTGTCTATATATGCCACTGGTCTAGCCTGGAGACAAAAGCGAACGCATGTCAAATAATAATAATAAAAAAAACTGTACTTAAGTAGATAATTGTTGCGCGAAGTAGTGCTCTCTGTCTGGGTGTCCACGGAAGACCAGCGTCGTGGCATTCCTAAAATGCTGCGACACATGCTGAGTGGCCCACCCTTTCAGTATCTTATTTATGTGTATTTAAATATAAGTACCCTCTTTTTGTGATACTGAATAAACATGTTTTCTTTCTTTCTTTCTTTCTTTCTTACTTATGTTATTCTCTAGGGTTCGTATTTGAACTGTCGTCAACATGGCTGCAGTTTTTTTAAGTTTTCAAATTGAGTTGTACTATGATGAAGTTACTATGTTACCTAAGTGTTTTGTATTTATCAGTAAAGTTTGTTGATAAAGACCAATTTCTATTTTGTGTTCTCTTCTCAAGTAAAATAAAATGAAAAAGAATTATCATTTTTCCTCGAGAGCACCACATTTTCGTTACCGCTTTATTTTCTCTTTGGTAATATGTTTTATTTTTCATTTGAGTTCTCAACAAAGTTCATAATATGGACCACACGCTGTGTTTTGTGATTCGCCATATTTTTCGTGTTACTTACAGCGTTTTAACGCCGACTTGAAACACTCCAGGCTCATATTAAAACTTAAAAGTTATGATACGAGTTTTATCAATCGTAAAAATATGAAAGTGACAACAATGTACGACTTATTTTGAATGAGTAAATATACAATGTAAGACAGTATACCAGATTTTTTTGCAGTTTCATTGAGAATAAAACTATAATGGAATCCTTAATGTTTATCCTAAATTTAATTTAAATTTTTAAAATGTTTTAGTCAAAATCCTAGTAAGACCTCGAGTACTTCAAGATCTCAAGACACGGTTAGCTCCTGTTTGAAAATAATTATAAACCTTATGTAAACTGTAAGTTTTTATGTAGCGGTCTCAGCAAACTTCGTTTCGCCGCCGGCTTTGTTATTCTAATTGTTATTATCTTTGGTTGATTTCTATTCTTCTAGTGTTTTGTCACTATACAAACTTAATGATAAAAATTTCACTTGTAAAAAGCAACCGTGACTATGTGACAGACGAGGACTTGAACCCCATGTCTTACGCAATCTGGGCGTATGCCTATAACACTCGGCCATCGTTTAAGTTTAAGTGACAAAACACTATAAAAACAAACATCAACTATACATCGGCTTTCTTCATCTTCATCGATTGTTAAAATATTTGAAAAAATATTTTCCTTCGGATATTGTGAGAGCACTCTCACATCATTGATGATCTCACGCAGCCTACGCGTTAAAAAGCACTTGCAAAATTCAACAGGCTTGTTAATGTGACGGTGGCCGAGTGGAATAGGCATACGCCCGGATTGCGTATAACACAGGGTTTAAATTCTCGTCTGTCACATAGTCACGGTTGCTTTTTACAAGTGAAATTTATATGTTTATCTTTTTCAAAAAAATACAACACTGTAAAAATTATGAAAATCGGTCCACCCATTTTCGAGTTATAAGTAGTGTAAGTAACTAATATGACTTTTTTAATTGTGTAGACAAAAGAAAGAAGAAAATAACGAGAAGATGAATAATTAAATAGTACAATTGTATTGTTCTTTCAGAGTTTTTATCGTGTAAATAGAAGACATAAATTTAGAGATATTGAAACAGCTCCTAATTATGTCTTCATCCTTACAGATTTACTAATCTACTGGATCCATTGTCCTCAAAATCCAAATATCCTTTGCCGATTTGAATCTTCGTGTCCCTTTTGATGAACGCAATGCGAAACCTATTGTTTAGTTCTATTTATTGGGATCACATTCGCAGATTTGGGTAAGTAATTGGATTTGGCTGTTTCTAGGGATATTGCTTTCAACGGCTCTGTTTCGATTCTTGATGATGTTCGTATTATTTATCCAAGTTTGTGTAACGACGATGTTAATTGAAAACTATGCAATTTGACACTGTGTTGCTAGGTAAGCGACCAACTTTGCCGTCAGATGCTATAAAGCCGCCCATCTCTTGGCATGGGCCACTGACTAGGCCTATCGACTAATATCAACCGATATTAGCCAGAACTAACGTGCCTTCCGAAGCACGGAGATGCATGTGATGCACGTCACTTATGTGGTCTGAATGGTCACCCATCTTGCAAGTACGATTAGTACTGAGTGGTCTGATACACGATAATCGCATATGATGAAGGTGCATGAACTGCTAATGATCTTAATGGCAGCTGCCAACAAGACAACTAGCCTTCCATAAATGTTAGAAAAATTGCTGAAACACAACGTATAGAAAATTGATTAGTTTTTAGGCCAATAACCAGACTTTCTTGATGAATTGAAACAAAAAACCGATACACAAAATTGATAAATTTATGTCCCAACTCGAAAACCTAATCAAATTTTTGCTACCCTGTAAATCATAACAAAACTGTGTGTTCAAGTTGAAAAGAATACAAAGTTTCGGCAAAAACGATGAGGAGCTACAAAAGAAACGACTTTATTAGTCAAAGGCGGCCACAAAACTTTGGCTTTGAACGCAATTTCTACTCCACTGTTCGTAAAAACGGCCGAGTGAGAATATAATTGTGCCTACATGTATATTTTTTGTAAAGAAAACCAATAGATATTATTCTGACTTTCGCTGTGTGTAAATAGTAGGTATTATACTCCGTGAAATTTTAGTGGTTATTTTCTCGCAGTAGGACGATTTGCCTTTAGTAGTACTATCGAATCATGCGAGTTGTTTTTTCATAAATATTATTTTGTACTCACTTCTTCAAAAACATAATCATCAACTTGAAATAAATAGGAATAAGTAATAAATTATTAATGAATTATGATTAAGAAGATAATCTAGTTTTTTGTTTGTTTTGTTCGTGTTTAATTAACGGTTGATAAGCCCGTTAAAAAACAGTCGTAAAACTGATATTTTATGATTTCAAACAAAAAACTTCACAAATCTATTATGATACTAAGATAGAATCATTTTTCTGCGGGTAAACAACCACTAAAAAATCACGGTGTATAATAATAATAAATCACTTATTTATTCCTCACCATAATTCTCAGGTACAAGATACATGTTCGGAAGTTACATTAAAGATAAATAAATTAGGGGTTCACTTATTTAAATTGGTTTAAACTACAGTTGACAATCGCCTAATGTTTAAGACTTAGGTACCTAAGTGTCATAAATCTATATTAGATAATCACGTAAATCGTATAAACAGTAAAAATTAAGACAAAAAAAGTAAAGTGTCGTCCAGCAAAACTTGAAGGACTAATGTTACTTTAATATTTATGAAGATAAAATTTATTTAAGATCAAGGAGAAACGAAAAATGAATCTTGACACTCATCAAGAGCTAGGCTCTGGTCAGTGGAGTTTTTTTCCATAAAAACTCCAAATTATGGAAGATAGTGTTGTGGTTTTTCTCTTTCCTTCCACATACCAGAATTTTCCCACCTATTAATACCCAGTCAAAAGCTTTTCCTGTGCTGGAAGTCTGAAGCAAGATTTTTGACATTTCGCGTAGACAATTTCAATGTTCTGATTTTCTGTTCTTAATATATAATATATGAATATCTTACTAACTTACGTAGCTATTTCTTTAATAAATCTTAAAAAAATATTTGTATTTATTTAAGCTTGATTCAAACATTCTTCTTAATCAATAAATACACGAAAATACCAATTTTTCGAGCGCCACCTGGTGGTTTTACAGGGAACTATGTCAAGACTTCATGACGACGAGAAACATGTTGCTTCAGACTTCCAGCACTGATATACAAACCATTAGTTGTGTTAACTATTGACACGCTACTAGGCCTTAGTCAATACTTGAAACGGATCTTATAGAACTATGAAAGTGTCTGACATTAGCAAGTAACACAGGTCATCAATAAGCCTGTCAATAGAAAAAAAAAACATTCGAATCAGAATTCAAACACCGAGCAGTTATCCAATCGGATCTCGTTACCGCAGGTTTGTTATGTAAATCGTCCGTCCCGAAATCGTGTTGCTCATTCCGTTTAATGCCTCCCCAGAAGTGATAGTCGAACTTTTTAAATTTAGGGACAAAGGGATCCCTCTTACAGCCCCTAGGGCGATTTTTTACGGAAGCGAGAAATGCGTATAATGGAAGAAGGTGAGGTTTTGTTTTGCGAATTGTGATTATAAAAGCTGGCAAGTTCTGAGGTTAAGTAAAGATACTTGCAAAGTTTGAAACCTGAACAGATTGGGATATGGCTAAGGTGATTTAGTGTAGGGATTTTTTCGGAATTTATTTTGAAGATCTTAGTGAGAAAAGTTCATTTTGGTAGCTTTTTGTTTGGTGCGAACCGTTTGGTATAGTGGTTAGAGCTCCTGATTACTGTACCAGTGGTCACAGGTTCGAACACCCCAAGGGGCTAATGTTTGTGATGAGCACGAACATTTGCACCTAAATCATGAATATTTATTTGTACGTTAGTATTGATAAAGGACTCCCTCATTATATTTATTGTCTGGTGTTTGTTTCTAGACGGAGCATTCATTCACTTGCTTGCATGGAGTTATAAAAAAAAAGACTTATTAAATTATTGTTCTGCACAAAAAACAATTAAGCCTACTTGATTTACAACCTCGAGTGCAAATGTTATTGTAATGAGAAAAGTTGGGTCGTTTTCTAAAAACCTCTCGCAAGAAAAAGTTCTCACACACTAAGCGTTCATATTTATTATTTACGCTAACACTCGTTAGAGACTCACTTCAGCAGTTTTGCAAAGAAATGGGGTATAAAAGGCGTTTGATTTAAAGGTTTTTTCACAGAAAACGTTTCAGGCAGGTTATATTTCGTTCCGGAGACACCATTGTTACTTTATTATTCCTGTGCTAATATTTTTTGATACCTTTGTCGCATCTGAATTCAATTGCGCTCAAGTGTTCATTAAAAAAACTTACGACATGTTTCACAATGTCCTAATAAGTCCTGGTTAGCGTTAACTGTCGCACACACAATACGACCTCCCATATTTGAATTATTCGTTTGGTAGTGCTTATTTGTCGATAGTGAAATTGGCAATTAATCATGAAAATCAAAAACAAATACTTAGAAGTTATACCAGTGCCAAATATTTTGAAAAATTAAAGAATTGCTTTCAAATTGTTACAATTTGGTAGACATTTAATTGAAAGTATACACTATACAGGACATGCTTTTTAAGAAAATCAGATTTGTAGATAATTAAGAGAAAAACAGGTAAAAAAAGGTAAACTTTAGGGAAGATAAAGAAATTATCCCTCGGGGACAACTGGTTCCTTCCATTATTATCCTTTATCAATAATGTACACGTATCTTTGGCGTTAAAAGTTTTTATACCCGAGGGAAGTCTAAAGAAAAACCTTTTTTCGGATAGAAGAGTTGAAGTCGATTCACGCAGTTGGAAATGTACTAGTAAATTTATTTTAGGAATATACCCTTTTCCGAAATATTTTAACTTTGTTTTTTTATAACTTTTTTGCCTAGTAAATCCGGATCTCACTAACTGTCTTGAAGGCCGATTCTCGCATGATCGAACTTATTTCGTGTGGTAATTCGATTACGAGTATCACTGTTTAACCGAAAAAACCAAGTAATATATCCACGTAAAAAAAAATTGCAGCACGAAATAAATCAAAGTGTATAGAAATCGTGACCCGGATAAAGCAATAACTGTATTTTCTTTGAAAAAGAAAATTCGCTCTGTGAACTTTTTCGTATACGAACTGCACGAGAATTGGCCTCTTGGTTTCGAACTAAGAAATTATCTTCCTTGTGCTACGCATACCAGACAACGTTGATTGAGTTGATTCCTTATCTTATACCTTTAAACGATGAATTATTGTGTATTAATTTATTCTATTTTATAATCTTAATCTTGGAAACGGTTTTAACGATTTTCATTGTTTCATTTTCAAAAAATTACATTAATTCCAGGCGCTTACATGGCTAAATTTTTATTAGAACACAAATGTAAACACCGCCAATGACATACTTATGATAGCGTGGGTAACCTTGGCGGTCTTCAAAGACGGACACCCGGGTACAAATCTGGTGAATCTGATACGAACAAAGGTCGGTCATCCAGATACCTATTTAGTGTGTACCTATCGAGTGAGTATTATTACTTAAGATTTCAAACTGTTAATTTTTTTCCGTAACACACTCGTAACCTCTATATCCCCTCCCAAACTTAATTAAGCAGAGAGTGCTGAAACCACTTAACGATTTGGTAGTCAGACTCTAGACTTACATTTTCTTTGCTTTGCGAAAGGTATCTAACCACTTTTCCTCCTAAACACTCGTACTTAGAATGGGCGTTTTCGAGGAAATTTACGGTAGTACTGAATGTTGAAACCCATAGGGGAAATGCCACTGTATTTAAAATGGTGTTTCAAAAAGGTTTTTCTGCACAGTCAGTAACCGAAAACTGCAGTTTTTGTTAACTGTTTTAATTAAAAACTCTTTCTTTATTTCGATTAAAATCGTTTATTCGTTGATAGACTCAATTGTTTCACTATAAATCATGAACACCTGAATGATCATTATAGGTGCTTGTAGGTACAATGAAAGAGTATTTTGCTCAAATAGAAGTTATAGTGCAACTAAATAGTTTTGTACCTTTACAAAAGTTATTACTAATTTAGAAGTTAAAACTTAATTGTTTGTTTTGATGCATACAAAAAAGGTAAAATTTTAAAACTCAACCAGATTAACCAGTAAAAATATTTTGACCATAATTACATAGCGGTTGAAAAATCATATCAAAGCTACCTTGAACTGAACAGCCCAGTTTTCTTTCAAGACAATGATACCTAGATACTGCAGAATAACTTTAAAGTTTTTATGCCACCAGATAAATTCTAGCCACAGGAGCTAAAAAGCTGAAAACGTAAATTCACGCCACTTTTAAAATTGGATTTCGTTCTGCAAACCTTGGCTATCTTTTCATCCTAGATAGTTAGATTATCTGAAACCATTTTTAAGTCCAACAATTCTAAATTAATGTAGGTTGGTAGTAGGATTTTTTAGATATCCTAAGGTTTAAAATCGTTTGAAACTTGCGTCGACTTTTGTTTGAATAGACGCCCGTTTTTGTGAGGTGTTTGCAAGCCATTATTGTTGACAAGTAGTAAGCGCCAGGGACTTCGATCTTACTCATAAAAACCTTTGAAAGTTTCACTACTTTTTTTATTAGTATTGTAATACGTTTTAGCTCTAAAATGTATACAGGTTGTGCTTATAATAGTAATAAAAAAAAAAATTGTACACCACATACTATGATGAATATTGATACAGGACAACATCTTAAATATCAGGTAGAGTACAATTTCCGCGGTTTTATTACTTGTAGGAAATGCTTCGAGACAACCTTCAGGTAAGAAAAAGCATAAATAAGTATAAGTATCTCTCTATTTGTAATTATGATACTGAATAAACATGTTTTCTTTCCTTCTTTCTTTCTTTCTAAATACCTTATTTAACTGGTTACAATGTTTATTTTTATCAATGTCAAGATTGAAACATTTAACTGTTTCACAAGCACGGAATCGATTGTGGAAAACAGAGCTAATACAAGTATGATCATTTAACAAATAGTTTTAGTAAATCGTCCAACCGACAACGACCATTTGGCGTGCAATAGTACCACTTTAACCGTAATGTCCACGTGATTGCAGGAGTCAGCTCATATATTTCTAGATGTGACGTTTTACGTATTGTATTTACCCTCGGATGGCTTATTTCACAATGTACTTATAAGTTTAGGTTTCAACGTTATCTGTTTATTACTTCAAACGAAAGGTTAACACTGCTAGCAACTATTAAGTTACCTACTCCAGTAATGTCAAAGACTCGCTTCCTTTGCGACTATAAATCATCCAAGCGCTAGAGAAAGCTCATAGTAATTGTTGGATATACTCAATCTGTTGTATTTGATGGTAACCCATAGTTATTAGAATATTGTATTCGCACACTTATTTATATCATAATATTGAGTTTTTTTAATAATTGATATAGTTCCGATATTGTCTATTTTAGTAATTGTAACTAATGAATATTTTGTCTGTTCCATTTGTTTGATAACATTATTTTATAATAAAATATTTTTATTAATAATTCTGCTTAAAATTCTTAATTATTATTTTATAGTCCGTTAACAGTTGAGTCACCTAAGGATCGACTGGAAGAGAATGCTTTAAAGTGTTTAGTCCGCTATTTGTACTTTATTTTTTTGTGTAATAAAGAATACATAAAATAAATAAATAAAAAACAGTATGAGGTTAAGGATCGCCTTTGTAAGTACTGCAAAGATTTTGCTTACTGATTTTACTTTTACACACATGTTTTACTTATAGATTTTGTTATCATACATATCTAGTGTAAAATTTAGATAAATGATCATCAAAAAAAATATATACTTAACATTTGGAGCCTTTTCCAGTCTCTCTATTGTCCTTCACAAATAATTGGTCCAATTTTTGGTGGTAATGTGGTCATTTGGCAAACCACCCAAGTTGGGAGCACAGTTTGGCTCCTGTAATCACATATATTAGGACCGGATGTCGGTCTTATACGTCAATTATATTTATTAGGGTTTTAGTTCCGGACTGTTGGAGCTAAGTTATGTAATCAACGTTACCCGGTGTCCAGGGCTATTATAGTAAAGGCCATTTCCCATGAAGACATCACGTATTTTGTAGGTACTGTTTTGGGCAGGATGCCGTTTAGTAGCATACGCCTTTTAAATATATTCACACGGACATTCCATTTGTTGTGGTCTGCCAAAAACCGATACCTGTTTTTCTGATAGTATGCTCAATCACAGTTACCATGGCAACGCTGTGAATGATAGGAATGCAAGCGAGATAGACTGTTGACGGGACTCAGTTGACGGACAACCGTACTTAAAAAAACTCCAACGTATGCGGGATCCATTAATGCAGTAACCCCGCACAACTGGACTGCTGTGGGAAACAGCCCTAACGTGTACGTGAAGTGTTTTAATAGCAATATTAATTTTATTGATGTCATTACAGTGCTGTTCCCCTTTAAAAGTAGATAGATATGCTTCAACCTTATGTTGATGCCGCTGACCCTAATTGTCAACTACATGATGATTTTTATAGTAACACATGCACACGTGCGGACCTGTACAACGCTACTGATAACGCTCTGTCAGTCGCCGAGCACTGCCGAGTCGACACGAAAAGAAGTAGAAGCAATATTAGTTAGTTGATTGTAGCTTACTGACAAATTAATATGTATAACTACGTGTCTGCCAAGCTGATAATATGTGCTTACTGTTAATAATACAGACAATTTGACATTTAACCAAAGCATTTGTGATTCAGCTGAAACTTAAGTTTACGATCGCGATAACATGATGCGGGCCCTAAACTCCGTAATGCCTAATAACACGAGTTATACCATTGTCACGATAAACCATTTCCTCCTCATTTCCCCACTTCAATTATAACAATCGGTTAACATTATGGCTTTGTAAGGTCGTATTCACATACGTGTCATTAACCTGTAAAGTTATCAGACCTTCGTGGTGTAGTGGCTAAGCACTCTAGGTTTCCAGGCTTAACCGCTCTGAGGTCCCGAATTCGATTCCCGATCGGGTCAATTTAGAGATCATATTTTTTAATATTGTCTCAGTGGCTTTACTCTGGACACAAAACCCGATCCAATGATTATAGCCATCCCTGTCACACGCATACGCGGCCTGGTAAGAGTGACAGGGATGGCTATACTTGGTGCTCAGGTTTGGGTATTCTGGTAACTGTTTCTGATTTTTATAATACTATAAATTGCACTTGTAAAAAGACAACTGTGAACCTGTGACAGACGAGGAATTGAACCCCGTGTTTTACGCAATCCGGGCGTATGCCTATGCCCGGATTGCGTAAGACACGGGGTTCAATTCCTCGTCTGTCACAGGTTCACAGTTGTTTACAAGTGCAATTTATATTATTAAGTTTGTATGGTGACAAAACACTATAAAAACAAAAATAAACTATTCTATAATACTGTCCAACGTGCTGTCATTTACAAGAAAACTGTTATGAGTTGTAGCAAACGCGTTCCTTCGAGGCCTCTTCTGTCCGTTGCTGATTCGATGCCGCAGCGTTGCTGATCCCTTTACATAACGTGATTCCGTGTGGTTGATGCCTGTTTGATGTCAATACAGTGATGGATATGCTTCAACCTTATGATGATGCCGCTGACCCTTATTGTCAACTACATGCACATAGTTATTAGGATATAGTGATTATTAAAACTGTAAATCTTCCTAAGAATAAATAAATAAATAAATGATGATTTCATAGTAAATTTTAAACAAGTGACAAATCTCGCGGAGTGTACAAAGTTTTCCGTGTCAGGTATTTTACTAGTACCCTATAAAGATTTAGCCACAATTTTCATTCATTAAAAAATAATGATCCAATTATTTATGTCCTGATTTTAGCCTTAGCGGTTAGATGAAAATGAGATCCAACGAGATAAAAGGACAAAACCGGCCAAGTACGAGTCGGACTCGCGCACTGAGGGTTCCGTGCCAACTTTAACCGAATTAGGGGTTATTACTTCCACTTAGCCAAAATACCACAATATTTTGTTGACCGCAAATATAACTTTGTTTTTCATAGTGCTTGTATGAATGACTAAGTTATATTTGCGGTTGATAAAAATGTACTATATCTCAAAAACTGCTTGTTCGATTTCGCTCAATCCAATTTTCGTTGAAAGTTTATGTTGAGATCTACATTGCATATTTTTTTCAAAATTTTCACTTCCTTAGTTCAAAAGTTAGATGGGGGGGACGCCCATTTTACCACTTTGGAAGCGTCTATATCTCAAACGTTAGACTTTTAGAAAAAAATGTGTTAGGAACCTCAATGTCATTTTGAAAGACCTATCCATAGACACCCCTCACGTAAAGGTTTAAGTAAAAAAAATTTTTTTGGTTTTAGTTTCATGTATAGGAGCCCCCCTATAATATTATTTTTTTATTTTTTTTTGTACCTGAATCGGAAAGCGGTAAAGAGGATACACCTACCTGCCAAGTTTCACCGGTGTGATGCTAATAGTTTCAGAATAAAGTGGCTGTGACATACGGACGGACAGACAGACAGGCAGACTTGACGAAACTATAAGGGTTCCGTTTTTTTGCCATTCGGCTACGGAACCCTAAAAAGGTCTTAATTCAGTCTCAAATCAAATCACTTGGTAAGCAAGGAATAAATAAAATCATAGTAATAGATTACCATAATAACAATGATATTATGAATGTAGTATCTACAGAAAACTTATAATGTCTATTGCAAAAATCACGCTGTGGACCCGACTTTGTTTCCAACGCGATCATTATCAACAGCAAAAGTTTAACAAAACAACATTAAACTTGAACTGTCGTTTTGCTACACACGTTAATAACAGATAACGAAGTTGTACCGTACCGTTAATAACGTGACGTTATTGCGTTAATAATACCGTTATAACTTGATGGCAAATACAGGATGGTCAATAAATGCGGTAATGAGAATAAGACAGGCAGCGTCGTGGCTCACGTACTATCGTAAAAGATAATGAAATCCGTTAGAAGACGCGGTGTATTGTGGGAAATACAAGGCTATTTGGCCTTTGCTTTGGTTTATTAAAAGATAACTAGTGATAAGATATTACCAATAAAAGTCACAAATTGGTGCATCAAAATCCTAAGCAAAAATAAAAGAGATTGGAGAATTTGTCAATGATTAATTATTCCGTGATGGTTGTTCGTTATTTTTTTTAAAGATGAAGTGAAGTTAGTTAATGAAATATCTAATGATGAAAGGTAAAAATTGATATAATATCTGAGCAAAATGTAATACTTTAAAAAAATATATAAGTTAATTTCAACTATTTTAAATTTATTTTTTTCAAATTTTATCTGGTAATTAATTACAGTGGCAAACTAATCTGTAAATATCTTATCACCAACATAATTTGTTCGTTAGTGTCAAATTATCACGCTTAGATCATTGGTAATTTTATCAATACGTCTTTATTGTTGGTTATCTTATCATAATCACGTTTATTGTGTTCTTACATTTCATACATGCAACACGCTTTAAAAATGAATCAGTGAAATAGTGAATTATGTATAAAATTTTGTGTTTTGGCTTGCTGTTAGCTTCAGCTAATGCTCAAGAAAATGTTTTTGAGTTGAATGTGCTACATTACAATGATTTTCATGCCAGGTAAGCAAGTCCATTTACTTATTTTATTTGTGAATGCCCGTGAAGATACGTAGAGGCCTTTCTCACCTCACCACTTCCAAACAAAAATCGCTTGTCTTAAAAAAATACGAGGCAAGTTAGAAGATACTTTTGAAATGCGTGCAATAAGGGAATGGAACTCGCTGCCTGCTGAAGTTTTTCCTTAAGAATATGACCTAAGGTTTAAGACAAGAGTGAACAGGCTGCTACTACTAAGTAGATATGCTTCAACCTAGACCTCATCCACACTTTAAATCAGGTGTGATCGAGGTCAAATATCAAAGAAAAATAAAACGGTGGTATTCGTTTTCTGAGTTGTATGTATGTATTCAACGTGAATTATAGTTTTTGTTGTGGTTGTTATTGCTTTTTGACAATTTGAACGTGTATCCCATAATCTTGCTATGACATGTTATAATAATATTATAATACTTACATGAATTGATACTTTGTTGTTAACCACTTTGTTGTATGCAAAATTTTAGTCATTTAAACAAACATTGATATAAGCTGCGTGTTAACAAAATAGCTGACATCATAATAAATATAAATCTCAGCCTATTTGTAACTAATTGCTGATTTAGTAGCGGCTTTTATATGAATTAGTAACAAACTATAACTTAATTTTCAAGAAAACTCCAGTCGTAGTAATAACAAACCTTTATTCAATAATTTCACAATAATCCTTTTCGCTACAAGTAAGGTCAGTGCTTCGCTAAATAACGGACAACACTTCACTTCGCAATGATCGGACGAGAACTCCAGAGCATCCCGCTTCCATCGCTCCGTTGATTCGGCCCCCACCACTCAACCCCACTACGCCTGGCGGGGCTGAGCAGTGTTGCCAATATTAAATAAAAATAACTACTACTATTCAAAAATATGACAAATATTACATTTTTAATTAAAAATCATGACATTCGGCCATCCTACAACGTGCAGCCTCCCGGCGCACGGGTCATAACAATACCTAATTGACAAGGCTGTTGCTCAGTTTATCCTCACATTAAATTTAATCTTATCAGTAATCAATTTACAAAATAAGTTGAAACTTATAATACCTATAACTAATAAGAATGTTTGCGACATACATCTAGTTTAATAATTACTAATGAAGAACATGTACAGTAATAACAAAGTTTTCTTAAAACTATCTTGTACATTAATATATATCTCAAACCCCAACGACGTTATCTGGGACGCAACAACATTCAACTGAAATCCCGGTGCCTGACTGTTTTAAATCATGACAATCGGTCTGATGCGATAGTGTATAAATAATTATTATACAATAGAAATATTGTATAATAGTCCTGCATTTACTGTTCTTATCATAATACTTTATGTTAACTGAGAGCTAAACAATCGTTTAGTTTGACATTATAGTATAACTCATACCAATTTTACATTATCTTATACTTTAAACGAGCAATTCTTGTACATATTTCAAATATCGGAAATGGCTTCAATTATTGTAATGAAATTTTGTAAATAGGGGGTTTGTAAGGCAAAAATCGATATAGATAGGTTTCATTTTCAGCAAATGATGTTATCACCGTGTTTTCAGGCACTGAAAACTCGCTACAAAATCATTTGAATATCAAGGTAAATTTGGCTATCAATGTTCAGTTGGGTCAACGTTAGTTCAGTTGGGTAAGACACGTGGTTCCTGATGGATCCAAACTTTTTACATTTAATTTTAAATAAAATACCGGTCACCCAGGTTCTTTATATGTTATAGAGGAAATAGTCGCGTCACACATCACCTGTCCCAAAAGCAAAATTTCACGCGTCGGACCAAAACTAAATCAATATGAATTCGTTTCCCAATCCTGCCCTAACTATCCTGCAATAGCACGTTTAACGTCTCTTCCTCACTAGGACTGCAACTTCGCCAAATTACTGTAATCACATTGGAATAGACCCCTAACTTTGGCCCCTACCAGAACCGTCAAGAATTACTAACATAATCGACCACAGCAATCCGTCAGTTTGTCTTTTGTCTTTGTATTTTATGTTATCATCATTAAGAGCTGTGGTCTTCACAATAAAAATATATATATAACTATTGCTAGCGCTTCCTTACAAGGGCTAACTGTCAATTCTTCAATATGGGAAGATGTCTAAAGAATGGGAATGTTCTAATATCATATCGCTATTAAGAAAAAGGTAACAAAGCGAATTTAAGCAATTACCGCTCATCAAGTTGACTTCCTTAACTAAGCGCAACTATGCTAATAAATAATAACTGAACTAAAACTCATGTCAAATTTTGGCACTATTTGCCTCACCAACAAGTTTGATTCTTTTATCAACCTATCGAAGATGTTCGGTTTTTAATCTGTACCATGGATCACATTTTGACGATGCAACAGTTATCGAAATGGTAACCGAATACCAGATGCCTTCATCGATTTACCGACCCAAATAAGTCATTTGATAGTGAAGAATCGTGGACCGCTTTCCAGGCATTACATAACTCTTGAATAGATCGTTAATATGTAAATCTAATCACAAATTTATACGAAAATGCCACGCAGGGCAATTAACCCTTGTTCCAGCAGACGTCTTTAAAAACTGTAAAACGGGAGGACTTTAAATGAATAACTTTAGGTTCATAGATAATCATAGTTCCACTGACAGACAATCCCTAATAACTGCAAATAATGATGCAGGAACTAAGTGAAGCCTCTAGGGGGAAGTTGGTTTGAATAAGAACTTAGAAGATGGTAACAACATCAATATAACCATTAATCAAAACACCATGGAATAGGTAGACAAGGTACGTGTACTTGGAACAGGAAATCCGCATGGGCAAAGATAATCAAATAAAGGTACTTTATAAGCAAATAAAACATATGTCGGCGGTTTATTCTAAACTTGACTTCGCTTTCAAAAAGGAAAACCCAGCTGATCAAAACCCAGAATCTATAATCAGTGAATTCTTCTATGCTCACGTGTGGGACTGAGACCTGGATGTTCACTAAAGTACTTATTCGGGCATTCGTAAAAGGTATATCAGCGGAAGGACTGTCCGCGCCTAGAACTAACTATGGAAATAACACTATTTTGTTTGAGGGAGCACAGCTATTCAATACACTACCAAACCCCATAAAAGAGTGTGAAAGTATGAACATATTAAAAATAAGCTAAAAATGTATTTAGAGTCGAATACCGGCTAATTACATAAGATTTTTTTTTTCAACTCATAAATGAAATGTCATTTCGTATGAAAATAAAGATTTTTAAACCTATGTCCATGTCAGCCACAGTATTAAAACATGTCAAACCGCTATTTTCGTTAGATATATTTGTATTACTCCTATTCCCGATCCTTCACCGAACCGGACTCCCATTTTTCTAGACTGCTTACGTGACTTCCTTGTTCTTTCCTTCCTTCACTCGATGAAGACGATGTTGAAGGACTCCTCCTCATCCGTTGCCTCCTCCTTGGTCATATTGAGCGCGGCGTTTTCCAATCATCATCTTAACGAGGCATCCTGAAATCCAAATAAATTCCTCTGAGTAGTTACCCACTCTATGCCTACTGTGTTTGATTTAAACAGTATACAAACAGCTGAATTTAACGAACTTCATTGACTTCGTTGACTATGAACTGTATCAATTGTTAAAACTTCTTAAGACGGTTACTAATCAAAAATAAACTCAAATCATGGGTAATTCCAAACTTAGTAAATCAGCAATATATTTTGTATATATATTAATGTGTAGTCTAGTGACCATAATAGTTGACTAAATCATTGTAAAATCCAGCGAACATTATTAATCATTTCAATAAATATAGTGTTGTCAACCTATAAGGGATCATCAGGTCAAGTTCAAGTTTCCCAAAAAGTGATTGTGTGTGACCTTTGCTGTTCATTTCATTTTTGGATATTCAATTCTTTTCTAAATAATATTATGTAACTTTAAGCTTAACTAGTTCGATAGTAACACTATATAATTTATTTAATCCGTATTTCTCATTAAACTTGCATAGTTACAGCATATGTTAGTATTTTGGTTTTCTTGTAAACAACTACCAATTAAAAATGGTGCGTTTAGCTATTATCGGAATGCAAACTTAACGTGATATTATACCAATGTAACTTACTCGTATATTTCGACTTAATATTTATTTCGTTTGTGTTTCCATAATTAATAAATATAAATAAACTATTTACTGACCCAGCGAATCTCCATAGCTCACTCATAGTAATCCAGTAAACATACATAGTTTACTCATCCAGCGAACCTCCAAGTTCACTTATAGTTATCCAGTAAACAAACATAGTTTACTCATCCAGCGAACCTCCAAGTTCACTCATAGTTATCCAGTAAACAAACATAGTTTACTCATCCAGCGAACCTCCAAGTTCACTCATAGTAATCCAGTAAACAAACATAGTTTACTCATCCAGCGAACCTCCAAGTTCACTCATAGTTATCCAGTAAACAAACATAGTTTACTCATCCAGCGAACCTCCAAGTTCACTCATAGTAATCCAGTAAACATACATAATAATCCTGCAACCATACAAAGTTTAATTATTCAAATTCAATTCAAAATTTAAATTCAATATCTTTATTTCAATTTAGGTCATGAAATGGCACTTATGAACGTCAAAATATACAGTGAAAAAAAATAAAAAAAAATGTGCCCTGAAAGGGCCGAAACATGTCTCCTTATCTTTTGGGCCCTACCAGCGCTTCGAGACAGAACACAGACAACTAGGCAAGTACCGAGAAGAAACGCCGGAACAAACCCAGCCACCACCAGCCGCCGTAAAATCGAAACCACCAAAGGCAAGTACATCAGTCGGTGCAGGCCGGACGGACCACACATTCGCGTCGCCCAGATAGTCCCGAACCCCACAATAGCCCTCAGACATAAGCGCGCTTCCAACGTGCTTCTTAAATTCATCAACCGGCAACTCGACAAGACTGCGTGGCACATTATTAAAGAATTCCATACAATTTCCCATAAACGAATCACTAGCCCTAACCAATCTGAAGTTAGGAACGACAAGCTTGCGCTCACATCCCGTGCTATATGGGCGAATGTCGCCCCTCTTCATGAAATCATCCAAATTTTTACGGACGTAATGTACGTCCGTAAAAACTATCAAAAATGTATTGAGAAGCCACAGTTAACATGTTGATCCTCCCAAAGACCTCTCTCAGGGAGTCACGAGGACCAAGTCCATAAATAGCACGGATGGCTCCTTTCCGCAAAATAAATATGGTTTCAATGTCCGTAGCAGAACCCCACAAGAGAAGACCGCAAGACAATACTGTGGAAGCAACCAAAACATACAAGCCTCGCCGTTTCAACATCAGTCAGGTACCCAATCCTTCCAACTGCAAAGGCAGCTGAGCCCAGCCCCACAGCTAGGGCTTCAATATGAGATCTCCACTGTAATCCTGAGTCAAGTGCAATGCCCAAAAATACAGTGGAGTCCATCAAGACCAGACTGTTACCATTTAGTACAATGTAGTTACAATTCAGTGAACCAACATGGTTCACTCATAATAATCCTGCAAACATACAAAGTTTAATCATCCAGCGAACCTACATGGTTCACTCATAATAATCCTGCAAACATACAAAGTTTAATCATCCAGCGAACCTACATGGTTCATTTACAGTGATCTAGGAATGAAAAGTGATATTCTGCTACTTTATTTATTGTGAATCTACCGTATTATTTGCATGCTATTTTTGAATAGTTTGTAAAAAAAAGAACTTAACTGTATCTGAATCCCACCAAAAATGTGTCAGTTTTCTCACGCAAATAAATTACAAATTTCATTTTATTTCACATTTACTTTCATTTCATATCTAGTAAACAAACATAGTTTACTTTTCCAGCGAACCCACACGGTTCACTCATAGTAATAGAGTAAACAAAAATAGTTTACTCATCCATTTGATAATCCATTTGTATTTAGAGTGAATCTTTCTTAAAATATCGATAAAGATTGTAAGATATAACATCATATAGGTATTTATTAAAATCAAGGTAAAATAGTAAGCAAGCAGTTATTTCCTCAGTAATTCGTAGCTTATCTTTATTTTTCTGCGTGTCTCACTGTTTCTTAATGTTCAAACGAGCCAAACTTATATACGATCGAAGAGTAGCCTCGACCACGTATAATAAGCGTAAGAGGTGTTACAAATGCATGGTCGAAGAGTCGCCTCGACCACATGCATAAAATAGACACCTCGTTCGCCAATTCGGCATCGTATGAAATCAGTCTACATTTGACTAGATACTCAAATCATTTTCTTATAATTCATGAAAATATCGCTTTAAAATAACTGCTTGAAAACTTCCTTCATTTTAACGTTTCAAAAGATGTGAGCGTACATACCTTGGTTTATCCCATGGAATTAGCATAGTCCATTCGATCCAATAATAGTCGAATACAACTTGTCATTCGTTTAAACAGTGAGCATGCATAGCCCACTCAATCCAGTAAACAACCCAACTGCTCTAAGATTACAGGGATATAGGTAACATAGAGTCTTTTTTTTTTAAATATAATACTTAGGTATTTAATAATAAGCAAACTTGAATACTTATAACCAATACAAAATTAGTATCATGAGGGCATTAAATTTAACATAGATACTTGTACAATAAATAATTGCCTATTATCTTCGTTTAGTATTCGATTAAAAGTACCAATGCAGCACAATGTGTATTAATAACTATTATGATTACCAAATGAAATTTAATATTTAAATTAAAGCTTTTCATGACCAGTCCTTTTATGTGTATGTATTTCAATCGTATAGGGCGAACACAATAAGAACTGCTAGGGAGTAGCCCTAACCAAGGTCAAACTATGCACGCTCTAGTACTTAAACATGTATAAGGAGAACATAATAAGAACTGCCAGGGAGTAGCCCCGACCAAGTTCAAATTATGCACGCTATCAATCACACAAAATATACATACACATGAGCTTTAAAAATTTAATTCAATACTTTAATTCGAAATTAGTGGGCGAAATATCACTATAGGATTTGTAAAAAAACACTTTTACATACCTTAAAACTGGTGTATCCCACTTCTGAAGTTTCAAGAAAACTCCAGTCGTAGTAATAACAAACCTTTATTCAATAATTTCACAATAATCCTTTTCGCTACAAGTAAGGTCAGTGCTTCGCTAAATAACGGACAACACTTCACTTCGCAATGATCGGACGAGAACTCCAGAGCATCCCGCTTCCATCGCTCCGTTGATTCGGCCCCCACCACTCAACCCCACTACGCCTGGCGGGGCTGAGCAGTGTTGCCAATATTAAATAAAAATAACTACTACTATTCAAAAATATGACAAATATTACATTTTTAATTAAAAATCATGACATAATAATCATATTCGTTTTACTGACTGACAGGTGCATAGAATATTTAAACTGACACCACCGATTCATGCAATATAGAGACTATGTATTCCTTAAAATTAAAATACAAACATACACATTTGTGGACTCAACACTAAAAGCCGTGATTGACCCATTTATCAGGAAAAACGTGGTTTCGATTCCAACATAGAGATGAAAGAGTATAAGCAATCAAACATAAATATATTTTTTTCTTTTATTCGTATGCATGGATCCAATACATACAATTATCTATTACCGGTTAATTAATTAAACTATACGACGCGCACACGACACTATATCGCATATCATTATGCAAGTCGCAATACGTCCTCACATACGTGAAAAACTGTCTCAGACTAGGAAATAAGTGCACTCCATTTCTTAGGTTGTGTTAACAATAGTCTAAATATTAGAATAGTTAGATACGGGATTGCTACCATGCACCTAATTATTTATGAGCTTCCGATATTTCGGCACTATTGCAAGCGCCATGATCACGGAGTAACTGAAGAGAACTTGCGGATGGGTTGTTATTGGCAGACATATCGGTCTACCCTCCTTCGAAGTCGTTTATTCCGCTCGCCGCCGGTACCGTTGTCCACAAACTCACTATTTTCTCGCATCTGTTCTCGACACACAACACTGACAGTATCTGTTCGCGAAACAGCACTATTTTTATAAACACAGTTTTGCACATTCGAACCACTGGATTCCAGACACTTGACAAATTTTAACCCGTCAATTTAAACTATTCTTATGTTAGTGACTATGAAAGTTTAAAACAAATATATAGTTTAAATAATCATTCTTCTGTTAGATTCGTAGAAACAAGCCCGGGTGGCACTATCTGCACTCCAACCGTAGCACCGTGCGTGGGAGGGTTCGCTCGTCTTACCACGAAGATCAGAGTGCGCCTGGCTGAGGAACCATCATCATTACTGCTGAACGGGGGAGACAGCTTTCAAGGAACTATATGGTACAATCTCCTGAGGTGGAACGTTACACAGGACTTCATGAATATGCTGCCTCATGATGCCCATGTAAGAATATATCTGGTTAAACCTTTAAGCCTTGACCGAGCACACACAATAAATCAATTGTTTTGAATGTGGTTTGAGTCTGCCAAAGTAAACCGAGAAGCAAGTAAACTAAAAAAATATTATCCTTTCTGGCCAAATCACAAATCATAATTTGTGTTTGAAATTTCGTTAAAAACATACTTATTCATACGAAAGTAAAAAAAAAACAAAGGGAAAATAGCTTGATTGTAAAATAAGGCTGTGATCGTTCTTGCTTGCTAGCACTCAAACTAGCTAGCTAGCTTGTAAGCTATGTGTACCATGTATGTATGTGAACCATGTGTACATGGTTCCAATTTTTTTTATAATAAATCTTGGACTTGGATACCAATCACATACATTGCTCTGATCCCAAAGTAAGTAGCTAATGCACTTGTGTTATGAAAATCAGACACAACAGTGGTACCACAACAACCAGACCATTTAAATTATTTTACTATTTTACAGGTCTTAGGAAACCACGAATTTGACAACGGCATATCTGGAGTCGTACCATACTTGGAACATTTGAATTCCCCTGTGGTCACAGCCAACATCGTTGATGATGATGAACCAACAATACAGGGACTATACAAACCAAGCATTATCGTTGAAAGAAACGGACGCAAGATCGGAATCATTGGAGTTATTATTTCTTCAACTGACGTGAGTACACATAATACTTTACTATATTAAATGATCTTTACATCAACAGGACTTTCAGAGGTGATTCTTTAACCTATAGTGATCACTAATCCCGAAAAGAAATACTTAAAAACTGCACAGTACCCCAATCACGAACATTTGACGTATTCGTCACGTAATCGTACCTAGCGAGTTTACGTCAGTCGGCAGCACGAAGCACTCCAGTGTCGTGTAGTAAGCTCGAAAGCCTTGCCGCAGATGACGTCATACTAACGTAAATATGGCACGTCCTGAAACAAGCTAAAAGATATTAATTAAATTTATTGAAATATACTATCTTATTTGAGCGTCAAATGTTTAGTTTGTTTTACGTCCGATCCAGCATTTAATTTTCGTATACAAAAAATTTTCATCAATCAAATATTATTTTTCGAAGTAAGAACAGTTTTTCTTTAAGTATAAAGGTCACGATTTCTATGCTATTTTTTTTCTTCTGTGCGGTCGTTTTTTACTTGTGGATATTACTTGATTTATTCGGTTAAGCGGTTACACTTGTAATCGAATTACCACACAGAAAAAGATCGATTGACGCGAGAATCTGGGTCCAAACTATTAACACGTTCCGGGACACTACTCCAGACACAATAGATGTTTTATTGTTTTCACGCCTGTAGGCGGGCACTGTCCCGGAACGTGTTAAGCAATCAAAAATAAACAATCCTTTTCCAAGTATATTTGTTGTAATTATTCCTCCACAATGCCAAAGACAAGTAGACGTTTTAAGTTTTCGAAGTATATTGGTTCAAACATTTCTCATAGATTATTTCTATAATGTATTTCTATATGTATTTAACTTTATTGAAATAAACTCATTTTTATTTTATTTTATTTTATTTATATGTGTACAAATTATTATTTATTTACTTTTACAACAGCAACTGGCGTCAACGGGCAAACTTAAATTCACAGACGAAATCGAAACAGTAAGAACAGAATCCGAAAAACTGCATAAGCAAGGAGTTAATATAATAATCGTCTTGTCGCATTGTGGTATCGATATTGACAGGTAAACAAAGTATAATTTTATGTAGAATTTTATAAATTTATTTTGCTTTAAATTTCCGCTAAGCGACGCTGGCGCAGGCAAGTATCAACACAAACCGTCATCGCGTTGAGTATTAGTTCAGGCAAACGCAGGATGCACCACCCGCCCGCCCTGTATTCGTACACTGTTGGTTGATTGTATGCCTCTTATTTTTAAGGTTCCGTACCCAAAGTGTGAAAACGGCATCCTATAACTTCCTATGACTTCGCTTTCTGACCGTCCGTCCATCTGTCGGTCGCCGAGCCGTATTTCAAGAACTCAAGTTGCCGCTAAAAAATAATAAAAACAAAATATTACCCATAACTACAACAAATACGATTTCCCTTTTTTGCTCGATATCAATTTACAAGTGTCTTGTTAACAGTACAGAATTGACAATGGTACAGAAACCTTCGTGCGTAAATCAACACTGCATCAGCAATATTTATCAGCATTCTGCTTTTAGACTCTTTCCAGATACGGCTACAGTCTACTGCATATAGTTCTTATAATTTCTTACTAAGACCTTCAAATTACTTAACTTTTTTTTATACAAGTCAATTTTAACACCAGATTTTCAATTTTTTTTAGAGAAATAGCCCTCAAAGCTGGTCCTCACATAGATCTCATAGTTGGTGGACACAGTCACACGCTCCTGTACAACGGTGAGCCTCCAGACAGCAGCGGATTTATTCCACAAGACTCGTACCCAGTTGTGGTGGAACAGGATACCAGATCTGTAAGTTTTTATTCAGCTTTTTGTTAACAACAGGCTAGCCAACACCTTGTATTTTTTTTAAATATTCAACATTTACATGATTTATTTATGATTTCAAAAATTCAAATGGAATGGGCCTCAAAAACGCCCGAACTGTCATGGCGTCCTAAATGACGTCACTACTTAAGAGCCTTTATCACGAATGCGTCGGGACCAGTTCGGGCGAACACAATGCGCGCTGACGACACACATATGCACTTGCGCCTGTGTGCGTAGAATGGTGTACAATCAGTCGAACTAACCATTTTGATCCGTTAAGTCGTAAACTGATGATAATGCTAGTTTGTATGTTATGTCATTTAATACTTTAATTTACTAATGAATGTATTTTTATTTATTATAAGTACGTGTATATAATAAGTGTATTAATATTTATAATGAAAGGCCATAAAGATTATTCATGCAACACGAAACATTGATACGATGCATGAAATTGACTTCTTTTATAGTAAATTTATTAATTACCATAATTATTTTTTAACTTAAGGAACACAAATTATTAAAATTAGGCCTGTTTTTTTAATGGTCACATAAGAAATATTCGTCTGATAAAGTACATTAACTATTGCTGATTTTAAAACGTTGCCTATTTGTAGACAATTTAAAAAAAAACAAAACGTACGAGCATAGTTTTTCAAAATATGAAATCATTACTGTCATTAAATCATTATTGTCAAAATCAGACAACGTTTATGAGGTGGAAAACATTTTTTCTTTTTGTATGGAAGCTTGCGCGCACACGATCCTCTTAAAATAACATTACTACTACATTTATGAATAATTAAATCAAGAAAATCGGAGGAAAAGGTTACAAATGAAATTCTATCATGAAATGAATGAAAGAATGTATTTTTGAGTTTTTTTTTCTAACTAGTTTGTAAATATTTTTATTATTATGTATTGTTTACATTTGAAAAAAAAAGTTTAACGTAATATTTTGTTCTAGAAAAAAATCAAATTCAATGATTCTTCGACCTTCAATCACAAGATTAGCCGCGGGCGATACCTCTTTTTCGATGACCTGAAAATCACTATGTATCAAATATTATAATGCATAACAGACAGATAAGTTCTTAATAACAAGATGAGCTTCTACATTACCATTATTTTACTGTCATCAATATCTTCAGTGCTCATCTCAGGCATGAGTAATTTCATCATTTACTTTTGTATTTTCAAAGTAACTAGCATTATCAATATTTTTCGTGCTATTAACGTTAATATTTTCTATGCAAAGCCTGAAGATAACCATAAACTAGTTAGTAAGCAGACAAAGCATGTTATTTAAAAGCATAATTTTGAAGGAAGTGGTAAAAATAACGAAATTTTAGCCTTTATAATATGCTCAATGAAAAAATAGGTCACCATAATACTATTGCATCTTTGCACGTTTTAATTCAATTCTACAAAAAAAAATACAGGATATAACAAAGCCGAAAACCACGGTTTATTTTTCACGGTTTTGTCACATCCTGTATTTATTGAATTCTGAGATTTTGAAAGTGATTTTTGAATTTAATTAATTACTCCCTTTGCTATTATAAGTATAAAGTTTTTTTTGGGAAATTAATCAGGTGATTAATTTATAATAATTACAAAATGATTAATTAAGTAAAAGTAATCAATCATAAACCACAATATAACACTGTGCTCATTATTTAAAAGCAAATTTGGAATTTCTTAGCGACAAAATAAGCAATTTTCTCTGCACACACACACACACACACAATCATCCGTAGTTATCGTATAGAATGTTAAAGACATGAAAACACACAATGTGCTTAAGTACAAGTTGGTAAATATATGTATAATCATGCAAAATAAATTACTATTGGGTAATGTCTTAATAAAAACATTCCTAATCAAAATGTTGTATGAAATTAGTACCGTCAAAAGTCAGAACATTCCAGGTTCATAGTGAAGTAATTGGTTGCCTATAAATTCGGGTATAAATATTGCTTGAAAACATCAACCATGTACCCACTTACTTACGAGTAAGACAAAAAAACTTATGCCACGTTTAGATTTGAAAACTTCTGTGAACTACGAGTACGCCCGTGATATCAAATAACCAATCAGAAGCGAGCAAATCATCAACAAAGAGAATTTCACACACTCGCACTCTTGTAATCAACTGACGGTTTTTAGAATAAATCTAACATTATCCGTCTAGTAGGTTTATGATCGATGCTTGGCAATTATTAAAAAGACAAAAGAGATTCCAAAATTAGGACCAAGTTCAAAGGTTAAGTTCAATGTTCTTAAGTTAAGAAAAAAATATAATAAGACTTTACTTACAAATACATACAAAAATACTAAATTATTTATTTCATAAATAAAAACAAATATGATATGAAACACCTGTACGTACAAGGTTATGATGCTTGTATCACTATGTTTCAAATTCTTATATAAGATAAGGATATAAGTGTAAAAGAAATATACCCAATATAACCATGAGTTCCGAGTTTTCCTGAGTTCGGTTCACATATAATGAATTATAATATAAACTATTTAACCAACCTTTTAGCCCTGGCCTTAGATATATTATCGTGTAATGCTCCCTTTCGAGACTTGGAGGTAGCCAGGTTATATTTTTTACATTTGTTTCCCATATTTGAAAAACTGTAACAACATTATTGTAATTCAAGAATTTTTTACTCATTAAATAATATTAATTTACAAAATATTATAATTACCAAAATTGCTTAGTCGCACTATAAATTCACTCGGCGCCAAGGATCACGCGAGGTTTTGCGCGGTAACTCGAGCGATACGTCCACACCTTGTAAAGCCTTGCGGCGGACTGATTTGAAACTGTTTACGAGGATGGTTTTATTGCAGTTTTGAAACTAAATACTAAGAATGAAAAAAAAGGATTTTAGCTAGTTTTTGTTTCGATTTGCGTAGAAAAAGGCATGCTTCTATACTGTGTATCTTTATTTCGAAGAAAAAAGGACTGATTATCCGAAATAAACGAGAAATTAAATCCGCCTTTTTTTGTAAGTTTCACTTTCTTTAAGGACTCGAATCTTTCATTTGGAACAGAATTTTCAAAAATTGTCAAATTCAATATTTAGTTGAGGATCTGTTTAATAATAAAAGTTCAATTCTATGTAAAACATGCAAGTGATTTTGAACACATGAGACTCCAAAGTAAGCCCCGTAACATAAATTTGAGAAACAGCTGTTCGTTTAGTTGTTATAGCTCACGTAAAATCAAATAACTTGGAAATATTTTTTTAAAATTTTTTACTTGAAAGGATTGCCTACAATAATTAGCAATTTGAAGTTTCGTAGGATTTATTTTTGCAGAGTTCTTGAGCTTGGAAATCACGCTTTCGGGTCATAATCGCCGTGTACGCTCTTAAGTCGAATAGTCTTTTTGACAACTTAATACTATAGGAAGTTGTAATGGCAGCAGAAAAAACCCGCCATCGTACACGGCATGACGTCATATCCTTTGATAGGCGTTTGCGGTCACGTGACCAAATGTGCGTTTTGGGAAAACCAAATTATTTAAAATATTAATTATCCTAATTTTAATTCATAAATTAATTTTTATTATATCTAAACCATAATTAATCACCATCTACCAACATTGTGATTTGTTCTTAGTGGAAACTGGAAACTAGCCTATTGCACAATTTTCGCTATCGCAAGCTACATAGACCCATCGGCCACAGTCTAAAGCACAGAAAATAACAACATTTTGACATTTCGCGTAGATAGGTTTCATAAATCGTGAAAAATATTTGTCTCAATCAATAGATACGCGAAAACACTATTTTTGTATCAGCGTTTTTGAGCTTATTTTTCCACAGATAAAACTGTGTCGAGACTTACACCACAGGATTCTGTTTTGTGAGAGAGTAATTCCAAGTATGTTACAGCTTAGTGATATATAAAATCTGGTCATATTATTATTCTTTTGTTTCTTAGAAATACAAAAAAATAAGTATAGCTTTTCTCGTAAAAGTAACGTAACATAAAGTGACATACACGTATTTTTTATTGTAACATTTCTTTGTAAATTATTAAGCAGATAGCTTTGTGACATACACGTAATGGAGATTCTAGTCATAATTTGGACTAAGAAATACCATTTCTCACGAACGTGCTTATTTTATTAATATTGAAATTACTATTAAAATATGTACGGATAATAAAAACATTGTTTTTATACTATTACTTTTGATTTTTTTTCTACCTTCGCGTTCTGATAAATAACAAAGATGTACTATTTTATTACACATTGTATTTCAATTTAATATTTTCATCAATAAATATGGTTTAAGTACAAGAACGTTTCCTAAAGTTGATTGTTACGTGAATCACACAGCTCGGTCACACCTTAATTTAACAGAATTTTACAAATATATTTTTAGGTGTTGATAGTGCAGGCAGCCGCCCACACTTTGTATTTAGGAGAAATCAAACTATTCTTTGATGACGCTGGAAATCTTCTAAGCTGGGCAGGCGACCCACATTACATTGGTCACGATATTGAACAAGGTAGGTTCAGACACAATACAACCTGTATTTTATCCCTGTTTCTTGAATTAAGACACTCATTTATTTGTTCCCAACTAGGACTGAAAAAATTTGTACTTTGGTACGCACAGCGCTATCATATCATAGAATAGTTTTAGAGAAATCGGCAGCCCGTGGTTAGAATGTGTCATTATTTATTTAGTTTTAAAATAAATAAATATACTTTTTTAATGCGTGCAGCTAGGGAATGGAACTCGCTGCCTACTGAAGTTTTCCCTAAGGAATATGACCTTAGTCTCTTTAAGGCAAGAATGAACAGGCTGCTACTAAGCACCATCCTCGACCTCATCTACACCTGAACACCGAGTGCGATCGAGGTCAAATATCTGTTGAGCCGAGAATAAAAAAAACATATATATATATATATATATATGTTACTGACATGCTGACTGTCTTATACTACTATTACTTATTACTTAAACAATCTGTGGCTAAGCAAACTTCATTGTCAGTATGGAACGCACTTTACGGGTTTATTTCAAATACAGATTAGAATTTGGATTTTTTAATTACCGATTTAAATTGTTTTTACACAGCTCCCGACGTCATAGAGAAGATAAACTATTATTTACCACTAATAGAAGAGGCAGCAAATGAAGAAATTGGGCATTCAATGGTCTACATGTCATCAAGCTGCAATTGTGGTGAATGCAATCTTGGCAATTTCATATGCGATGCTTTTATGAATGCTGTGAGTATTAAGCTACTTAATTTCTACAGATCTCGATTAAATACATCCTTTGATATTTTATGAAGTATCTAACCAACAATCGTGACTTGAATTAACTCGCTTTTTAAGAAACTTGTTCCAATGAAGAATATATAAAGATAAAGATAGCGTTTAACCATCCCACTGTTGGACAAAGGCCTAACCTCGTTTATGACGATATGAGCCATACTCAACCACGCGGGCTCAGAATGGATTGGTGGAGGGATGTTGCAAGGCAAGCAATGAACCTTGTTGTAAAATAAAACTGACTTTCAAACGTCTAGTGTAAAAAATGCGTGTTTAATAGTTCCACAATTTTGCTGCACATAGCTGCCACGTTGTATCCATGCGCTCAACACCTAACTGACAGGACTGAGCGCCCGCTATTTTGCTCTCAAGTACTTCTTTCTTCAGTTGTAAAAATCTATTGAATGAGCGCTAACAACACTTTCTTAAAGGCAATGTCAAGAGCTCAAGGAGACAACTGGCACGATGCCCACTTTTGCGTCTTGAACACAGGAGGCGTCCGTGCTGATATTGCAACAGGAGGTACTTTGTAAACCATATTTGTTTTTTATTTTATTTTTAAGGCGATGGGAAGGGCTCAGGGTGATAATTGGCACGACGCTCACTTTTGCGTCATGAATACGGGCAGCATACGAGCTGATATCGCACCAGGAGGTAGATTTGATTGTTCTTCTTTTGTTTTCATGTAGTTTGGTCTTGTTGGCGGGATTTTTTTCATCCTTTTCCTTCCTATGTATACTACCTCATAGATTTCCTTACATGCTGCAGCATCCAATTTCCCTTTTTTTCGCGGAAAATGCACTTTTCCTTGGCTTAGCTATGTGTTTCCAAAAATTTCCAGTGTTTATTTCACTTAATAGCTACTAAAGTCCGTACAACTTAGCTAGTCGCATATTGTAAACAATATTTTCATTACTTTTAAGATAATATCAGTGAATATAATTAATTAACCATTTGTTTCAAAAAGATCTCAGTGTTCAACGATTAATTATTTATGTAGGTTGTGAGTTTTGTGTTTATCTTATTTTAAAATATTTTTTTTAGTTAAAAAGAATGTCAAGATTGTTTATTTACAATATTCGACAAGCTAAGTTGAACGGACTTTATATTATTCTTAAAGTCAGTATGTAGTTAACGACGACAAGATGGTGACGTACCTTTTCTTTGAAATTCGAATTTTGAATATGAAACCGTTTGTATGAATTAAGAGCCATATGACAGTCTGGAGATTCTCAGATTATACCGAATTTATCAATGTGTGTGTGCGATTTTATATGTCCGGGACACAATTTTTTTTAACTGTAATTAAACAATTTTGATACTTTATCTCTAGGTAGTAGGCTATGCGTATGATGAACACAGAAAATGATGGTCTTATAAAAGTCGATGTGATAAATTAATGTTATACCAGTTTTTTTGTATTTAAAATACCTATTACGAATACAGTGAATACAGTTCGGAATCAGGGCTCGCGTCAATTCCGTTCGCGAACATTTTCCTTTTGATAATTATATAACTAAATTCACAGATTTAAACACAAACGTACAGTTAAAATAACGTAAAAAACTTACAGCATAGAAAAAACGAAATGCATCCAAAGGGTGAAGACATATAGAGGCTTTGAATCTTGTTTTAAAACAATTTTCTAGTGTCAGTCGGTCCTTATTTGGATTGTTGTAACGAATTTCTTAAATATTTCGAGATTAAAAATAGATGACTTGGCACATCACTAGTCAGTCGGTACAGGTTGGTATCGGTTATCTGCCTCTTTATGTCTTCACCCAAATCGTGACTTCTCAGAGTAGGTATTTTTTTACGAATGTAAACTCCACGAGAAACGGGGACTAAGGGTTATTGGTGGATGATGCCATTGGTTCTGCGCTTGATCTACCACGTGTCATACCAGCTGGATGCTATGAGGATTTATTTACACATAAATGCTTTTTAGTGTAACGCTGTTCTTTGATATGATTTGTATTTTGATATATGAAATATGTCACAAGTTATTATAGCTGACATTCAGAAAATGTAGTTAAGAAAATTTCGATCAAGATTTCAAATATTTCATGTATAACAGATGATAAACAAGATAATTTTTATTTAATTATTTGGTTTACACCGGTATTATATCATTTTGTCCATATACATTTTTCAATAATGAAATATTATATGAATATGGACTTGAATAGAACCATGGAACTTCATGGCATTTGCGTACAATTTGAATACAGGTTCATATTAACTAGAGGTACATACACATCACATGAAACGCTTCTATTTAAACAAGCGTTTTACTATACAAGTTTATAGTTAGGTTGTAGTTGTAGATTGTGGTAGAAAGAAAAGTAATGTTAAATAAGCAAAATATTGCCCTATTTATTTAGGTTTAAACCATTGAAACACTGTTACTAGCGTATGGAATTAATGCCATGAACAAGTCCCACACAGTATGGAATTGACGCCAATGGCCAATGGTATGTACGTACAAGTGCGTATCAAAGGTTGTGGAACTAAATAACGCCTATATACGGTATATATTAAGAAAAACTGACCTTTTACTTTTTATCGTCCGTTTATTCTTATTCAAAATCCAAAGCACGAATGATGTAAGAAAATTTATAAACTTACTTGTTTACTACTCAAAGTCAAATACTTAAAACAAAAGCCCTTATTTTGTCTTCAATTTTGTTGGGTTAATGGTCACTTCACCACCATACTATTTCAATAAAACCGACTTCAAAAACAAAACACATTAAAAAGTCTTAAATAAACTCTTGAAAGGACTCCATTTTAGGCAAACCATTTCTTTTTGGAGTCGATGCCCAGATAGATGTCGCTTAAGATGGAACTTGAGAGAACCCATGCGATGGCACTGACTTCAAAAAGAAATGGTTTGCCTAAATTGGAGTCCTTTGAAGAGTTTTAGACTTTTTAGTGAAAAAAAAAACTTCGACCACAGAAAACTTTGCTTCATATCCAGCCTCGGCGCGCCCCAGCCCTGTTTTATAATAACTTAAGGGGTAAGAGGTAAATACCAATTCAACAAAGTAAATATCATGAAAATCGGTCTACCGTTGTTGAACTATAAAGTAGTGTTACTGATATTACTTTATTTTATATAAATAAGGTTATTATTTGCTTTGCAACCCCATACATATGCAATAGAATTGGTACTATTGCCTATTCTTGGCCTTATTAATTCAGTATTTGTCTAAAATTGACATTTAACTGTTTGGTTATAGAAACAGTTTGCTCATCATATACCACAATTTAATTTTGTAGCCAATTTTTTATTATTATTATTTTTGTCGATAATTTTGGTCCTAGTATCTGAACATTTTGTTTGATCAAGTTTCGATAATACAAATTGTATATGATAAAAGATCTTCGTTATAACTCATGAACCTCTTGAAATAGTCGCCATACATATAAATCTTTCTTGTTTATAGTATTAATAAGGATTCCTTTCTATGCAAGTTTACATAACATTGATTAATCATTTAAATACAACTACTAATCGATAAAAAAGAAAGAATACTTTTTTGTTATAATTAGAGACCATCGACGATCCAAATGCACTATGGCTTTATGCCTGTTGCATAAAGCCTCAAAGCGAATTGGTCGCCGTATAAAAATTGTGCAAAGCGTGATATTTTCAAATTTGGAATTAGTATCATACACGAAATAAAAGACTAGCAGCGAAGACAACGAGCGACACACCCTTCCCCTCCGAGCGCTCGGCGCTGTCTGTCAAATCTCGATCGAAGATGAATGTTCATGACAGCTCCAAATCTCAAATTTATAGGTTTTTTTTTTTTTTATTTGAAATGAGTTCGCTCTTGTCTCCAGGCTAGACCAGTGGTATAGACAGAGACGACGATGGAGCAAGCTCACCCAGAAAATGCCTGTTCACTCTAACTTTGAAAATTTTAGGGTTATAATCCATTGGAAACACTGATGCGGGTAGAGAGTTCCACATTTTTGCTGTGCGCATTATAAAAGTTGACGAAAAGCGCTTAGTTCTAATCAGTGGAATGTCAACTAGGTAAGGGTGGTATCCCGCAGTGCGTCTAGATGAGCGATGATAGAAGGGAGCTGGTGGAATGAGCTCATGGAGTTCCTGTGCACACTCTCCAAAATATAGCCTGTAGAAACTTTGCGGCGATGGGCCAAGCAATGGAGCTTAGCGCATAATTTATCGTCGCTGATTAGCCTCCTAGCTCTGTTCTCAACCGAATCTAGCGCAGCTAGTTGGTATTTAGCTGATCCATCCCAGAGATGGCAGCAGTACTCCATGCAGGAACGGACTTGCGCTTTATAAAGAGTCAAAAGCTGTCCAGGCGTGAAGTACCGCTTTACTCTGTTAAGGATACCCAGCTTTTTAGCCGCAGTTTGAGCTTTGCGTTCAATACTGGCGCCAAAATTAAGACTAGCAGTCAACTCCATGCCCAGAAGCTCAAGATGGTCGGCGACTACTATGGATGTACCACGGAATGTCGGAGAATTGAGAAAGGGGGTCTTTTTGGTGGTGAACACGCACGCTTGTGTTTTTTGAGCATTAAAGTTAACTAGGTTGTCTTCGCCCCATTGGGATACACGGCTTAAAGACAAATCTGCCCGCTCCACCATGGCATCTCTTAACAGAGTTATTTCATCCCCACTGGTCCCCGCAGCAGACAAGTATCTCTCTGCAACTGTGCTGTCATCCGCATATCCAACGATACCTGGCTGCAGCAGGTCGTTTATGTGCAGCAGGAAAAGAGTTGCAGAGAGAACCGAACCCTGAGGAACTCCGGCATTGATAGCCCACAGGTCAGAGGAGCAGCCATCTACGACTACTCTGATCGACCGCTCACTCAGGAAGTCGGATATCCAGGCGCAGAAAGCAGCGGGGATGCCAAGAGCAGGAAGCTTATTAAGCAAACCAGCGTGCCAAACCCTATCAAAGGCCTTCGAGATATCGAGGGAGACAGCGAGTGCTTCGCCATGATTTTCGATGGCTTCGCCCCAGCAGTGCGTGACGTACACAAGAAGATCACCGGTCGACCGTCCTCGGCGAAAGCCATATTGGCGGTCACTTAAGAGATCGTTGTCTTCGAGGTAGGTCAGCAGCTTACTGTTTAAGACCCTCTCCATGACTTTGCACAGTATGGAGGTAATGGCGATCGGTCGGTAGTTGGCAGGATCAGCGCGGTCACCTTTTTTGGGTACAGGTTGCACGTTAGCTAGTTTCCAAGCCCTTGGAACTCGTTTTGCCTTCAGAGAGAGACGAAATAAACGTGTCAGCACAGGGGACAACTCTGGCGCACAATGCCTTAGCACTCTCGCTGGTATGCCGTCAGGGCCACTAGCCTTGTTTACGTCTAGACTGCTCAGTACTTTTCGGACCTCTTTGATATGTACAGTGATCTCGGACATTGAGGAATCACATTGAGGTACAGTAGGTGGTTGTTTAGAGCCGGAGTCCAAAATCGAGTTACTAGCAAAGAGAGCAGCAAATAGATTTGCCTTCTCTAATGCTGAGTGAGCTAACGACCCATCGGGATTCAGCATCGGAGGCAAAGAAGGACGGCAGAAATTAGATTCGACGGCCTTAGACAGGGACCAAAACTGTTTACTACCGGGAGGGTGCGACGAGAGTTTAGCTCCTATGCGTCCGACATGGTCAAATCGGGCCTTGCGGTGGACACGCTTAGCGTGCTTGGCGGCAGAGTTAAAAGCTCTCTTCCTGGCGAGGACCTCCTGCGCTCCAGCCTTACGGTCACGGACTTTCACCCAGGCTTGGTATGCAGTCTGCTTATTAGCCTCAGCTTGCGCACATTCTGCATTGAACCAGGGTTGGGTTTTGTAACCAAGCGGGATGTCAGAGAAAGGAATAAAGTATTCCATTCCCTGCCGTATTACGTCTGCGACCGCATCAGCACTGCACGAGGGGTCACCCGAAGAGAAGCAAACTTCACGCCATGGGTACGACGCAAAAAAGTGTCGCATCTCGTCCCAGTCTGCCAACTCGTATTTCCAGACTCTCCTCTTGCCTCTCGGACTGTCATCCGGAGGAGAGCATAGAGACACGGACTTTACCAGACAGTGGTCAGACGATCCCAATGGGGCCGTGACTGAAACAGAGTGACTGTCCGGATCTGTTGTCAGTAGAAGGTCCAAGCAATTGGCCGTGTGGCCCGCAACTTCTGGTACCCGCGTTGCTACATTTACCAGCTGGGTTAGATCTAGGGTTAATGCGAATTTGCGCGTCTCCAACCCAGCATGGTCCGATTTCTGGTATGGGAACAGCCATTCCTTGTGATGCGCATTAAAGTCCCCCAGAAAATTGAGCTTCGCAGTTGGGTACCGCTGTTGAGCTAGATCAGTCGTCTCAATGAGGTAGTCGAAGAGCCGAGTTGTCTCCCGGTCACCGCTGTGCGATCGGTAGACACCTATATAAAGAGACTTCTCTATGCCAGAGTCAACTAGAAGCCAAATAACGGAAAAACCCTTATTTTCAAAGCAACGGAGACGGCGGCAACAGATGTCATCGCGGACGTACACACAGACCCCTGCTTGCTTCAAGAACTTATGCTCAAGAGAGTAGCCCGGGTAGTTGAGGTACGCCGCGTCCGACGGAGTTGCTATCTTCGTCTCCGTTAAGAAGAACAAGTGTGGCTTCTCGGTCTCGAGGTGATGGTGGACCGGATCGAGATTTGAGTGCAACCCCCTGATGTTGATGAGGTGCACTTTGAGAGGGAGGAAGTGCAGCCGTTGTTCAACTTTGTTCTTCTTTGTTCGTTTCATGTTTGAGTGTGGAGGGAAAAAGAATTGGTTATCGAGGCACAGTGCATCATACCAAGTAGACCATATAAGCTCAACCGACCTGCGGGGGAGACTAGCCTGGAGACTGCGGGGACGCCCGAACCCCCCCGAGTGTGGCCACCGGGTCCTCCCATCCAGTCGCCAGCTGGCACGGTGGAGCACATCAGGATTTTTCGCGAGTTGGCGGGGCAGCCTTTCTCACGTGGCTAGCGCATTACTTGGGCCCCCTACTGACTTGCGGTCGGCCAACGGCTGGCACCGTTCTTCGGATCCCGCTACCCTCCAGGACTAGTCACCCTAGTACAGTGTTGCTTAGAGCCCAAGACCGGTTCAACACAGCACTACTGAGAACCGCAATCTCTCCCCAAAGGCACTGGCACTCCCACTCAACGACGAAACACAGCAAGCTGCTTGGCGCCGGACTCCGGTGGGAGGGTGGTAGCTACCAGGCGGCACCTAATGGCGCCTACCACCGCTTAAAGAGGATCGTTCTGCCGCCACCACAAACTAAGGTCTGTGATGTCGTTGCCCGGGGTGAACCACTAGGAGGTAGATCCTTCACCTCACCCCAAAAGTATTACCCTAATAGGTTACTTTAGTAAGATATTTTGCATATATTGCATAAGATAAAATCAAGAATTTAGATGCTAAGTCAAAGATAGGAACCTCTATAACATTGTTTTATCAAATAACACAGAATAAGTGCAATGTATCTCAGAGATAATCGCCTGTCTTTAGGTGCGTATTTTATGCCAAAACATGGTTTCAATTTTGTCTTCATTTGGAATAACCAGAGCTATAAATAAAAAAAACAGAGTCGACACCTTGTATACGAACGTAATTCCCTTCAAGTTTATGTTATTTCGATAGCTGATGTCAACAAGTGATCTAGAAGAGTGCGCCAGAAAAACCGTCAATTTGGCTTCTATGATTGCAAATTACAGACATTTTAAAGATTGAATCAAAAATTCAGAGTCGACATCTTATGGAGATAGTTCATTTCTACACAATTCATTCAAAAAAAGTAGTTTAGTCATTTTTGGGGAGAAACTTTCATTTGAACTTTGTTAGAAGGTAGGTGACAGCAGCCTTAATGACAAGTAGCGTCATTTCATGTGGCACGAGATTTGTATTCTATATGCTAGTAATAGTAGTTCAATGTATTCCCTTAACATTTTCAGTAATAACGTTCGAGTCAGTGATATTGTCGACGCCGTTCGAGAATAATGTGGAAGTGTTTGAAATGAGAGGCGATCACATTATGGAGATGTTGGAGTACGCAGTGGCCAATGTGCCTTTCAATGGAGGCAGGATGTTACAGGTTTCAGGTAATTAATTTTATTACTATCTTAACACGTTCCGGGACAGTGCCCGCCTACAGGCGTGAAAACAATAAAACATCTATTGTGTCTGGAGTAGTGTCCCGGAACATGTTAAATTTGTACCAATAGTGGACTTAACGACATATGGCATTCTCTACCAGTCATACCTTTGGGCTAAGCAGAAATTAATGTGGGCGGTGCGACAGTGGAATTAAATTAATTATTTTTATGTAAGTAGGTACATTCTTTAGATAACATTTACTATTTACAACTAACTTCAGCACTTAACTACCAACACATTATTTTCTGTCCTATCGATCATCATTGCTTTATTTTAACTTTAACGTATGACCCTATTTGACGACCTCCGTGGTGTAGTGGCTAAGCACGCTGGGTTTCAAGGCGTCGCCGCTCCGAGGTCCCGGGTTCGATTCCCGGTCGGGTCAATGTAGAAATCAAAATTTTCTATATTGTCCCGGGTCTGGGTGTTGTGGTACCACCGTTGTGTCTGATTTCCATAACACAAGTGCATTAGCTACTTACTTTGGGATCAGAGCAATGTATGTGATTAGTGTCCAATATATTTGTCCAATAATAACGTAGCAATACTTTTTTTATCCAAATGAAATAACATAGACCCGTTTGGGCTTGAAAGAGTCGACGATGGAGCGAGCTCGTTTCACGTTTCAACAACGTTTCACTTTACCCAATCATTTTCAACCAGGCCAACGTTTCACTTTACCCAATCATTTTCACCCAGGCCTCCGCCCAATCTTTGACGGCTCCCGTCCAGTCTACAACCGGGTCGTTAACGTCACCGTCCGCTGCATAGAGTGTGACGTTCCTCGCTACGAGCCATTGCAGATAGACAAGTGGTACAGGGTCGTGTCTCAGAACTTCATAGGGGAAGGCGGTGATGGGTTTAATGTGAGTGACACCCTTATATACCTAGTAATTTTCATACTGTAAAAGCGATGCTACACGGGCGTTGCCGATGCATTGCGTAGACGCCGCGATGCTTTGAAGCGGTGACGTGACGCTTCGTGTACTACATACAAAACGACATGACACACGGCGCGTTAAAACAATGAGCGGCGACGCGCAAGCAGTCAAGGAGACAAGACGGTGAGGCGTGCTACGTTTCGATGACGGACGGGACATCACACAGTGCGTTGAAATCACTGCGTTTTACAACACAACGTCCGTATGACACTAATCTTCAAATCAACGCTGTTAGGACGCCAATGCATTTGCATACGCATTAGTTTAGTTACTCAGGATAAATATCAATCGAATAATAATAGACCCTACCGAAAAAAATATTTTGCAGCTGCAATTAAAGATCTTAAAACTTTTTCAATAAAAAACCGGCCAAGTGCGAGTCGGACTCGCGCACTGAGGGTTCCGTGCCAACTTTAACTGAATTACGGATACTTACTTCCACTTAGCCAAAATACCACAATATTATGTTGACCGCAAATATAACTTTGTTTTTCATAGTGTTTGTATGAAAGACAAAGTTGTATTTGCGGTTGATAAAAATGTGCTATATCTCAAAAACTGCTAGTTCGATTTCGCTCAAACTAATTTTCGTTTTAAGTTCATGTTGAGATCTACATTACATATTTTTTTCAAATTTTTCACTTCCTTAGTTCAAAAGTTAGATTGGGGGGAACGCCCATTTTACCACTTTGGAAGCGTCTATATCTCAAACGTTTGATTTTTAGAAAAAATGGTTTTAGGAACCTCAATGTCATTTTGAAAGACCTATCCATAAACACCCCACACGTATAGGTTTGAGTAAAAAAAATTTTTTTGGTTTTAGTTTCATGTATGGGAGCCCCCCCTATAATATCATTTTTTCAATTTTTGTACCTGAATCGGATAGTGGTAAAGAAGATACACCTACCTACCAAGTTTCAGCGGTGTGATGCTAATAGTTTCAGAATAAAGTGGCTGTGACATACGGACGGACAGACAGACAGACTTGTCGAAACTATAAGGGTTCCGTTTTTTGCCATTCGGCTACGGAACCCTAAAAAATCTTTTTTTTATTTATTTCGAGCTCCTTTTGAGTACTGTAGGCTAGAGGTTGTAGAGGTATTATAAAAAAAATAAATGAAAAGAGTGCTAAGCGTTTGAAAGGAAAGATCTCTATTGAAAATTAATTTTATAATAACATTTTATTTATTTATTTATTTCAAGCTCATTTTGACTGCTGGGGGCTAGAGGTTACATGATAATATTTTTTTCAAATGAAAAAAGTGCTAAGCGTTTAGAAGGAAAGATCTCTATTGAAAAGTAAAATTCATTGGAGCTTATATCCACAGGTTATTATTATTCAATGATCTCATGATCTAAAGAATAATGCAGCCGCCATGGTCCATATTTCCATAATATTGTATCCATAATGGATGGCTCGATCAGTTTTCAAACACTAATATAATGCCGACGCTTAGATTGAAAAACATCGTATCTATAAAGTCCGTTTTTCTTCGCTTGGCGAATACTGTGATTTGTGAACAATGTTGACATCCCTTTTTAACGAAGTGATTCACTTCAAAATAAGATGAACACAAATCTTACAACCTACATAGTCCGTTAAACACTGATATATTTTTAAATCGTATAGCTAATCAACTTTGTCTACTATATAAAAATAAGTCGGGTTTTCGTTCCTGGCGCTATAACTCCAGAACACACGAACCGATTTCCACGGTTTTGCATTCGTTGGAAAGGTCTCGGACTTCGTGAGGTTTATAGCAAAGAAAATTCCCATAAAACGGGGCCGGGGCGGGACGAGGCTGGGGGCGAGACGAAGTTCGCTGGGACCGCTAGTTCATTGGTATTATTTTAAAAGTTTAAAAAAGATTGTTTACAATATTTGTTAAGCAAAGAAACACGGACTATATACGGTTCCCGTTATAAGGACAGTGTCTGCACAAACGTTTATTTTCTTGCAATGCGTTCTTGAAGCTATAGGGGAAATCTAACGCTACTTAATTGAACTAAATAAATATTTTCTTTCATTTTCAAAATTCAGTTATAACCTTCTACATACTGAGTGTAGATGTTTTATAACTAAAACTGTTTTATGTGAGATTGGAAGAGTTAAGCTGTGCACTTGACTTTAAATAAGGACCAGTGTTTTGAAAATACTTCTTTTCATTAGAATACGACGTCTTTTTTTACTTTGTGGCTTACGAAATTCAGAAAGTACCTGCACACTAATTTAATAATCTTTCCTGGAAATTTCTAGTCCATTATCATAAAAAGCACTTAGCTCTTTATACCTAGTAGTCTAACGCGTGAAATAACCTTACACTTTTATTAGTAATAATGGATATGGTAGAAGCCGTCACATGTGAGAGCTCTATATTATCTTGTACTAAAGATAATGCTCCTCTTACCATTAAAATAATGTAAAAGCACATGTATTATGGAGTCAATATAAGTATTTAGTTGGAGTTTAGTATAGTTCCAATCTTTTTATATAGGAGCCTCAGTACCCTTATCACGAAGAACTATCGAATACGTAAGAGTATACTAAAGAAATGTCAATTCATATGGAAATTGGACTAGCGCCCCTGGCGGTGCGTAAAAAAATCACTTTTTTAATATGGATTTTGACATTCCTCGATACGTTTACGCATTCTTTAGTTTTTCGTGGTACAGATAACTATCGATAACTTCGGCCACATTCGAAACCAAGGTTCGAAACATCGATAAATTGGCATTATTTTTAATACATGTGTCATTTTAATTGCACACAGATATATTGTTTCGTGCTAAGTTTACAGATAATTATCGATAACTTCGGCTACGTTCAAAACCAAGGTTCAAAACATCGATAAATTGGCATTATTTTTAATACATGAATCATTTTAATTGCACATTAACATTCACAACAAAAATACTTATACAGGGTAGTCAATAAAGGTGATTCTATACTTTCTAAAATTTCCACCGCTCCTTTCTATTTACAGCCAGTATAATTCTGTTTATGTTTAAGATTAATCAAGAATAATCCATTATTTTCTTATATTTTGATTTATTTTTCTGCAGATGATATCAGAAAACCGGAGGAACGTTGCAGTGATTGGCATAGACAATGATGTATTGATGCAGTACATAAGACAGCAATCGCCAGTCTTTGCTGAAGTTGACGGAAGAATCAACATTCAGGACCCGTGTAGTGACTGATATACAGTAATTTGAGAATATGAGCGACTGATCATAAACGTGCTTGTTAGTTGTATCTCAAGATAAGTTTGTACAGAAAAATTCAAATATCCTTGTCTTGGACAAATATGACATAGAAACCAATTAAAATATTTATTTATCATTAAAGACACAATCACGAATTACAATCAATAAAATATCACTTGCACTTTTTTACGATTTATTTCTCAAGACTGTTTAGACAAGATAAAACAAAATATTATAAAAAATTATGAGTAAAAACTATATAACAAACATATACAATGCAATAACAGTAGACAATGCAAAATACATAGTGACCTCAACCTGACTATCACTATCAAAAAATTATACTTTTATTTTTATTTGAAACTTTAAACCATAAGATATAAAATATTGTAAATTTGTAGCAAACGTTGCGATTTACCAAACAAGTATTTACAGTGACTTCTCTACATCCTTTCTCTATAATAGTAATTTATAAAAAAAATATTTTACTGTGTCATGATCGCCTACAAAAGATACCGCACCCTTAAATTGCGTTTTAATTCCATTATAATATTTTTGTGCAACACAATACTATGATCTATCCAATAATTGTTCATTTGAATATTTAACCTTCGTATTTGTTCACATCCAAAGTCAACGTCTTGAAATATCAATCTAAAGTTAGTCTTTGTCTTTGCTCCGGTTGTTCACGCTCGAATGCAAATAAGGGTTAAATTGGGCTATAAGGGAAATTGTGGCGACTGCAGTGCAGTAAAGGGTTAATTTGTTTACATTTTGTTAATGAAGGCAATGACGTTGTGTTTAAATATAGGGTTTAAATATACGTTGGTGATGATCTTGATAACAAATAAGTTCTTGCTTAATTAAGGTAGAAAAATATTAACGAGCATAATCATGAACAACAAAATAGTAGAGTAGATTTTAGTTTTTATAGTGTTTTGTCATTATACAAACTTAATAACATAAATTGCACTTGTAAAAAGCAACCGTGACTCTATGACATACGAGAAATCGAGGATATTGTGAGAGCAATCTCGCAACATTGATGAGGTCACGCAGCCTACGCGTTAAAAAGAAAGCATTTGCAAAATTTAACTGGCTTGTTAATGTGACCGTTGCCGAGGGGTATAGGCATACGCCCGGAAAGCGTAAGACATGGGGTTCGATTCCTCGTCTGTCACAGTCACGGTTGCTCGGACAGTGCACGGATGATGAGAAAATACTTTTAAGGACGGTGATCCCAGGTCATAATGTCACCCAATTTTCATCGATCATTTTTCAAGCAAATTTGACTTGTTCTTTTTTATGTATGAAGAGCTCTTTAACGAGTTCAAAAAACAAAAAAAATAATGAATAATATTAATCATTTTTTTCATTAATTATTTATTGAAACATAAAAAAAAAAACCGGTTAAGTGCGCGTCGGACCCGCGCACTGAGGATTCCGTGCCACCCTTAACGGAATTCAGGGTCCACTTACTTTCACTTAACGAAAACATCACAATATATTGCGACACCAAAAATAACTTTGTTTTTCATAGTGTTTGTATGAAAGACAAAGTTATATTTGCGGTTGATAAAAATGTGCAATATCTCAAAAACTACTGGTTCGATCTCCTTCAAACCAATTTTCGTTGCAAGTTTTTGTTGAGATCTACATCATATATTTTTTTCAAAATTTTCACTTTCTTAGTTCAAAAGTTAGATGGGGGGGGGGGACGCCCTTTTTACCACTTTGGAAGCGTCTATATCTCAAACCTTACACTTATAGAAAAAATGGTTTTAGAAACCTCAACATCATTTTAAAAGACCTATCCATAGACACCCCACTCGCATTGGTTTGATTAAAAAAAAATTGGTTTTAGTTACATTTATGGGAGCCTTAAATATTATTTTTTCTTACTTTTTGTATCTGAATCGGAAAGCGGTGAACAAATTACACCTTCCTACCAAGTTTCAGTTATGTGATGCTTATAGTTTCAGAATAGAGTGGCTGTGACATACGGACGGACAGACAGACAGACTTGACGAAACTATAAGGGTTCCGTTTTTTGCCATTCGGCTACGGAACCCTAAAAACAGGTTTAAATGATGGTCTATAATGGTCTATAATAATAAAATTTAGACAGATTTCTCTAAGAATCCGTCTCATTTAGCAACATCAAAGTTTTAACTGGGTCGTTTGTCTGAAAAGGGTTATATTTTCAGCTACACGAACTCTCAAACTAAATAAACCCAGCGTCAATGACACCGGATTAACCCTAAATAAAATATTGATAAAATAAACCTCATCATATTATATAGGGTTTATTCATCATATTTTTTTAATTAACGCCCTTAATCTTTTGTTATCCTTGCTCCCAAACAAACAAAGCCCATTCCATTATATTCATAACATCTACATAATTAACAGGCGGCCCATACAATTTATTCGACCCCAATACAATACTCTAATTAATTACTAAAGTTAAGTAGCCCATAACAGTTAAACTTGCAAAGTTACTGTGGAGATGTTCACTGTTATGATACCGTTAATAAGTAGCCGTAAGCCGCGAACCAGCTAAAAGAGAAAAGATTAGCAATCTTTTCTCTTTTAGCTGGTTCGCGGCAAAAGAAAGCATTTTATACGTAAAGTTAGCCTGTCTTACTTCTGGGCAAAGACCTTGCTTCAACTGTGAGGTAATTTTAGTCATACTCCACCACGCGGACTCAGTGCGGAATGGTGGAGGGGTGTTGCAAGGCAGGTGACCAACCTTGCTGTCAGATGTTATTAAGCCGCCCATGTGGATAAGTGGTTAGGAGGAACAAGAGCCTTTGAACATACCTACTCTTGAATAGATTCGGCTACTGTTTCGAACAAGTATATCCCACTACTTTCTCAAGTAAGCCATCGAAAAATCAGCTAGCTGTTCTGGCGTTATTCCTTTTCCTGTGGGCTGCTTATCGTGATCACCTTTACAATTCATTAAGTTAGACCCACATAAAGTGTCCCGAACGACGCAATGCTGGAAAAATGTCCTATCTCATTAGAAAGAACAAAGATTTAACATTTACTAGAAGATAATGATGCTTTGTTATAACTTACTTTTTTTACCGGTAGAGAATGCCTCAAGGCGTATAAAGTTTAAATTATAAATAAAATTATAAGAAGTTGTTATAAAAGTATTAGACTTGTTATCATCATACAGCGTGTGGCCTGTAATAGGAGCAAAAATTTTAATCAATGATTCTACAGAGTATACTTAGTTACCTTGACTGGTCATAGTGCTCTAAAATGCTTTAACTCAGAGATATGGTAATCCAAAGTTATAATCCCTAGTCAATGTATATCAAAATCGCTAAGTCGTTGTAGTAACTGACAAAAGTCAAGTTCTATGACTGGACACATTTGTTTGCAATACATTGCTGGTTCGATTTATTTGTTATAAAATATCGAGAAATTTATTTTTTATTATAAAAAAGTAAAAACCATATAGAATTGATTACTGGTAACCTAAAGGGCTTATATTTTAATTTTTTGCCCCTATTACAGGCCACACCCTGTATATCCTAATTTTGTTTTTGTAGTGCTATGTCATTATACAAACTTCATAGTCCTTCGGATGTTGAGAGAGCAATCTCGCTACATTGATGAGGTGACGTAGCCTAAGTGTTAAAGAAAGCATTTGTAAATTTCAACATACTTATCTTAAGTTGTCTTGGCGTGCACGACACGATATACGTCACTTATATGGTTGGAATGGTCACTCATTCATAAACGATTGCACCACAGGTTGCTTAACTTCGGTATAACTTGCTACGACAATGCTACGACGCTACGAAATGCTATCCACTGTAGCAGCTATTTCTACACGTCTTCGCTTTACGGCCGTTCCCTATATGCAAACTATAGCCAAAATAGAAGCTATCCTCGACCAGAGATATTATTTCCTACTGCCAGGATAGGATTTTCTTCTGCCTGAAGTTTTATAGGGAAAATTAATTAATCTAAAGGTAGATAACCATTTCTATCTCTAATGAGGCAAAACCACCGATAAAATGGATATAGGGAACAGCCGTTATACGTTTTGTCTCACTGTCATTTCCAGTGAACTATCAACTCCATAATTATGTGTTAGCGTATAACAGCACACACTTCCTTGCACAAAATGGGTTTTAATTGTGATAAATCCTTGTTAATTAACCCTGGTGCTGATGATAAGAGGATTTGTGCTTTAGGCTTATTATAGAAAAATAATAATTACCACTACGGTTTTGGTAAACATCAAATACCAACACCCATCCTTGGCATGACAGTGTTTACACACTTCGTCATTATAGGAGTTCAAACTAAGAAAATAAGAAGAAAAGAAAACTGGTATAAAAATATATGTTCTCCTCATTACTTTACTCACGCATGCTAACCTTTAGCATGATTTTGATAATCATTACGATCGTCATAATCATCCGAAAGACGTTGTTTATTATTTTAATCTTATCTTCTACTATCCAACGGCTGGACTGATGTTCATGATTTTTACTTTGTTGGATTTGCCTTGGCTGAGAATAAAACGGAGCTGGACCGGAACGGGGCCAGGGCTGGGTAAGAAACAATGTTCGCTTGTTTAAAATAAAATGAAAGTATATTTCTAAAGTAACGGGCTACTGACCCGATCTTCCTACTTTCTGAGAGAACGACTATCAAAAGTGTAAAAAAATAAGACTGGTATGCATGCCACGTCAATGATTATGAATACATTTCTACTTCTTTCGACGAGCTCAACCCATTAACTTCCTTGCATCTTTACGACACACCAGGATAAAGTCTTCTTCTTTAAACTCAGCAAAACTCAGAAGCCAAGCCAATGAAGCAGTCAGTTTTTTTTTTCAGAGGAAACTTGTCACGTGTTTGTGCTCACTAATTAACTTGGGATTTGGAACAAAACAAAATGCGTCGAGCAATCAGCGATTTGGCGCAAACTAATTTCGACGGTGGGGTAGGGTGGCCAAGATTTACTGGATTTTCGATCCGCTGCAAAATACATCTAACAAGGTTTTTTAAAAATTTCAATGTCATTAGTTGCCTATATGCCCAATTTTTTCCCAAAATTTTCAATATTTATGTAATATTACCATTAGTTTTTGTCTGCTTCGTCCTTAAACCGATCAATGGAGTTGAATCTAGTTGCTTTTTAACACGGTTTTAGTATCACTAAAACAACCTTTATCGATTAATATTGTTCTTAAAGTGAAAAAAAAGAAGTATTCAGAGAAGATCTCAACACTTCCTCCAAATAACACAAAGATATTTTAATACTCTAAAACATTATTATTATTATTTCTAATTTTTAATTTTTAATTATTTATTAATTCGCCGTTTTGTAATTTTTATTGTTTGTTAAATGATATTTATGGATGTTATTGTCTGAAATAAAGATTAATTCTATTCTATTCTATTATGTGATGCATGTGAACTCGCTAGATTTCATAGTTTTTTTTATGTCAAAATCAAATGCAAATGAACTTTTACCACTCCAAAGGACTGTATTTAATTCTCGTTCAACCTGTAGATATGTAGACACCCTACCGACGTGCGGAACTAACTACGTTACCGCAGGATAACAAAATTTCGACGCACTCCACCGTTTGAGTCGACCAACTTCGGGATTGCCACGGAATTTGCGAACGACACTTTTTATTGGAATCCACCTCAAGTGGGGTTCACAGATTTTATTGGTCGGAATTGAAATTATTCTGATTTTTCTTTTAGGAACATGGACACATTTACCACATTTTCAAGTTTTATGCGAGGATAAACTGAATATTCTGTAGGTATGTATGATGAATGATGATGAATAAATATGAATATGAAGCGTCATGCGGTATTCATTCAGTTAGATTAAAGTAGGTATATTCATTAATCTATTGGAGCTGAGACGTGGACACTCACGATAGGACTGGTCCGCCAGTTCAAAGTCGCTCAGGAAGCTATGGAAAGAGCTATGCTCGGAGTCTCTCTGAAGGATAGGATTTGTAACGAATACATCCGACAGAGAACCAAAGTTATTGACATTGCTCAAAGAATTAGCAAGCTGAAGTGGCAGTGGGCCGGTCATATCTCGCGAAGAACCGACAACCGCTGGGGTAAACGAGTTCTTGAGTGGAGACCGCGACTCGGCAAACGTAGTACGGGACGCCCTCCGGCCAGATGGAATGACGATCTGCGGAAGACGGCAGGTAGATGCTGGATGCGCCAAGCCGAAGACAGGGCGCTATGGCGCTCATTAGGGGAGGCCTATGTCCAGCAGTGGACTAATATAGGCTGATGACGATGATGATGATAAATCTCTCTGAAAAAAACATAATTTTATGGTCAAACAAACTGTTTTGATTACTAATTTAAAATGTAATAACATAATAGTGTGCACGAAAGTCCCAAAATGCTTAGGCTATTCATATTTCATCAAAACCTGTTTCTTTTTTGACGAGGTTAGTTTTTTTTTTTACTTGTGCTCTTATAATTGTACGCCCTAGCTAGGGCAGGACAACGGCCAGTACTCTAACCTTACTTCTGTTCAACATTTAACATTGTGTTCCACATAAAAATATTTAGAAAGAAAGAAAGAAAGAAAGAAACATTTATTTGACACACAACAATACAGACATAATAAAAATAATAATTTAAAAACCATGATTGTGTATCAAAAAGGCTCCCGCTCAGCACTAGTCGTGATAACCATCTGTGATGTTTATCACGACGCTGATTTTCAGCGGGAGCCTCGATACTACGATTTACGATTTAATTCTCATGAAATAGGTTGCCATGGTAACCCTACAGCAGAGTTGACAACCAACTCGTTGATACACGCAGGTAAGTACTAACAACTAAACTTTTGGGCTCAACAGTGCAACTGACACTTTTTACTGAAACCAGGTTCCGAACATTGGTTTTTATACCCTGTTGAAACTTTTGGGATATAATTGGTTCGTGGTGAGGGCAACTAGATTGAGTTGAGTTTCAGGTTTAGATATGTGATGTTTGCGTTAGGTTTTTTTCTGACCAATAAGACAGGGTATGCTTTTTTGGCGCATAGGGAATCAGAAAGGAAAAGGGAAATGCTTCCTGCCGACCGAGGTGTTAGTGGTCGGGGACTATAGTCCTAAGGAATACCGTCTGGGTGTTTTATATATAGTTAGTCAGATTGAAAACTAACCTATCGCGGTTCAGGATTGTATGGAAATTCAGATGTTGTATAGAGTTCGGCTTTCAGCGCCATCTAGCCGTTCCGGAGCTGAGTTGAGTTGACATGTGCATCGCCACACTTTAATTGTTCTGAATCTAGGAGCTTATAAATTTACATTATCATTCGTGTGCCGCAGAAAAAGTCTCGCCACAAAATGCACCTACAGATGTGCGAGGTTGCATTGAAATGTATAGAATCTACATCTAAATGTCGCGCCACAAAATGTGGTAACACAAATGTGGCGCAGCTTTGCGGTGGTGTGGGTGTGCCACTATCTAACAATATGAGGCCTAAACACACCCCGGACACTCGGAAGAAACTTTTCATTTTGGCCATACATTGACAGACGGCGTGTTGCACAGACGCTGCGTTTGTGTGCGTGCTATAAGGGTTGACAAAGTCTGTTACACCGGTCATAGCACTTTTCACTTAATTGAACATATACCTAAACAACGTAATTTACTTTAATTTAGTATACATCGTAACAAGCACTCATTTTCGTAATGTCATATTCACGTGGTATCGTGGAGAAATAAAAAGATAGTATCTACCTTAGAAACACCTAATTTCACTGATCACATAAATATTACAATTATAATTTCTTAACTACACATAATTCTAAGGAATGTTACCTTTACCTATCGTTTTTAAAGTTGTTCACTGTAACTGAATAGTTAAAATAGGTTAGTTAAGGTAGCATATTTTGTATAAAGTTACTTACTGTCTCTCATCTTTTGGGAAACTAAAAAAGCTTCTATCGGAGTAATTTCTCGAGGGTGAAAGACACCCGTACACTGCACAGTACGTAGGCATCTCTCGTACACAAAACTTTGTTCTTCCGTTAACTTCGCAAACATGCGCGTGCCATGCCCGCTAGGCGACCCCCTAATGAGATCCCTAATTCCGGCGCGATAGTGAGGTAAGTCAGACTAGAGAGGGGAGGTGAGTGGCCGTTCTTTATGTAGTACTATTATATATTCTGTGGCCTAAACCTAAGGCCATGTACACATCCTTTACATAAGTTAGGCAATAATGCGTGATCCGTGATATTCGTATCCCAGCCCGTGTCGTGTGCTCCGGAATTATTCAGCTTGTAACATCGTCCGTTCACATGATACGATTCGGTGTTGCTATATTCATTGAGGGTTGTTTATACAATATGACAAAGTGCCTTGACTGTGATTATTTTACACTACAAAACTCTGTTTTAAAGGATAAAAATAAATCAAATAAAGGGATAACTTGATCTCGTGATGAAGTTGCAGCTTGTAGCATTACAGCACACATGAATACTTGAAATGTAGGTTGGATTGCCTATTGTTTTTATTTTTTAAATTCAACAACTGAGCTGATTTGATGGAAGTAGCCGCGTCAAAAATAGACAGGTAGGATACTGCTACATAATCGTTTTTTTTTCTATTCAGTAATAGCGACCTAAGTATTCGATATCCACACTATAAATTAGGACGTAGCAAAGCAATATAGCAATAAACCGTGCTTACTTTCAATAACCTAAGCTAAAATTAATAACATATTGTTTTTCTAAGAAAAATCGTGCCGTGCCCGTGTCGTCACCGATAAACGTTCCTAAACAAAACCGTAGCATCAGTTACACAGATTTGTACGGAACCTGACCTACATGACGATTGGGATCCCTGACGCAATGTCTGCATTATTTATTAAAAAGAACCCCTGATTTATTAGGAAAGCCTCTACGGAAAGTATGGGAATAGAAAAGATTGGAGAACCATTCTCGATGTCACTAAAAACATAATCGCATCAAGGCAATGACTGAAGAAAAAGATAGAACGAAATACAGAGAAATGACTTAACGAAATGCTCAATAGTGACAATTATTTAAAAAAAGTTAAATTAACACAATGTTCAGAATGTTTTTAACACTCACGGTCATATTTCTATTCTTAAATGATGAAATAGGAAACCAAAAATTGGTCACGGGCCAGACACTTCACTTTTAAAGTAGAACAAAATTGGAAATCAAAATTTAAAATGTGACCTTTTTTTACATAAACCATTTATTTACGGGGAGCCCGTGCGCAATTTTTGGTTTCTTATTGCATCATTTAAGAATTATTTCATATCGCCTTATACCTATTTAGACCAAAAAATATATTCAACGAGAGGGGAGTAATAACGTAGGTCCTAGTTCAGATCTCATTCGTATTACCGAAACAAATGGTTATAGGACCTTTTAATGTCTTTAGGAATTTATGCCCTGCAGGCTTAAGATGCACGCCGTGATAAAAATTTATCGAGGCATTTTAGCGCGTTTGTTTGTCAAAAATCGACATACCCGCAGTTGCTAACATGGCTGCCATGAAAGTCATGTCGTACTGTCAAAATTCGAAATATGACAAAATTATCATTGATCCCTAACATGCCACACATATTTTTATCGAATTTTGACATTTCGCCGTGTAACATTATCGTCCACCATTAGCGACGACGACAAATAAAAAACAACACATTTAAAGCAAAAATATATGACTGAGTCGTGCTAAATTTTATCCTAAGCTCTCAAAAAACAATAAAGTGTAAAAATATTGAAAAGAAAGTCCCCGTGGAACATTTTTTATCCCTAACATATTTATTAATTTGAATTCATTATCTGTGGGCAATATTAGATATACTCTTACTAATCTGTGGGCAATATCGAGTCAATCTGTCATTGTGTCAAGTTGATCATTTTGAGCCAAATCTGACATAAAATTGAGTGAATGGTTAGAAATTGACATATCTCGTTATCGTTGTGGATAAATTTGTCCAATGTGGTTGGCATGTTAGGGAATATGATAAAATAGCATAGATCGACTAATTTTGTCATGTCGATCGAAAGAAATAGTGTGTCATGCATGTTAGGCCTACTGATAGGCCTTATTCGAACAATTTTATTTCGAAGACTTTCAAATTACTCTAAATAATAAGAAGTTGGTTGAATGAAAATGGAAAAACTTTTGGCAAAAACTCATTTGATACTTCGTGCAATTCGTAAGTGGATTATAAGTTTTGCAATTGTACTGGTAAATAAAAGATTTATGGCAAAATTGGTCACGTTTGCAATCTTGATTTTCAATTGTGTTCTACTTAATGTTAATTTTCTATTTTACTATGAAAAGTGTAAGGTCTATCCGGTTCTGCGGGATACAGTAATGCAGTGATCCTGCAGAAAACTTTAAAGTCTTCGCACGGCAGATCTTTGCAGGTATGGCTGTCAGTCAACTGAGTCTTGTCAACATTTGATCACCTCCGATAAAGCGGCGCGCTGTATCTTTGACAGCGTTGCCATGGTAACTATGTTTGTGCATACTACCATTTTAGAAGTAGAACCGGTGGGTCCAGTTTAATGCCAAAACTGGATCAGTAAAAAATAAGTATCAGTTTTTAGCGGGTCACTGCAAACGGGATGTCCATGGTAATATTAGCATTAAACCGCGTATACCACTTAACCGCATCCTGCATAATACGAGATGTCTCTGTAGAAAACAGCCAGAAGCGAAAAATATAAATTGCACTTGTACAAAGCAACCGTGACTCTGTATTCTGTGACAGACGAGGAATCGAACCCCGTGTCTTACGCTATCCGGGCGTATGCCTATATCACTCAGCCACCGTCACATTAACAAGCCTATTGAATTTTGCAAGCAAGTTTTTACAAGTGCAATTTATATTATTAAGCTTGATTTTTGTCTTTGTACTACCAAATTTTTCTTATACATCACATTTCCCGATGCAATTTTCCCTTATTTTCTTGTAAAAAATATGAAATTTTCCACCGCGAACACCAATTTCATGCGATGGTCTGGTCACCGTGCTCGTCCCAAACGTGTTTAGAATGACGTTATTTATGCAAATTTTATTTAGAAAAGCACTAGTTTTGGTTGAGATATATTAATTTTACTTTTTTATTTAATTATGAGCATTTGATAAACTGCTTTAAGGATATACAACCACACCGTAAGCGTTACGACCACACCATTATATATAATACAAAATAAATGATTTGAATCACAGTTATGGCAAAAATAATTTTCAAATAAACAGAGTACGTCATACGCTCGAGATCTCGCGTGCCTAAGCACCTTTGAAGCACCTTTGAAGCCAAGAACCTCGCGGCGTCTTTTTTTAGTAACGCCCGTTTTGGTGTCGTGTGTGCAAGCGATTTTCATAGAAAAGTGGGTAGGCGAGGAACACCTCAACCGTACTAAATATTGAATTGGATACAAGATCACTATTTCACATTGGATACAAGAGAACATTATCACTCCTGTCAATCGTACCAAAAGGCGAAACCCACTTTTTGTGGCATCTATATGGTTACTCAGCAATTAAACTTGTATAACCCTTACTTCTCTTTAATCCAGTATTAATTTAAAGAAAATCTTCTCCCTCTAAACGAGCTGTCGAACGTTATTTAGCTCCTTATACGAAGTTAGCTGTAATTGGTATTAAAGACTCGAGTCGAGCTAGCTTCAGTGAGGCCAGCAAATGTCTTGGTAAGGCTGAACTGAATAAAATGAGTAATGTTTTTTTAAATAAAAACAAATAGTGGAATTACGTAGATCTTTGTCTGCAGAAAGTATCAAATAAATACTCTTTAAGATTGTATTTATGTTTTGTAGATATTAACAATTACTCCACCGATAAGAGCGCAGATATTTACATGTTATTTACTGAGACTACTTTTATAAATCACAATTCTTACAAACGCAATGTTATCAAAATATTATTAAAACCGAACTAAGCTTCTATTTTCAAATACGCAAATATTTTGCGTGCGCTATTTAAATATTTATTAAATACTGAAAGTTTGCTTTTCTAATGCCTTCCCTTTTACGAATGTGTATGTTTTGTCAACATAATAATTAAAATGATGTTAGCTTAGGCACATTTCAAACGTATGTTTGCTTTCACTTATTTGTGTAAATGCTTTCGTTTTGTTAAATTGCCGATATTAAAAGTAAATTGAGTACGAATTATAATTATTTTTTCTAGTAGGCAAGTTCTATCATTATCAAGTACCTACTCCTATGCAATTTTGTAGTATAAACTTTCTCAAAATTAATACTGTTAAAGTTTATTTATCGGATATAGACATTACTGTGGATTTGTAAAAAAGACACATACGTCATTGTTTATTCGTTTTCTGCGTTGAATTCGAAATAAGTGTATCAAAATTACAGCACAGATCTAAATAGGCTAGTTTCCACTAAGCACAAACCACAATGTTGGTAGTTTCTAGGATTTTATTATGGTTTGAAGATAGCATAAAACTAAATAATTTATAAATTTAAATTAGGATTAACAATATTTTACATAATTTAGTTTGTCTAAAACGCAAATTCGGTCATGTTACCGCAAACGCGTTTCAGAGGAAGTGTCGTCATGCCTTTGGCGATGGCGCGCATTTTTTGCTAGACGCACTGCGGGATACCGCCCTTACCTAGTTGACATTCCACTGATTAGAACTAAGCGCTTTTCGTCAACTTTTATAATGCGCACAGCAAAAATGTGGAATTCTCTACCCGCATCAGTGTTTTCCAATGGATTATAACCCTAAAATTCTGGGTGAGCTTGCTCGATCGTCGTCTCCGTCTATGCCACTGGTCTAACCTGGAGACAAGAGCGAACCCATTTCAAATAAAAAAATATATCATTGACAACTCTTCATAATATTTTGCTGTCAAAAAGACTTCGAAAAAAAAACATCGATTTAAAAAAAAACATAATTAAATAAATAAATGTTGAATATTTAAAAAAACAAGCTATTTTGATTAATATGTTTACTTAGGTAAGGTATCTAGTTTTTGAAATTTAGTCAACTAGCCTATTTTCAGAAGGGTCACGGTAAAAGTTTTTACCTGGTTTGAAATAACCTCCTCATCAGTTTTCAGTTCAAAAGCTCTGCTCATTTGAGCGGAAATAGTGTTCTATACTCTCGTTTACTTTACTGTAAACTTCATCATCATCAAAATTATGAGCTAGTCTTTGTTGGTCTAGCTAGGAGGAGTTTTTTTGCATAAAACCTCCAATTAACCTCCAATTAGATAGTGTGGTAGTTACCCTCTTGCCTTTTACACCTTGCACACACACTGTAAACTTATGTACTTAGTAATGTATATAGATGTAAATATATTATATTTCTAAAGAAAAAATGATATGCTGTAGTTAAAACGCTAAACTAGCGTCTAGAGCTTTTTAACAAATGGATAATTTTTTGGGAAAAGCAATCGATTGGAAGGTGTCCTTATTTAACAATGAGCGTTTGGGTCTATATACAGGGTGTAAAAAAGAGTACGAGCCAAATTGAAGGGGGCGGTTGTCAATCGAGAATAGATTACAGGAAAAATATTTAAAAATAACTTTTTTTTTCGGAACTCGACTCTTATTTACCACACCCCCTTGAATTTGGCTCGTACTTTATTACACAATATAAGGAATTTTAGAGATCTCTTTTTATTTCTTATACAGGGTTCAGAAAAAAAGTACGAGCCAAAGGACACGGTCGTAAATTGCCCCAGAGTCGTTTTATGTTTGGTTAAAGAAAAGCATTAAGAGACTTGACAATATCATTTTGCAAAAAATATATTGAATTTTTAATACAATATTTGTTAATTTACATTGCTTTTATCTAGCGGCATATAAATCTACAAAAAAAATAGGACAACAATTGAACACAATTTCCTGTCCCCAACAATTGTTGTGTTTGGCAGAAAATAGCGGTTTCGAGCACTTATAAGCAAACTGGCGACCGCTTAACGAAATGGCATATTGTGTCATACAATGTCATATAACTGGCAGTTAATTAAATAAGTAAGCGCTCGCAATCGCTATTTTAAGAAGGAAGATGACGTTTGCCTCCCATAGGTACTAACCTTTAAACCAACCAACCTCTTCCTAAAACTTGAAAAAAAAACTGTGACAAGGAACTTTTTTTCGTTGGCTATTGTTTGCGTCATCGTAATTTTCACGCGTTACGCACCCTAGCGGGGCAGTTTTCTATGGCGCTCAGATGGCGCTATGATCTAGAAAGACCTGTGCAAGAGATTGACCCCACACATTTTATTTCGTTTTATGTGAAAACCCCGCTATTTACGGCTTATATTACTTTATATTATTTTAAAAGGCGAAGAAACGAACCCATAAAATTAGTTTTAGTCGTGACGCATGGATTTTTACTTTTGGGGCAAGCAATGTATGGTGCGTCGACCGCGTCCTTTAAGAGGATTGTTAAAAGTCTAGTCTAGAATGGAAGAAAAAAAATATATTTTTTATTTTTCCTGTATTCTTAACTCAATTGACACCAACCCCTAGAATATGACTCATACTGTTTTTTACGCCTTATATATAATGATGATCGCGACAAATGATTGAATTTGGGCCGGTTACAACCTTACAAAACGTCCCCAACTCTATCAACCTAAAATGAACTCTATTGTGCAACCACTTAGTCTTATCTTCGAATCAATTAGTTTAACCGTGTCCTAATCTTCGACGCTTCTTTCAGTGGCTGAACTAAGATTGTCGCTCGCGATTAATCCTGAAGGGTCTGCGAGATCGGCTTAACACCCGATGTAATTAGGTTCCAGGCCACTTTGAAAGGTCTGGGTAGGAAAATAAGATGGTATTTATAAGATTAAATAGTAATAACTGTGTGTGAAATATCAAGCAAGTTTTATATCATTAAGATGGGTAAACATTTATTTAAATGTTTGTGTGATGAACATTAACATTTATACATAAGTCATGGATGTTATACGGATTTAATTATTTATGGGAGACGCCCCCGTCATAATCGTTGTCTGGTACTTCGTAACACAAGGAAGAAAATTCCTCACAACGAAACCAGACAATTGGTGTGTTGTCTGGCGCATATTTACTTTATTATTTATTTATTGGTAATCATTATACAATTTTAGTAAGGCTTTATATACAGAGCAATTGAAATTTGAGCAACTCACCCAAAAGTGACCATGTGCTGAAAATATCCGGATACTTTAACTAAAGTTGTTTCATTCATCTAATATCTGAATCTGTCGTAGGTTAGTAATTTTATTACTTGTTCGGAAAACTTTTTGTACCAAAAACAACAAATAAAAATAATGCATGTATAATAACACATAACCTTCCTATTCAAAATCGAAACCGTTTCCTTGAGGCAAAGAGGCGACTATGCCGGCTGCGTTGCCGCGTTGGATATCAGGATATTGAATCATCATGAGTTACTAAAGGCCCGGTTTCGTGATCGATAGTAACTAATTGTTACCAGTCAATCACAAAACCGGGTCTTAGATAACCATGCATTGATTTCGTGACTAGTATACTGCATTTTTTTTTTACTTTATCGCACAACCAAAATCTTTACAAAAGGTGGATTTCATAACGTAAAAAAACGAAACATTCATAACGTGAATACTGTAAATGTCAGATAATGTTATGAGTAAGTTTGATAACTGCTAATCTGTAAATTACGGGTCATATTGTCCTGAAACCCTTGTTTGACTGTCAAGAACATTTTTTTTTTTGTTTTGTTTGAAGCCCTTTTAATAAAACACGCACGGCGCTAAGACCGGCTGATTTCTAGCTAGTCTAGCTAGGTAGTTTTTTTTTTTCAGTGTGGTAGTTACCCTCTTGCATTACACCTTGCACACACACTGTAAACTTATGTACTTAGCTATGTATATAGATGCAAATATATTATATTTGTTAAGAATTTTTTTTTTGCTGTAGTTAAAACGCTAAACTGGCGTCTAGAGCTTCTTAACAAATTTTTGGGAAAAGCAATCGATTGGAAGGTGTCCTTATTTAACAATGAGCGTTTGGGTCTATATACAGGGTGTAAAAAATAGTACGAGCCAAATTTAAAAGGGTCGTTGTCAATCGAGAATAGATTACAGGAAAAATATTTGAAAAAACTTTTATTTTTCGGAACTCGACTCTGATTTACCACACCCCCTTGAATTTGGCTCGTACTTTATTACACAATATAAGGAATTTTAGAGATCTCATTTTATTTCTTATACAGGGTTCAGAAAAAAAGTACGAGCCAAATTTAAGAGGGTTGTTAAAAGTCTAGTCTAGAATATAAGAAAAAAGAAACATATTTTAATTTTTCCCGTATTCTTAACTCGATTGACCTAACCTAACCCCTAGAATATGGCTCGTACTGTTTTTTACGCCATGTATATTATGATGATTACGACAATTGACGCATACATTACATACCGGCCCAAATTACAACCTATCACAAAACGTCCCCAACTCTATCAACCTAAACTGAACTCTATTGTGCAACCACTTAGTCTTATCTTCAAATCAATTAGTTTAACCGTGTCCTAATCTTCGACGCTTCGTTCAGTGGCTGAACTAAGATTGTCGCTCGCGATTAATCCTGGAGGGTCTGCGAGACCGGCTTAACACCCGATGTAATTACTGCCGTCCATAAGCTATAATGCCGTTTACCGACAAATGGACAAAATTGACTTTTTAATACTATCTGGATCAGAAAAAAATGCTGAAGCTAACACTGTTACTCATATTTTTCTATCTTGCTTAGTTCCTGAGATACAAAAAATAAGAATGCCGTTAACTGCTTTGCTTTAGCGAAATTACAGAGCTAAAATGCAGTTACAACCAATTACTTAGCTAAAACGCGGCTAAGGGATTTTAACTTGTAATTGCACAGATAATTTTTAAAAATTACAACAGTATATTGCCGTTATTAAAAATTTATGTAAAATATTAGACAAAAACGCAGCTAAAGTCCAATAGCGGCATTTAAGCGTTGTATAAGGGGTCTGTATTTATTAAAATAACAGTAGCGAGTAGACCATAAATGCTAATTAAATGTAACAGGCTACGTGATTTTTACAGTTTACACGACTTAAATGCCGTTATCCTACATTCCTAAGCTATAATGCGGTTATGTGCAAAACGTTGAATTGGGTATTCATACATTGAAGAAGGAGCAGTCTGTGAACGGGACAAAGGGTGGGACGAATTTGTCTGCAAAGGCGTGGATCCAAGTTGATGGGTCATTTGCAGGTGTGTTTGTTGCGATAACTAACTGACGAAACTTTTTGATTTGTTTTTAAAGTATAGTGGATAGCGTGAGTAGAGACATGCTTTCGCAAACCTTTCTCTAGTCTTTCTTTTCTCAGTCAGTCTTCTTAGAGAAAAGTCGTCTAACCTGTGCCGTTTTTTTGGTAAAGGACGTAATTCTTCATGGATATATCTCTATTACTCCTTTTTTGCCTCCTTGCTTTTTCGAACAGTGTCTGTACCCTCAGCATTCTACCGGGGAGGTTTTTTTTTACAAATGTTTTTTTTTGGCTACTAGAATCTGCTGACGAGTTTAAGACATCGACAAAATAGGAGTAAGTACAGAGTGAGTTAGAAGTGTTAATGTTTGGTAGTGAGTTTAATCTTTCATCAACAAAGGTAGTAAACGAGGCCCAGTCCAGCTTTTTTAGTGAGTATTTCAAAAGTGGGATAGTAGAATACAAGAGTTAGTCGGCGGCGATGGATCTGGGGCACCAAATGCTCTTTTAAGAAAGCAGTGATATTAAATTTGGGGGCCAGGGAGACATATCGACAGCAAAGGCTGGGTTTTGAAAAGAAGATACCCATGTTGTTGGACTACCTTGTCCAAAATACACAAATTTAGCAAACCCAAAAGATCTAAAAGAATTAATCCAGGAGGATCCGGGGAGTAGCAACCCCCATAGGCGAGGTGTGCGGTCGAATCATTCACCACAAATACTGAAGGAGGAACAGACAAAATGACAGAACTTTGGAACTCGTTTGGAAAGCAAGAAGAAGGGTATTATTATTTTTTATTTTTTTTTAATTATTTTTATTATTTTTTAGGTAAGAAATATATACAGATAGAATATCAATGTATGAAGTTCTCACAGCCACGACATTATTTATCTTTACTATATAAAGGAAGAAAAAGTTGAGATTAGGAAAGAGCGCGCCTTACTAGTAAGGTGCTACCAGCGTCTCTATCGTTTCTATTGTCACGGAGGCATGGGTAACTCGAGACGTGAAAGCGTGATCCGAGAATTAGCCACGTCTCCGAGATAGCTACAACCAACAGAGAATATTAATGAGAAAAATCAGTAAATGTATTTTTGTCCTAATGCTTTTGCAGTTCCGCTGAACTGCCAAATTCATTTTGGCTCAATTGCGAAGAGAAATATTAAGAAAATTGACAGAGTTTTCAGCGCCGTCTGACGGTAGCCTGCCACTCTGAACGGAGACAACAAGAAGAATAAGGCTTATTAGAAAGGAGGATAATCACGTGGGGCAGGTAGAGGGGAGTTAGGTTGCGGGATGGGGCAGAAGAAAAACTTTTATTGTTATCAGAAAAGTACATTATTAGACTACTTGAATACTAAAAATTGTGACCTATTACCGCCCACCAGCTTGGCACGTTACATAAAACACGGTGTGTATTACTCAGGTTCAAGACGGTGTTTTGTTTGCCGTTCAGCTAATATAATTTATAGGTCCACATACCTATGGATTAAGCCACTTCGCCAAATGTTTCCGTTAACCGTGTTTTTATCAATAGCAGAAAGTTAAACTGCTAAATTTAGAAGTTAAAATAAATACATAGTCGTTTGTAATTGATTTCAACACGACATGAAAAAGGAAAAGATTTAATTTTGTATTGTCTTTTATAAGAATCTACGCAAGGTTTTTCGTAACGCTGTAAGAAACATTTATTGATTATTGCCAGTTACTTCTCTTTTGTTATAAGGAATAGCAAAAAATTTAAAATCTGCTAAAATAACAAAATTATGATAAAAAGTCATTGGAATTGATTGCCACGAGGCACAAAAATGGAAATATATATATTTTTTATATAAATTTCGATTTTCTATACTAAAAATGGTTTTATTATTTTTGTCATAAATACATTTTTCTGTATTTTCTAGATTTTCAAGTAACTTATGCCTAGCTTAAATGCCGTTATGGTTAAAGGTTTTGTTTTTAGCTGCATTTTAGTCTTGTATTATACACAAATCAAATAGGCGTACCAAAGACTGCATAATTTACGCGCTAATACGAGACTAAAATGACGTTAACTGACATTAGCTGCATTATAGGCAAGTAATGTCTCGTCAAAAAATAAAAAAGTATTACCGAGGTAAAATGCCGTTACACTATTTAACGGCATTAAAGTTTAGTAGAATTATTAGTTAGAAGCTCGTTTTACAAATTTATCAAAATTATTAAAGATCCAACACTTAAATGCCGTTAAGGTAGCTGTAGCGGCGTTTATGTTGTGTTTATTATGAATTATTGTTATTTGATACTAAACTAAAACGATAAAATTAGAATATTTCAGAACCTATAATACGTAGCGTTGTGTGAGTTTTTGTGATCTATAGTTCTTAAAAAAACCTATCTGATGGTATATTAAAATTACAAATTACTCATTTACTTTTGAAACAGCGATTTTTTTTCCGTTTCCCACCTTTAAACCCGTTTTTCTCGAAATGTGGTTTTTGCACTTAACGGCATTATAGTTTGTGGACGGCAGATTAGGTGTCAGGCCACTTTGAAAGGTCTGGGTAGGAAAATAAGATGGTATTTATAAGATTAAATAGTAATAACTGTGTGTGAAATATCAAGCAATTTTTATATCATTAAGATGGGTAAACATTTATTGAAATGCTTGTGTGATAAACATGAACATTTTTACCTAAGTCATGCATGTTATATGTATTTAAATATGTATGGGAGACGCCCCCGTCATAATCGTTGTCTGGTACTTCATACACAAGGAAGAACTTACAAAGAAACCAGACAATTGGTTATTTTATTATTTATTTATTGGTTATCAATATACAATTTTAGGAAGGCTTTATATGGATTTTTGGAAACAAATTTTTGGACCAAAACAACAAATAAATCTAATACATGTATGACATGAAAAAATTGACTCAACACCTACCTATTCAAAATCGAGACCGTTTCCTTGAGGCAAAGAGGCGATGATGCTGGCTGCGTTGCATATTGAATCATCTTGAGTTACTAAAGGCCCGGTTTCGTGATCGATAGTTTCTTAACTAATAGGTCGTTAATCGTAAATCGTTGCCAGTCAATCACAGGACCGGACCTTAGGTAACCATGCATTGATTTCGTGACTAGTATACTGCATATTTTTTCTTATTTTTACTTTATAGCACAACCAAATTTTTTACAAAAGGTGGATTTCATAACGTTAAAAAAACGTAACGTTCATAACGTGAATACTGTACATCTCAGATAATGTTATGAGTAAGTTTAATAACTGCTAATCTGGAAATTACGGGTCATATTGACCTGATCCACATTTAAAAGGGCATTACTCCAAAACCTTGTTTGACTGTCAAGAATTTTTTTTTTGTTTTGTTTGAATCCCTTTTAATAAAACACGCACGGCGCTAAGACCGGCTGATTTCCCTTGTGAACAGCCCAAATTGTTTTCATAATGAACGTATGATCGTATCTTTTGATCGCGTGAAAAATATTTTGCGAAATGTAAAGGGGAACATATTATAGGGGAATTTTTGTTTGGGCCAAATGAAACGTTGTGTGAAGTTCGTAGATGCAGAGGTAAGGAATACTTACTGGTGTTACAGTTTTCATTAAACGTAGAACATTAAATAATAATAAAAAACTGCATAAATTATATCTGAATCAGAATTCGGTAAATAAGGTACTACTTTCCAAGTTTCAGCTGTGTGATGCTAATAGTTTGAGAATAAAGTGGCTGTGATATACAGACAGACAGACTTGACGAAACTATAAGGGTTCCATTTTTTTCCATCCGGCTACGGAGCCCTAAAAACCATCGCAAATTGCTTTTTTAACGTATTCTCTTTGTTGTACCTTTAATATCTTGTTTTATATCTATATTATTGACAATAATAAATTAATTTAAAAAAAATTTATTAGACGTTTGAGATGTTTTTTTTAAGTTGCGAAAGAGGAGAGGAGGTTGTGAATTAATCAAGGTTCCAACGCATTAGCAACTGGTAAAGCTTTATACCATAAATGAGCAACTTATCTGAGTGACAGGTACTAAAAATATCCGGATACTTTTACGAAAGTAGTTTCATTCATCTAATAGTCTGAATCTGTCGTAGGTTAGTACTTTTATTACTTGTTCGGAAAACTTTTTATTTCTTCTCCTTTGTACTGAGTTTTAAATAGGGCTGCCATACTTAGTAGTTGCGTGTTTTGTTTACTAGGAAGTTATGAGAGCGGGATATTTTCTATTTTTCTTTATAACCATAGTTACAATATAGTGCAATTTTCTGTCAATGAAAAAAAAAATCCTATCTGTTGATTTAAATCTTTAACTCTTTAAGTATAAACGCGAAGATCTTTTGTAAATTAAGTTTCCAAGTCGTAGTCAGAAATAAAACGAAAGTAAAACCCAAAGGCAATATTCAAAACCAAAAATACAATATTGTTTTACTTCGAAATCATTCCAGACGCTTCAAATAATCTGAAACTAAATAATGCCAATAATTTTAGCAGAGATCATGAAAAATTCTTACTACGATCCTACCTTTGATTAAAGGAATATTATAAATGGCCTGATAATGAATTAACATTTGTTGTCTAACTTGACTCTGAAAAAATCTAGCATCTTAGAGCACTAACCGCATAAAAAATCGTAAGAAAATGAAAGTAGGTATAGAGAGGACTTGTGTAATGAGTAAACTTTCTAGTCTAGTAAGAGATGCACTAATATAGTTTCGTTCCGAAGCGCTAGATGGCACTTGCTGTACGCTGTTTCGCGGCAACTTTTACTATTTCCTGGTTCTTAAAAACTCGTCTAATACAAAGTAGTGTCATATGCGTGGCATTCAAGCTTCCTATTGAAGTCATGTACAAGGTGATGTAAACGCTCGCGTTAGAACGGTCTATCAATAAACCATCGGTTGAAAAGCATGGAAGTTCTAAAATAAAGCCGTTTTCTGTTGTATACGCTGCTTATTTACGAAGCCTCCCTGTGACAGTCTTGTTATTATTTGGCATAGCCCTACCCAAAGTTCCAAGGTATTAGGGTCCACATCCACTATTTATCTGAGCACGCAAAATAAATTAGTTAAGTTTGCGGCCACGTACAGAACCACCTTTAATGGAGTCTGTCTCCACTATACGTGACCCTTCAAGCTATACGCCACCATTTTACACTGACACCGTCGTTCTATAGACTGGTTATGAGGTAAAAGGTCAAGTTATGGTAGAATTTAAGAGCTTGACGTAGGTAACTGTCTCTGTTGACATTACAGAACCTTACTGCTTGGCTACTAAAAGTTTTATGGAAGGTCAACTACTTGTGTCCAATTTGAAGACGTATTTCTCTTCAGAGGAGACTATTGTGAAATGAAATGGTTTTAAAGCTTTCAAGTTTCTATTAAATCTTCTTTTCAAAAGCTTTCAATAGAGTGAGAAAAATATTGAATTGAATACTGCAGGTACATGAAAATTTTATTAGGGCTGATTGTTCAATAGTCAGATAAGAAATATTCGTCGAACAAAATACAATATAATAGCTAATTTGAAAACGTCACCTGATTGTCAGCAAACATACGTAACTGTATTTTAAATTTTTAAATCTGTCGCTATATATGTATAATAACAGTCTGATAAGTTTAATCTAACCATTGAAAAATCGGCCCTAAAAGCACAGTAGAAGTTATATAGACTAGCCCAGAAGTTAAGTGTTGAAGTAGAGAAACCATAACATGAATCCATTAGTACAAAACTGGTATGTTTTTGTTATATTATGTACAAAAAAATTGTGTGTAATCCAGAATGGCTTAACAGCTGAATAATTTTATCAACCTGTAGATAAATAACTAATTGTAGTACCTCTAAAATAGATAACCTAGTTAAAGTCAGTTTGTCTTTCCTTGGCGAAGATTTTAAATAAGATTATTTTTATAACGCTTTAAATATTCAGATAGAGAAATTAACCAATGTAGGTCGTGAGACGTAAGTTTTATGATTATCTTATTTTAAAATGAATCATTTCGTTAAAAGGAATGTCAAGACTATTTACAATATTCGCCAAGCAAACAAAACGGACTTTGATTCGTTTTTTAGGGTTCCGTAGCCGAATGGAAAAAAACGGAACCCTTATAGTTTCGTCAAGTCTGTCTGTCTGTCTGTCCGTCCGTATGTCACAGCCACTTTATTCTAAAACTATAAGCATCACACAGCTGAAACTTGGTACGTAGATGTATCTTGTTCACCGCTTTCCGATTCATGTACTAAAAGTTAAAAAAATATATATTTAAGGGGGGGGGGCTCCCATATATGAAACTAAAACCTAAAAAAAATTTTACCCAAACCTATACGAGTGGGCTGTCTATGGATAGGTCTTTTAAAATGACATTGAGGTTCCTAAAACTATTTTTTCTAAAAGTCTAACGTTTGAGATATATACGCTTCCAAAGTGGTAAAATGGGCGTCCCCCCATCTTACTTTTGAACTAAGGAAGTGAAAATTTTGAAAAAAATATATGATGTAGATCTTAAGAAAAACTTTCAACGAAAATTGGTTTGAGCGAAATCGAAATAGTAGTTTTTGCGATATAGCACATTTTTATCAACCGCAAATATAACTATGTCTTTCATACAAACGCTATGAAAAACAAAGTTATATTTGCGGTCAACAAAATATTGTGTTTTTTCGCTAAGTGGAAGTATGAATCCCTAATTCAGTTAAAGTTGGCACGGAACCCTCAGTGCGCGAGTCCGACTCGCACTTGGCCGATTTTTTTATCCGCATGTTGTAAATAATAACTCAATTTAGTATCGCAATACCTTGCACTCTACGAACAAAAGTCCAACACCCGCCTGTAATTTTAAGTTTCAACAAAAACTTTCTGACTATGCATCTTTATTAGTTTGCACTACGCTGCGCTAACCAGGATAATGGAAATTTATGCATACAGAAAAGCGGAAAGATTTCCAGTTTTCAGACGGAAGGTCCCTGGTTCTATTCCCGAAGGGGTTAGAGGAATGACCTTCTTATTTTGGGGTCGTTGCTATTGGTACGGATAGTTCCGAACTTGATGTTGATTTTATTTTGAATTAGTTATATAGATAAATAAGAGATCACGAATTTCATGAAATGTTTCCCAGGCTGAGAGCTGAATGATTTTAATAAAAGTAATTATATTAGGTTTTAGGCATCATCGAACCCTCGAACCCGGTGTTTCGAATGTAAACCGATGGTCAAATATTTATTTAAATATTCCTTTGGGTGTTGAGGGAGAAATATCGCAAAATTGATGAGGTGACGCAGCCTACGTTAAAGAAAGTACTTGCAAAATTTATCAGGATTGCCAATATATAGACGAGTGGTATAGGCACTGGGGCCCTATTTTGAATCATTCGCTTCAAGATGGCGAGTGATTTTCGTTCGACGTAGTGTCAAAAGTCATAGAAAAAAAATCGTTTTCGAACGAAAATCGCTCGCCATATCCAAGCGAGTGATTCAAAAATAGGGGCCCAGGATAGCGTAAGACACAGGGTTCGATTCCTTGTCTGACACAGTAGCTCTTTACAATTGCAATTAATAATATAAATTTCGTGTAGTGAGAAAACACTATAAAAAAACTAAATACTATATACTACTATAGTAAATATACTTTCGAAAATCTAACGTGATAGATGCAAGCATGTTGTATTAATATAAATAAGTAAGATTTCTCGCATGATTATTAACAAAAACATTACACCGTTCATATGTTTTCATTTCAGATGAAACAACTAACAAACGGCTGCGGAACACTCTTCACATTTTCAAACAAATGAGGATGCTGTAAGAAAATAACAAAAAGCTTGTGACATTGTCTTTGACAAACCAGAACGCACAAATAAAAGGAGATCACGTGTGTACGTAACGAGGCGCATTATCACGTACGGGCGGACATAACAGCGTCACGTGACACGTGACATCACCGTAGTTAGGGAAGCTACACACGGACGACAGCTTGCCGGACGTCATATAATGTAGTCTGGAGACAAGAGCGAACCCATTTCATATAAAAGTTAATAAAAAATGGTGACAGCCGCTGAAAAGAGATGGTGTCTTCCAAAGCGAGTTTTCAATGCAATTCTACGGGAAGTCAAAAGTGGACACTTTTAGTATAAGTTGTTCCAATAAAAAACTTAAGCTTCACGAGCTAATAATGGACAGCGCCATCTATTATCAAAACACGGAACTCAATATTGTAAGATAAACTACCTATTCCAACCATCCCAGGCTTTCTCAGAAGGCTAACAGCCTTCGTTGCCGCAGGCCTACGGGAGTGATGCTGGGGATATACAAATGTCTGTCCGTTGTTCTGCAACGCTTGTGCACTCTATGAGCACATGGTGTGGCGATTCTTTTTCCTCCATCATGTAACATCTGCACACGGGGCTGTTATGTGAATTAAATAAATGAATGAATAATTTATTTGACACACAATAGATAATATACATCAACTGAACACCTAATAATTGAGATGAATTGCCATATTCACCATATTTTTTGGTGACTTGGAAACAACACCATGTACATCTAGCTCAAGCTGTAGAACCTTACAGTGTCACCATCACATACTCACTACAGTCACCTTGCTAAACACAGACTGATAAGTTTAAATAAATGGCGCAATCGAAGGACAAAGCGATAGCGATTGCAACGCAAAACGCTCAGCATTCACAGCATTCTCTATTTTCCGGAATTCAGTTGAGTCCCGCAGAGCTATAAACTTGAATCTTTTATGCCATTCAGGGCGATCAATGAGATTTTTCAATTTTTATTTTATTCCGCGAATCGGGTCTGGTTTTCGTGTTTGAGTGTGTTTTTTTGTAATTGAACTGTATAGTTGAGTATGTGTGTGGGTTAGGTTAGATATTCGTGAATATTTTAACATTGGTGAAAAAACGCAATACTTATGATTATAAAAATCTTTGTCTTAGTTTGTTATTATCAATGTGTATTTTATTTAAATCATACGCAATTGATCGATTTGAATAAGGTGTTAAATTTAATTACAAACTATGTTTTTATAATAATAAAGTGTACCGTACCGTACGAATTGTATAAAAATTTCGGAACAAAGAGATACTACGTTTTTTTTTTCTCTTTATTTTGGAGGCATGATCGCTGAAATTTCATGCCTGTTATTTTTTTATCAATACAAGGATTACAGTGACAAATAAAAATTTTCAATAAATTACTATGATATACTATGATTAAAAATAAAAGCTAAGTAGACAAAGCACTCATTAAAATCCAAAAATAACTGTCACAACTTTCCCATTATAAAATACAAATAAAACTAGTTACTACAGAATTTTCCTCGCTCCCTGTCGGCTCCGAGACGGAAAGCTTTTAATTACAACATTCCAAAGAACAACAGTTCTATTACCTAAGTAGCGAAAAATAACGTTCCCCCTTAGGAATTCTTGTTGAATGTAAAAAGTTTCTAATTAAACTACTGTAGCGGTGCTGAGGCAGTAAACGAGTGGACGTCGCGTGAAATTGTGCTGGACTGTGCGGCACGGATGATTGGCTGCTGGGCCTCAATTCTCGTGTACGAAAGTTCGTATACGAAAAAAGCTCCAAATAAGGGAAGATAGTGTGATGGTCCCTTTTAGAATCGGGGGTATCCCACCTCTTAATACCCAGTCAAAAGCCTTTCAATAATCTTCCCTAATTTCGAGTTTTTTATGGAAAAAACTCTACCGATAAGAGCCTGGCTCTTTTTTTAATTTTATTTATGACAACCAACAAAGCATACACCACGCATTTACATACTTAAGATTAATCAGTCAGGTATCAAACGAATGCCGAGAGTCGCATAGCAATGGATTTTTTATTGTGTCTCGTTTACACATACTTGACGAGTTAAAACGCATTATTACAAAAATAGAGCTGAATACAGATTAGGTAAGTAGAAAGCAGGTAGAATTAAACAAAATCACATGTTTTTTTTACAATTTCTTAAAGGACTTTGGAATTTATATTCAGGGATTGTGACTTGGTTTTTAATTTTTAACGAAATGATGGCCACGACTGAATCCTTCAAAAATCGATAGATCACATGAATTTAAAATATGTATATTTTTTGAAAACTTCGTAAAATTTCAAATTTTCGAATTAGATGTAAAAATAATATTCAAGCGTTCTTTACAGCCTTTTTATGGCTAAACGTGATGCTTTATGAAATTTTGTTATAGACTTATACTATTTGTAAAATAATGCAAGGAATCCTTTTTTATGTTTTGTTCATGGCCGCTACTTTCGAACAAAATTAAAATAGCGGACAGAAAAGTAAGCCAATGACCTTTTCACTCAACAAAATAATTACGTAGTCACTTTTGATCCAAATCAAAAACATTCCAGACACAAAGCACATTGGCCAAATTGCTGAATGCTGACTGACTGGATTTCTCACAGATCAGTGCGTCCTGAATGCCATAGGATTGGTCAGTATGTATGTACTCGTATGTCTTTCTCAGTAAATACGGCATGTAAATAAATAAATAAATATGCGCCAGACCACAACGATTATAACGGGGGCCATCCATAAATACTTAAATACATATAACACCCATGACTTAGGTACAAATGTTCGTGCTCATCAAACATTTGCCCCTTGCGGGATTCGAACCCGCGCCGGCCTGTGACGGGATGTGAATGAATCTTTATTTCGGACAATAGCTATAGCAAACAATATAAAACACAAAACTACGAATAATAAATATTCACAAATAAGAAATGATAATAATTGATTAATTTAATTTCACTAGAATCAAATTCTATGTAGGTTATGCATACTTTTACGATCTGACCCATAATGGTGGCCAATTGTATATATAAAATGGCAAATTATTCCACAAATCATCAACTTATATTTATTACAATGTAAAAAAATATTGTTTTTGAGTTGGTTATTGTCATACCTACTGAGAAAGTGAGAAAGTGAAGTAGAAACTTGACTTACGTTGAATAGAAAAACAAATATGGTGCATTGTAAAGCACGTAATTTACTGCATAATGTTTTGCACGTATAACATCGAAGATCAGATTAATAAATATTATCAAAGATACATTACCAAACTGTTATTATAACTCAAATCCTGCTTAATAGCTTTAATTAGTAATAAATGAAACTGAAACTTTTCTAACACAGATGATTTATTAAGTCCGTAAGAAGAAATCTAAAAGAAAAGCGTAAAAAATAATGGGAGTAATAAATTATTTCTTTGGATGATCCTTTTTCAAAAGTTGTGTATTTTTACCTAATTAAGCCTTGAAAGAAAAACGGAGCTATAAATTAGTCTTTCTATAATTTAAGTTAGATACATAAAGCTGTCCTTATGATTATAATTAGAAAATCTTCGTTAAAATCATGATGATTTATCGCGGCTCAAAACTCATGATTTAATGCCTTCTCATAAACAATAGGCTCCTTTGCTATCCATCAAGAATTTGCGTGAACGACTGGTTTCTGATACAATGCATACATCAATTCAACCGAGGCTACAACAAAGAAGTTAGATAAGTACTAAGATGGATGTTGCTATGATTGATTTCATAATAAATTGCTGAATAACTGTTTTTATTTAATTCACACTTTTATAATGAACTAAATGAATTACTATGTAACTTATTTAGTTTTAGAGTGGCGTGTGTTTATCATCAATCAATATCAACAACTTTTGTTCTTAGCAAGCATGCATCGTAACAGCATATCTACCTATTTAGCATTAATGTTATTCAATGCAATGTATAACTTGCATAAAGGATACAATTTCGCTGCACCCATTGCCAACTCTCTGCATGACCTATAGGTTTGACTGGCAGAGAATTCTTCTAGCATTATGTCTACTTTTGTACAATTCTTTTTGGTGCAATGAAGTCTTAAAAATTATAAAATAACACTATCTATATAATGTCACCTCGTTTTAAGTGATAGATAATATTTAAAAGGCCGATTCAGCACAATAAATTCATATTTTTTTGTAGAAAACACTTTGGGTTTTTATCCGCTAGTTTTTGAGAGAATTTGAGACTAATTTAGAGAATAAGGTTAGTAAAAAAGACGATTTGGGCATTGAATTGAGAGAGGCGAAGTCGGCTTCGTAGATTATTTTTTAAAATTGTCAGGAAGCTGTTTAAAAAAATATTGTCTATGTTAAAGAAAATAATAAAAAAATAATTCTCGATTTTCCAAAAAGTAATTAACGTGTCCTGTTTCTATGATGTATACAAAGCCACTGTTAAAATAATATCACTTAAAATGATTTGACCTTACATAGTCTTGCTGCATTAACTTTGACTCCCACTTATTTCTACCTCATTTTAAGGTTTATAATTAAACGCTAGTGGCGAAGCCGAGTAAACATTGAGATTTTCGGTCACAGAATCTGCGGTTAAACTGTGGTTTAATTAACCGGTCCCTGTTGAAATAATTTATGTAAAATACGAAATTGTTTTCGTGCGGTGTGTGATACGAAATCACTGGAGAAATTGAATACAGGGATGCATTTTTAGTCCGTCGTAAAAGTAGAAATGAATAAACTGGATTCCAAAACAACGCAAATATGCATAGTAAAAAAAATATATATAAACAGGTGCAGTTTTATTTGTATCTGGATTTAAGGTGTATATGTTGATGTTGGCCATAATATATTGTAGACAAATGTTAAATGGCGATATCATTTTCCCATTTCATAAAGTTTATAATAATAATAATAATAATAATAAATAATAATAAACGTTTATTTCAGGCAACAGATATTGAAATACAGGCCCATAAAATAAATACCTTACAGACTAACATACATACAATATGATCAAAATTAAATACAATTTAAAAACAAACAGAATTTACACGCTACTATGTGTGTTGTTCTTGGTGTCGTGTAGACTTCCGCGAAAACGCCGAAATACAACACCCTTCGGCCAAAAATCTTCCTTCATGAAGGTCGTCAACGTTGCAGTCGGAATTCTAATCACAAAGGAATTAAAATTAATTATAAAAATCTTAAAGTTTTTAATTTGGGCGAATATAAGAAAATAGTGAATAGGCTGTTACTAGTCAGGCATGATCCATCCTAGGCCACATCATCACTTACCATCAGGTGAGATTGAGGCCAAATGTCTGCCTAGATTTATTATTAAAAAAAATTGTTCTTGTTTTCATCTTGATGAAATGGTTTTCCATAAACAACAAAAAAGACTCTGACTGAATACATCAAAAATTATCCTAAACGATTTGCATAAAAAACAATGAAGGTTGATTTTTCAAACTCAGTCCAACAAGTCCTAACATAACACGCCAGTATGATAATTTCTGTTTACGAAGAAAATATAGGTTACCAAAGTTGGAATATTCCTTACTTTTACAGGTTCTTACACGTGGCCGCCAGTTTCCTGACGATATAAGTAACAACAGCCACCAACTTTCCGTCGGCGTGACGTCGATGCACCATTGACGCGCCGTCGACGGGTCAGCGGCAAATTTTCTACAGTGTACAATGTGGTTGCCAATGTGCTACTAATAGTCCCCCTAGCCGATTTCGACTACGGTAGCCAGTCACAACGACTAACCGACTGCGCGGGACATTTCATAGTGCACAAGTGTGTGCGCAAACACAGGTCCACTCTCTATAAGGGTGAAACACCGCCAACTTTCAAACTCCGGGCTTCCCTGAGAATTTCTGAACTGAAAAACCCAGGTTCATATTTTTGGCCCGACCCGGGAATCGACCCCGCGACCCGGGACCCGCTTTAAAATACGACCCTCTAACCGCTGCGCCACCGAGGCAGTTGCGATGTGCTACTATAGTAGTACTAAACACTCGCTTTCTCTGTGGCCATAAATCATTCATGATTTAGGGAGTGAGCCGTGCGCGTACGCGCTTATAGATAGCTGTGCAGTGTGCAGTGCAGCACTACACCTCCCCGTAAGGCCTGTGAGTGTAAAGGAGAGATAAGAATGCGCTGTCGCAGTCCCACGTATTATTTCCGTAGAGGAAGCGAGTGTTTAATAACGCCGTTAGTCCGCGTTCGCATGCGACAGCGATGTAGCTGAATGATACCGACAAGGATGCAACTGTCACAGCTATGTTGAGCGAGACATAGCTTATGCAAATATTTCATGCCGCATGCGAATGTATTGTTGTACTAACGGCGTTTGTAACCTCAGCCACAGTAAGTTGAAAACTTTCCTATCTAGAATTTCTACTGTACTTTCGTATCCTAACCTAGTACGTAAAATTTATCAGTAGCCATCTCTTATTCAATCTAATCCGAACCAGATCACGTATGTTTGCGGGGACTGCGTTCCGTTTGCTCTTACAAATTCTAAACAGCCACGTGGTTTCGTATTTTGGCGAGATTAATGCTGTTCTTTTGGGGTGCTATTATGCAAATTGTATCGATAGTTAAAACAAGCAAGAAAATTTCCTACTTCGAAACCATGACAATTAGTGTGTTGTCTGGCGCATATTTATAATTATTTATTTGTTTATACATAGTTGTGATAGATTCAAGAGCCAAATATCTGTTTGCTTTAGTTACTTGCTGTACGTGTATTGGAAAATCAAATCATACTTATTTAGTAGTCGACTTCCTTAGACTATCTTTAAAGTTGAATAAAAAAAATAAGTTGCCTTATGTCTCATTTACCTTTCATTTTAACAACTCTGCTTTTACGAAGAATTTTGTTAACAATTACTTCTTACTCTTCTAATATCTTATAATATTATACTATAATATAACATTATTATTTATGCTTAAATCTGATATATTAAATAGGTACCAATTCCATTCATAATGTGTTTCTCATTAAGCGTGTATTTTTTTATTCAATGATATTATAGACATCGAGAAACGAACATCACTATCCTAAACGGGCAGCTGTTGGGCGTTCGCCAGCTTCTATACTTTTCCTAATATGTGACGCTAATGCCACTTATTGTGCCAAATTAAACCCTAAAGCTAACAGTATAAAGACCATCGTTATTTAGTTCTGCGGAATCCGTTGAATCTCGAATTGGTGGTCTGCTGATAACTTGGCGCACTCGCGCTAATCCAGTTTGAAGTGGCGCGATAATACTAGTGGCTTTGGTATAATTTGTACTACTATCTACAGATGGTGAGGATTTTAGCGTAATAATAGTACTTACTAAATAAAGGCATTTGTATTATAAGTAATATTAATAAATGTAAATATATATGCGGGCAACACACCAATTGTCTTGGTATCGAATTAAGGAATTTTCTTCCTTGTGCTACGAATACCAGACAACGATTTTGACGGAGGCGTCCCCCATAAATACTTATGAAAATCCATGAGTTCGGTACTAATAAAAATCGGTAAATGTTCGTGCTCATCACAAAAACATCTCCCCTTGCTGGATTCAAACCTGCGATCGCTGCCAGAGCGCTTGAGAACAATAGAGCCTGGATTCTTGAAAATAAGCCTAAAATTAGCGAAGTTAATATTTAACCGATATCTGACTGATATTTGAATGCAGGCCCTTTTTATATTTTTTGTTTATTATTGATGCGCATTAGTGGAATTTTCTAGACCATTGTAAAGAATAAGCATGTATATGTTTTAATATCTAATAAGAAATTTATTCAATTAAATATCAATAAGCAGTTTACGAGTAACCTCAATATGATCTGATTTAAATTATATCAGTTTGATGTTATGAGAAGATCGAGCTTTTATGGCTAGCTCATAAACTTTGTTAAGGGGACGCACTATCTTGAAATTAAATCTCCATCGTGAAATGCTGTATTTTAACCGTTATATCCACTACAAAAAAAATGGCACTAAATTATTGCACCTTAAGTAAGTAAGTCTTTATTGTGTATATGAACATAGCTTACTAAAGTTCTTATAAGTAGATACATATCTCTTAGTTCTACCTTTTTAAGGCGTATACACACACATGCACACCTTCGCTAAATGCCTACTAAAAACCCCTTTAAAATAATATTAAAAAATAGACGTCTTGCTATGGAAAGTTTACTATTTTAATGAAACCAATGAAGCGACACGGTCCTTCTTCCCATTAAGGAGCCGTGTTTGGTGTCTTGAAGCAGTTTATAGCTACGACAGGTGATAGAATCGACTCAATGGACTGCACACCAACTAGTATTGAGGTAAGCAACCTCAATCTATAGTATGCTTGCATGACTGCACAGTGCGCTCCGTACTCCGGTCGGACAAAGAGAAATTTGCATACAGTGGCAACACCGAACTGTTTTCGATAAAGAACACTAAAACATTTTAACAGAAATTTCGGTGCCTGTGTTTACAGTTAAACAAAAAAACACAATAACAAGCAGTGTATATCTGTGTTCAATAAAATATCGATAGCATTTTTACATTTACTTTGTGTAATTTCTGTGTGGGTTCGAATCCCGCGTCGGAAATTTGTTTCTGGAATACTCGGAATCTGCTCGGAGTCGGGAAGTTGATGGTGATTACCCCTTCGTGCCTCGGAAAGCACGTTAAACCGTTGTTTCTTGCGCCTGATCTCTCGTCGGTAATGTCAAGTCAGCCGTCTTACCAAATTAATGAGAGTGAAGGAGAGAGAAAAGAGAGTGCACTTGTGTATCGCGCACACATCTGGAGCCCTATTTTTGTACACTCGCGTCAAGATGGCGAGTGATATTCAATGATTAAAGTCGAATTTTGGAATAAAAAGCAGTTGTAATCTACACAAAAAGGATTTGAAAAATCATTGCTCAAATTTGTGTGTACTCACAGATGTGAGTACACACAAAATTGAGCAATGATTTTGATTTTGATTGTGAGTGTTTTCTTTTGATTTTTAATGTGTTTTCGAACGAAAATCACACGCCATATCCAAACAAGTGATTCAAAAGTAGGGTCCTTGGGCACTTTAATATCTCCAGCGTTATTTGATCGCAATAATCCTTTTTATTTCAGCTAACATAAAATACAAATGACAAAAACCATTTTGTCTCAACTCATCACTTTTGATGTCCCAACCATTATGATCGGATAGAGATTCGCCTTAACAAAACAATATAATATAGATTTGTGGTCAATATCCAAGATGGCTCGTAACAAGGTTCCCATACCTTTGGCGGATTATATAAAAGGAACGGAACATAAAATGTTACAAGGTGCGCCTTTATCACCAACAATGAATAATATATCTATTGATATTGTTGATATTGCCAGTCGCAATATTTATTATTGCCTTTTTCATAGCATCGGTTATCGATAAAGTCTTAACTATCGTAAATAAAAGTTAATGAAATGGTAGCATTATGCGCTCGTAAGAATAATATTAAGTATGAAAAATATTTTCTTTCTAATGTATAGCATATTATTTCATAACATAACATTAGTCTTTATGATTTTTTGGGATAAGCTGATATTTTCAGGTATTTATTTTCTTATCTATATTGGCTCTTTGAGAAAAAGTAATATCAAGACAAAAAAATGAATACTAAAGGTAATATACATTTAATAATCTAGACGGCAAAAGGCAATTTTATATTAGTGCCTAAGTTGGGTACATCCACAAAGTATAATTTTGTTTTCATGCTATAATTCATATCTAAAACAACAAAAAATAATATTATTCTATACCTTACATGATTGGCTCTATTCATTTGCAAATCAAAAAACTTAACACACAGCACTGAGTTAAATGACTAAAAAATAACTAATGAGTAAAAATACGCATTTTCTGTATTTTTCTAAGCTCTATGTGTATTTGCAAGGACAAGATATCTTTAAAAATATTGCATCTGTCATGCCACTTAACTTTAAACCATCTTGTCACATAACCTTTGCATCGATATACTAAAATCAACTCAACCGCAAAATTAACGCCAATAAACTACCATAACATGTATTGGGCGCACGAAACATAGCGCCAAGTTTCACCTTCGTTACTGAACCCTGACAGATTGTATTATAGAGATCGGCATCAAAGGGATCAAGATGAGGTTTCGACGGAACCACCCACTGGTGAATATTGTTCACGGGCTAATACTAAAACTTTATGAAACTATGGTAATGATAACATAAGTAAATAACTTGGGTACGATGATTTGGCAGAAAAGGTACCTACGTTTTCGCATTGCGTCACAATACTTGTTAGTTTCCTACTAATATTTTAAATGCGAAAGTTTGTGTGGATGTACGAATGCATATTACTTCTTCACGCAAAAACTGCTGAATAGATTTTGCTGAAACTTTACAATAACATAGCTGGTTGAAGCTGTTAGTTAGAATTAAATCTAAACCCGTACTACCTCTCGTATAAATAAACTGAGTTTATAGTACGCGTACTATGAGCATTCAATATCATTTTTTTAAAGTGAAATTATTCATGTGACATCGAATTGGTGTCACTTATACAAAGTCAGTGCGATACTCATCAAATTTTTTATCGATGTCTGATGCTACGATGCTACTTAGATAAATAGGTTGACGCGAAAAAAACTGACTTACTTAATTACTAGGGTGACTCAGCGACCCAAAGTAAGTCTTGGCCTCCGACACCAGATCACGCCATGCATGCCATGATCAGTCTTGCTATAGTTCTTGCCAGTCGCTATGGCCGAGATTGAGCAGGTTTTGAGCTACAACGCCCTTCCAGCGGTACCTAGGACGATCAACCGGGCGTCTCTCATTTTGTTCCAGGTCCCAGGTTCTCTTTACGGTGAGATCCTCTTCCATTCTCTCTAAGTGTCCGAGCCATCGAAGCCTAGCTGCTTTGGTTTCACCAACGATCTCGATCGAAAAAAATACAGTAATATATTTTTTGCACTTGTGATAATATGTATCATGTTTGGCGAACATAACTTATTTAGGCCTTTCTCTATTATTGAATGACTTGAGAAATATACTACTTTTAAGTTCATCAAATCTCACTGAATGTGTGAACAAATCAATGCAGAATTAATCAAATGCCTGTATCAATATGAGTAATTTAAGGCTTGCGTAGTGTAGTGCGTCACAACTGTCCGATTCAATCAGAACAGACGTGGCTTAATCCGCATTTGATTGGACCTCAATCGACATGTTATGCAGGCTGCCTGCATATTTACTAAATACGGTACTGGATGCAGAAGCTGGATGTTTGTGTGGCAGTACTACAACTGCTCCTTTAAAATTGCATAAAATATTTTTTTCTAATTAATGAAAATCACTGATAAACACGGAAAAAATTGCCAATATACAAAAATGCCTCAGTTAGGATCTCTATTGTATGGCGCAAACTCTCATTACACAGATCTTATATTATAAGTTACTAGGAATAATGCCCTCGTATAAACATCATATAACATGTTTCTTATAACCATTTCTATCTATTTATCGCCAATTCAATAATATACGCACTCATACTCTACGTTTGTACGTAGAAGCAGTCATGTAAAATTTAGGGGAAGCGGTCTTGTAACTTAACAGATAACATTAAACTTCTGTATAACTTCACATTCATAATGTCAAGTGCTAAGAACCCTTATTCACCGTACCCACCTGAATAGTAGTTTTCCGCCTTCCGAAAAGCCAACCTTCATAAAAAAGGGCAACTAATCAAAAGAGGTAAGTTCCCAGCTAGGTTGTTAGTAAATACGCCGCAGGGGCAATCTGTTTTGAATAATTCAGTCCAGCACACTGTGTAATGAGTAGACAGCAGAAAGCTGGAAAATAAAAGCACTAGGCACGGCCCTGTCTTTTGAGTTTTTTGTGTGTCACATTGCTATGAAGTTTTCATTTATAAGCTGAAAAAAGACAGTTTGCTTATTTTTTGTGATTTTAGGATGAAATTTTACTTATGATAACGCTTTATTAGCGTGTAGAAACAATATTTTGTTGTTATAATCTATCTATTTTGATTTAAATCTATGTTAGGTAACTTTAGTTTTTGCGGATATTGCTAACAATAATTTTGAATTAAAACTAAGAGTTTAAATTAACGAATTCAATAGGCCGTTCATACGTTTTGAGAATAAAAACGTCTTATATAAAGTGTTCTCGTTGATTTCCCTTGTACTCACTCGTTACTATTTTTAGGGAGGTACTGAATTAGTCTCTGTCTTTTACAATCTAGTTTACAATATTATTAATTAAATATTTTCAACGGTTATAATTTGATTATAACCATCTACTCTATTTCACTGGCAGTGAAGAGCTCACTCTGTAGAATCAACACAACATATTCAAACAAAATAATAAATTAATATTCCATTCGTTACAGTAAGGGCCTGTTTCACCCTCGACGAATAACGAATAATTCAAATTTGGAATGTCATTTCGAATGAAGTAGTAGACAGATGAAAGCCAACGGGAACTTGTTCAGACATTGTAAAACAGGCCGTCCTTATCTAGTATTCACTTAACACAAATATGAATGAACTACAAGAAAACAGCAGGAACCGAACTACTGTTCTTGAATTATTGATGTGGCTTGAATAATGCATAGCAGAGCATGCCCGAATTTAGGGCGCTTACAGATTAAGCTTCAATACTTGCATTCTTAGCCCTGAGAATAAAAACGTTAGTAGTAAAAGTCATTAAAAGCAACAATGTTTAGTCACGATCCTGTGCCATGGTGAGTAAACGCCGCCATCAAATAAGCGTTCCAATGGTATTGGGTAGCAGCAACATAAGTACTGGCAGACGGCTGAAGATATAAGAAAGTCTTTTGATTTTAGAGGAGATTATTAGCCCTCGGTTCTTAAGCTGCTGTCTGAAAGGCAAGAGGAAATCAACCACACTTTCGTTCCGTTTTATGGAATAACCTCCACTGGCAAGAGCCTTGCTCTTAGACAAATTCAGAGGAAACGGGCTTCTTATGGGTGAACAGCCTGTCTTGTTCACAATGCTTGAAACTTGGATTCAAGAGCAACTACTATATGCAGGATGCCTACTATTCAATGTGAACATTGATGAGATATGTATTAGTGGACGTATGCAGTTTTTTATATTTTTTTTTCCATATTTTACATAGAATGAAATCGTGTTAGTTACACTACTTATAACTTGTTGATCAGGTCAACCGAATTTCATGATTTTTAATTTGTTGTATTTGCCTTGGCCTTCTAGGATAAAACAACTACCTACATAAAACGGGGCCGGGGGGAATCAAAGATCGCTGGGACCGCTAGTATTATGGACAACAAAACAGCACCCTGGATGCCTCTAACGCCTTACCTACGAGGGGCCTTATCCGACAGCAAAATGCTAGATTTCAACATCGTTTCCGTTTATCAACGTTTCGTTACATTATTAACCTATATTATCGTGCAGGATTCATAGTTTGCGTTTCGTGGTTAGACTAGTGGTCATTTCGGATAGTTGGTGAAATTTCAAGTAGGCGTGGTGTCTACAATTAATTAATTTGCGTCCTTAGGCATCGCAAAATACGGCTTAATCTCGACGGGCTTTGTTTTTGAATCATTCGTGGTAAAATTGCGTGTGATTTTCGATGAAAACCTCCATTTTGTGAGTACTTACGTTTAGATTTTGCTCTGATTTTGTTGAAATTTTAGTAACGAAAATCACACACCATATTATTATGCTCCTGATCTAGCTCTGGTCATGTCATCAAGTGTCATGGTAATATTATCTATTCTGTGTATAAGAGTGGAGTGATAAACATACATACATACATGCTTTTCTGACTTCTGCCTGCCTTACTGTTCTTACATTTAGGGTCTTTTTTTAAGATTTCATAAGTTATTGAAAAACAATTTCACCTCTGCGACGATCACAAAATGATACTAAGTCCAAACAATTTACGACACCATAAACAATTTTAATCACGTAAGTGCTTTTAAAAGATCATAAAGTAGATTGCGGTTCTCGCATCTATTGGTAATTTTCACAAGATCTCAGTTTACGATGCCATTACCAGTTTTAACCACACATAGAATACGTTTTTACACCAAACACCGTGGCTAGTGATGGTTGCGTCGGTGATCAAAAATATCGACACAGAAATCGATGTAAGTAAAATTTTACTTGTATTTTCGAAACTTGATCAAACGAAATGTGCGGATATTAAACTCACAATTATCGACAAGAAAAATAAGTACAATTACTGACAGTACAGTCTTAAAACTAATATTAATCGCGCTTACAGCACCTTTGTTATCTTCAAAAGAGGATCACATTTTTGATACACCATTTCAAGCATTTTTCGAAAGATAATAATAATTAGAACTGAAGTTATACGCGTTTAAAAAATCGACCAAGTACATTGAGAAAAGGTAGGTAGAGACTTTGCGCTTCGCTTGTCTCGGCTTTGGCAGATGTAAGTGGGAAGGGTTCAGTGTATGAAAGGTATGTAAAGTTCTGCTAAAAGTAGGTTCATCAATTAATTATCGTGACAGTGACTACGACTCTCATTTAAGAGTTAACACAGGCTCATTACCGCACTTTATTGACATCAAAAAGTTATCGATACATACTTTAACACATCCCTAACAGTAATAAACAGGACAATTGCCGTTATATTTAACAGCCGTATTTACGACTTGATTCACCGTTTTGTACAAACATAAAAACGTAGATATCCCCTGTAAAAACTTAAAAGGGGGTGTAAAATCTAGTTTTGGCTTCATATTTTTGTGACGTGTCTGAAAAATCATTTTACGACGCTTCGTCAAAACTGAAATAGCATAAAATCATGGTACTTAACATGAAAGGTATAAAATGCAAGCTTTCAAGCTCCATACGAAAGGTGTTTAAACCTTTCGCTATTAAGGTATAGTTTTAGGCCTGGTTTAGTGATCGATTGTTAACTTAACTAAGGGCCAACCCACACATACCATGACCACACCACATCGCAGCAAAATATAAGTAGTCAAGCAGTCGCCACCGTGTGAATAGTGTGGTTGCAAAATGTGGTACGTGTGAATAGTCCTATTAATTTTCAATGTAGAATATACGCCGACGTGGTGAGGGTGTGGTCATTGCGTTGTTGTGGTATGTGTGGAGTGGCCCTATGATTTTTAAGAAACCTTTAGTTGAATAACTACGGTGTGTGATTAGAACAAAAAGCAACTTTACCAATTGGCTTTAAAAAAGCAATTCTGTAAATTGATATAGGTTTCTTTTACCCAAAACATGCACAGTCGTGATAATTTAACCGCTGGAAATGACTCACCATTAGTTAAGTTAACTATCGATCATGAAACCGGCTCTTAAAGGTACTTGATGCTATGGAACCTTAACACTGTAAAAGTAGCAAAGTATAATTGAAAAGAGCCGGTTTTAATTATTTATTTATGGTGATTTTTATTTAATTATGCGTCCGCTTTGCATTCTGTTGACTATAAGTTAATATTTCATAGTTTTTGACAGTTCACTTTAAGAAAGTCTTCTGAGGAGAAAATCTTCGCGTTACCCCCGAACTATAGTAAAATATACGGTAAGACTTTAAGCTTAGGGTTGTTTATTAATTGTTGTGTATTTTTCATAAGTTAAGCAGATGCCCCAAGTTTTTTCTTGATTTCAAACATTCCGTTTAGTTAGTGCCGTAAGCCGTGAATCAAAGTTGCATTTCATTAATTAAAGCTAAACTTTTCTTTGCCTTCCGTCGAAAAGTAAGTAGCCTATTTTTTATTACTTTAATTATATCCTGTTTTGAATTTTTGTAAAAGGTTAGTTTTTATCATCATCATCATCATTATCATCCAAAGGACGTCTACACAATTATATGTCTTACAAATAACTAAGGGAGATGTTTTTATTTTAAGGGGAAAATACTAACACCTTGTAAGTACATGATAGGTATATAAAATTTAATGTAAACCTTATGCCTTTTTAAATAATTTTATTTGAATACTAAAACTACTACTACTAATCTTGTGTGTTAGTACGGTGCACAGGTAATAAGTATTCGGAATAATACTCGTAGTAATATTCTATGCCGTCCGATAACATGAAGAGTTTGACAGCTGTTTGACATTTCTTGTAGTTAAAATATTTTTTGAGGTCACCTGTGAAAGTCCCCAAAGACACTAGCCCGGTTTTGATAATATGCCATACTAAATTTTAATGTGAAGCGTTTTACCATAACTTTTTTTGTAATATAAAATTCATACCTAATACATGTGATTGCTTATTCGATAACCCCACATATTTTCATATATTGTCTATATTAATATGTAAATTACTTTAACAGTTTTTATTTAATATAGAATATAAATCAATCACGATCAAAAGTTTGTAATTTGAACTTGTTAATTAATTTCATAGTCTGCTGGCTTGATTTACAAACGGTGCCAATGAACGGTGACACGGTTTCAACAATTCGTTTAGCGATACATATTTGAAATTTAAACCGTGGCTTATTAATAATGTCAACAAGATTTGCAATTTAATATTAACAGGCTTGCCAGCATTGCAGTTCATCATCATCACCAAATATAAGAGCTAGGCTTTTGTCGGGGGGAGTGTGATTACGAGTAATTAGGTTAATTACAAATTCGTGTAAAGGAAATGTACAATTTAGGCGGTCTTATCGCTATAAGCGATCTTTTCCAGACAACTATATATTTTCCTTTTTAGGGTTCCGTAGCCGAATGGCAAAAAACGGAACCCTTATAGTTTCGTCAAGTCTGTCTGTCCGTCCGTATGTCACAGCCACTTTATTCTGAAACTATAAGCATCACATAGCTGAAACTTAGTAGGTAGGTGTATCTTGTTTACCGCTTTCCGATTCAGATACAAAAAGTAAGAAAAAATAATATTTAAGGGGGGGCTCCCATACATGAAACTAAAACCAAAAATTATTTTTTTACTCAAACCTATGCGTGTGGGGTGTCTATAGATAGGTCTTTTAAAATGATGTTGAGGTTTCTAAAACCATTTTTTCTAAAAGTCTAAGGTTTGAGATATAGACGCTTCCAAAGTGGTAAAATGGGCGTCCCCCCCATCTAACTATTGAACTAAGAAAGTGAAAATTTTGAAAAAAATATATAATGTGGATCTCAACAAAAACTTGCAACGAAAATTGGTTTGAAGGAGATCGAACCAGTAGTTTTTGAGATATTGCACATTTTTATCAACCGCAAATTTAACTTTGTCTTTCATACAAACACTATGAAAAACAAAGTTATTTTTGTTGTCGCAATATATTGTGATGTTTTCGTTAAGTGAAAGTAAGTGGACCCTGAATTCAGTTAAGGGTGGCACGGAACCCTCAGTGCGCGGGTCCGACACGCACTTAACCGGTTTTTTATTTTATCCCTTTTATCTCTATTTATATCACCTCGGCCCGACCCCGTCACGCCCGAACCCGTTTCATGGTTTATTATCATATTTAGGACGGTACAAATCATCAAAATCGGTCAAGCCGTCCTCGAGTTATAAGTGGCGTTACTAAAATGACTTTCATGGTCATAGTAGTATATTGTCACTATTACTCTTTCGATATAAACTGACTGATGATGGCCGTTCTAAAGTTTTCCTCCCATCTGTGTTTTCGTTCAAATTGGCCGATTTCCAGGGGTCCACGCGCCACAATTTTGTCTAGATTAATCGTTACTACTTTTGCCAAATGCACTCTAAAGCTCGGATTTATTGCGGGAATTTTGCGTGTTTTCGCAAATATTGTATGTCATTTGTCGTATAGGATCAGGGGGCGTATTGCGATCCAACTTAATCCGTTCAATTCCGAGGCAGTTCAATTCCGACTTAGTGTAAACGAATATTATTAATGTGATAATATTATGATAATACTACAATGGTATGAATATTAATATTTATATTGTAATATTATTGTAATATTATCAATATAATGCGAAATTGCAATAAGAATTGCTACTTTGACAGCAAAGCACAACGTTTTAACTGATAAAAACTGCATCGCAATACGCACCCAGAAAGCTTTGCTACTAACTCGCTAGTGGGTTAGAAATGTTTGACTGATACGGTGAAAGTCACTTTTAATTTAAAGCCACGGATGCATAGTCCGCCGGCGGCTGCGTAATCAAAAGAATGACAAAATAGTGTTCACAAACACATCCATGAGGGGTAACTTACAAACGGTGTTACAAACAAGAACCCTTTGAAGAATAAGAAATAAGAATAATAAGAAGAACACAAGTGCTAAATCAACCATACCAACCATTGCCTCGAGCAAAACTTGTGGCGCAGAACACTTTACTCACAAGAATACTTAACTCGCAAAACTATGTGAGCGCGAACTGCCAATCGCTCGGGGCCAACAGATCTCGACATAAAGTTGAAAACTTCACTTGTTATTACCGTGTCATTTCACATGTTAACAGTATAAGTACTTTTAGTTCACGGAACTACTTCAACCGTCGAAATTATGTCTGATTTCGCAACAACTTCACATAGCCTAACCAAGAGTTAAGTCGTTAACTACTGTGGTAATGTCTGCTGTCAACAATTGCTTGTTGCAGTTAACTCCCTAGCTGAATCGATTTCGATGCTCTGTTCAGTGAAGTATTTATAACGTTAACGAGGACGTTTAAATAATTATTTTGACCGACTTCAAAAGGACGTAACTAATATATGAAAAAAAATATTAAAAAAGTTTTACCACCTTCAAAAACTCACTTAAAAGAAAACTAAAATACCGTATGTAACGCATTTGATTTGTAATTACTACAAGTTCAATTTTTACACCATGTTATTTAGAAACTAAACGAAATAGTTTGTTTCCGTGTTTCCCAATTATCAAAATATATGGTGATGCCTATTAATCTAATATACTGTGTAACTTTCGTTACTATTAATTGTCAATGTCAAATATTATAATGTCAATGAGGGTAGGTATGTCAGACAACCGCGCCACGCCCTATCTACCGCTGATGGGATTTAATGATAAAGACGTGTGTTGTTGCCGAATGCTTATAATGCACTGATTTTTACATGCATAGTAACGACAAATCAGGTCACAGCGTAGCTGGTCAGAGTGCATAGTAAACATAAAATTAATACTATTAAAATGTTCGAGTTTACTCGTACAGACTGCACAAGCATAATTCTGCGAATGTATGGGCAAGCTGAGCGATGTAAGTGCCTATGTAGATCTCAGTAAAGTGGAAAACTTTCTGATACTGTGCTGTGAGCATTTATTGCCATGTCATTGCACTTGTAAACATGACGTGTAACATGCATGACACACTTGCGGGTATGTTTATTTTGGCAAAACAATACAATTAAAGTACAAGTATTGCTTTAACCTTTTTAGTTAGTTCTTGTATTGAATAAACAGTGGAATAAACCAGCCACCCTCAAACTGAATTCGGGGTCTACTTACTTTCACCTAGCGAAAATATCACAATATTTTTTGACAGCAAAACCAACTTTGTTTTTATAGTGTTTATATGAAAGACAAAGATGTATTTGCGGTTAGTGAAAATGAGCTATATCTCAATAACTCTGATTCGATCTCGTCCAAACCAATTTTCGTTGAAAGTTTTTGTTGAGATCTACATAATGTGTGGTCGTGTCGGTGGTGTGAATGTGAGGAAAGGATCTCAATACCCGAAGAGAAAGATGAAGTCTATATACACGTCGTTTATTTACAGTCCATATACATATATTACACTCACTTAGCACAACACACAGATTTTAGAAGGAGAAAGTAAAATGACTATGAAGACGTAAAGATTTAAACTAGGATATGAAATAATTTATCAGATAAAAATTCCTCAGTGAAAATTCCTGTAGAAGTTATCGATCGGTTTTTTAAGACAGCTCAAAGATTGTCAATGTCAAAATAAAAATAAAAAGAAATATGTACAGTAAAAAAGTTTTGAATACTGAAAAAGTATTCATGTGGCAGCTCGCCACATCACCCCCCTCCAGAGACCGGGCTACGGGCGATAATAGTCAGGAAAGTGCACCTTCCGACCTGACCGCGTCGTCTTTACCTCGGTGTTGAGGTCCGGAGTTGAAGGAATCTGCTGGGGTTGGTTGCTGTTGAAGATGTACGCGGGCTTAATACGATCTATTGACACGGTCGCTGACTTACCGTTCAACCTGATCTTGAAAACCTTGTCACCGCGTTGCAAAACCTCGTGAGGCCCAGTATAGGCAGGTTTAAAAGATCCATGAGATGTGTCATTCCGTAGAAAGACATGCTGTGTGGTGTTCAGGTCTTTAAATATAAATACTGGACGGTTGGAGACGTGACGTGAAGCTGGAGATGGAATTACCTTTTGTGCGAACTGACGTATTCTGGTAATGAAGTCGGTCAAGTCCGGAACGTCGATAGATTGTGGTTCGAAAAATTCTCCAGGCAGCCGAAGAGTCTCTCCATACACCAACTCAGCTGGTGAAGCATGGAGGTCTTCTTTGTGGGTTGCTCGTATACCCAAAAGAACGAGTGAGAGTGATTCAACCCAGTTATGATTGGCGTGGCATGTAATGGCAGCTTTCAACTGTCGATGAAATCTCTCGACTAGACCGTTACATGCTGGATGGTAGGCAGTGGTGCGTCGATGTTGGAAGCCAACTAAGTCAGACAAGCGCTGGAAAAGTGCAGATTCGAACTGGCGTCCTCTGTCTGTGACTATCTCAGTAGGGCATCCGAATCGAGAAATCCAACCTTGTAGTAGTGCACTTGCCACTGTCTCTGCCGTTATGTCTTGGAGCGGTATTGCCTCAGGCCAACGTGTAAAACGGTTGACGATCGTGAGACAATAACGATATCCTTGAGATGGTGGCAGTGGACCGATGAGATCGATGTGGATCTTGGTAAATCGGGCGCGTGGGAGTTTGAATGTGCCGAGTGGCGAATGAACGTGTCGAGTTACCTTGGCTCGTTGACAGGCGATGCATGAGCGCGTCCATTCATGGCAGTCTCGTCGAACACCAGGCCAAACGAAGCGCTCCGTGACCAATTTTGTGGTAGCAGCTGCTCCTGGGTGGCTGAGTGAGTGCAAGCTGTCAAAAACTTGTCTTCGCATTTCATTTGTGACGTAAGGTCTCAAAGTCTCGCTACTTTCATCGCAGTACAGTTCTAAACTCGATCCTGGCAGTTTCATCTTTTTTAGACGCAATGAGGTCGAGTCGCTAAGTAACTGTTTGAGTTCTGAGTCGGAGTGTTGAGATTCAGCTAGCTGAGCCAAATTAATGGGCTGAACTATCTCCTCGACTCGTGAAAGGGCATCAGCGACGACGTTGTTCTTACCTGAAATGTGCCTAATGTCTGTGGTAAACTGTGAGATGAAATCCAGATGTCTGAACTGTCTAGGCGAGCAATTCTCTTTACGATTATGAAATGCGTAGCAAATGGGCTTGTGGTCGCAGTAAACGATGAAATGACGAGCTTCAACCATATGCCGAAAGTATTTAATCGACTCATATACGGCTAGCAGCTCACGGTCGTAAGGGGAATACTTCTTTTGCGCAACGTTCAGCTTACGCGAGAAGAACGCGAGTGGCTCCCAAGACCCGTCTCTAAACTGCTGCAATGCACCACCAATTGCAGAATCGGAGGCATCGGTGACGATGGCCAGTTTTGCGTCAATGTCTGGGTGCGCCAGTAACGCTGCTTGGCATAAGCTGGTCTTACATTTGGCAAATGCTTCCTCTTCCGTGGGCGTGAAGTTGACTGGGTGCGAACCTTTAACCGAACCAGTGAGGAGGGCGTGAAGGGGTGCTTGATGTTCAGCTGCGTTCGGTATAAAACGCCTGTAAAAATTGATCATACCCAGAAATCTGCGCAACTCTCTCACGTTCTTTGGGGTCGGGTAGGACTCTATGGCTTCAACTCGCTCTGATAGGGGTTGAGTGCCAGCACCAGAGATGCTATAACCCAAGAACTTCACGGAAGTTTGACCAAAGACGCTCTTACCAGTGTTGATGACTAAGCCGTACTGCTGTAGTCTGGAGAACAGCTGGCGAAGGTGAGCTTCATGGGTTTGTTGGTCCTTCGAAAATACTAAAAAATCGTCCAGGTAAGCATAACAAAAATCTAGGCCCCGTGTCACCTCGTCGACGAAACGCTGGAACGTCTGCCCGGCATTACGAAGTCCGAACGGCATGAACGGAAATTCGTAAAGCCCAAACGGTGTAGTGACTGCTGTTTTGGGTATATCGTCGACGTGGATCGGGATCTGGTTATATGCTTTTACCAGGTCGATGGTGGAGAAGACCTGGCAACCTGATAAGCTGTGAGAGAAATCGTGTATGTGGCGGATGGGGTACCTGTCCGGTATGGTTCTGGCGTTCAGCATCCTGTAGTCACCACAGGGACGCCATCCGTTGTCCTTCTTGGGGGCCAGGTGAAGTGGAGAAGACCATGGCGACTCGGAGGGTCTGATGGTGCCAGCCTTCAGCATCGAGTCAAACTCCTCCTTCGCGATCTTTAACTTGTCCGGTGCTAGACGACGCGGTGTGCCGCACACGGGTGGGCCAGGTGTGGTGCGAATATGATGCACCGTATTGTGTGTCGGAGTCCTATGTATACCAGATGGGCGAGTGATGTCAGGAAATTCGCGTAAAATATCATGGTATATAGAGGAACCGGTAACTACCTTGACCGACGAGATTGCGTCAGTTGAATAGGCAGGTGAAGCGGGGGTGACGAGGCTAGTGCTATTGTCTATGAGGCGTTGACAACGACAATCTACCATTAAATTATAATAAGACAAAAAATCTACGCCTATGATTGGTTTAGTTACATCAGCTACAATAAATTGCCAAGTAAAGTCGCGGCGTAACCCTAGGTTCAAAACTAAATTTACATAGCCGTAGGTGTCGATCGCCGAGCCGTTAGCCGCGCAGAGTTGGTAGTTCGTCGGTTGCCGTCGCTCCTTCAGTGCAGACCGGGGGAAGACGCAGAGGTCACTTCCTGTGTCCACCAAAAACTGCATCTTCGTCCGTTGGTCCGTGACAAATAAGCGACCGGTGCAAGGGCGGGCGTTGGTCGCCATTACCGACCGCCCGATGCGTTTCCCGTCTGGTAGTCACATGGGTTCATGCATTTGTTCGCCTGCGATCCGTGCTTATCGTGGTACCAGCAAATGGGGAACTTCCTGTAGCTGGATTGGGATCGGCTGGACTTGGAACGGTCTCGAGAATGATTTGAAGTTCTAGACCTCGGTCGCGAGTCGCGCTGTTGAGCAACGGTGAGGGCTTCAACCTGCTTGGTCAGCGCTGCGACCTGCTGCACAAGGGTATCTAGCATGCCACTGGATGAGGATGCCGTCGACATTGTTGATACTTGCGGGCTGGAAGGTACGACGTCATGAACTCTGTCAGCAAGGTCTGCCAACCCGTCAAGTGAAGTCACTGCTTGAGACGCGATGATGGTCTGCGCGGTCTGCGTAGAGCTAGGTAGACGACTGGTCCAATCCAAGAATCCGTCTTCGGAAGCCATGTTGTGTCCAATAGAGGGTCACCAGTGTGGTTGTGGATGTGTGTGTGATGTGTTTAGTTCGTTGGTAGAAATGAAGAACACAGTCTTTGTCACAACGCGAACAGTTTATTACACCACAAAATAGACACATTCAATACAACACATAAATAGAAGGAGTAACAGGCATAGAAAAAAACCAACAATTTGGTTCGCCCAGATCGAAGGTCAGTTCGAGGGGTCACCAATTTGGCGCAACTGATGTTAGGAAGGCAAAGGGAAGCGCTTCCTACCGACCGGGTGTTATGGCCGGGGACCAAGGTCCGATGTTCACCGTCTTGGTTTATTCATATGTAGTTAGGTCCGATCTAAATCTTTAATATCGCGGTTCAGTCTCCATACATCGACTAACAGCGCCATCTAGTCGTGTCGAGCCGAGTCAGCGTGCTTGCGATGATATGTAGTGACATTGGAAGATCATAGATGTCGCTACGTCACTCCCCTCCGAAGAACCGGAGGTTGATTGAGCCAGGGTGGTTAAGCTCAGCAGTCTGTGCGTAGTGAGCTTGCAAGTGCCAGTGTTCGATGATGAGCCGGGATGTGCATGCGCGATGTCCACGGTGAGTCGGGATGGGCATGCTGTCCACGGTGCGTCGAGATGCGCGATATCCACGGTGAGTGGGGATGAGATGCGCGATGTCCTCACGATAAGTCGGGATGAGCATGCGTGATGTCCACGGTGAGTCGGGATGTACATGCGGGATGTCCACGATGCGTGAGGATGAAGCTCGAAGTCCACGGTGAGTCGGGATGGTGAGCTGGGTGAAGCTGCCGAGGAACCAGGAAGAACCGGTGCGGTCTGCGGTGGTGTCCTTGAGGCTGGAACTGGCTTGGAGGAGACTGCTGGCTGGGTGCGGCTGGCTGGTGGTGGGGTAAGGGGGCGACGCTGACGACGACGGTGCGGCTCGACGGGTATGGATGGTATCACGTCGGGGTCACCAGATATGTGGTCGTGTCGGTGGTGTGAATGTGAGGAAAGGATCTCAATACACGAAGAGAAAGATGAAGTCTACATACACGTCGTTTATTTACAGTCCATATACATATATTACACTCACTTAGCACAACACACAGATTTTAGAAGGAGAAAGTAAAATGACTATGAAGACGTAAAGATTTAAACTAGGATATGAAATAATTTATCAGATAAAAATTCCTCAGTGAAAATTCCTGTAGAAGTTATCGATCGGTTTTTTAAGACAGCTCAAAGATTGTCAATGTCAAAATAAAAATAAAAAGAAATATGTACAGTAAAAAAGTTTTGAATACTGAAAAAGTATTCATGTGGCAGCTCGCCACAAATGTATTTTTTCCAAAATTGTGACAGACAGACAGACAGACTTGACGAAACTATAAGGGTTCCGATTTGCCATTCGGCTACGGAACCCTAAAAAAGAATAATTTGGTGTGTTGTTATTTATATGGGATTAAACCAATTTTTATGAGGTGAGGTATTTATGTATTGGTTCTCATTACTCAACTGGTTGTCTGTATTAAACTATCAAAGTCATAGAACAGAAATACAGTGAAAGTTAATATAAACGCTCCACTAAAAAACATAAAAACTTTAATTTCTAAACAGGGAACAAAACGCTCAACCACAATCCAACAATGTCTGAAAGCAAAACAGAATGCTAGCACACTTAGAGAAAGAACATTACTTTCTATAAGTGTCTAGTAATATATCAAACTGGGATGAGAGAGGCAAAGATTTATTGCAGGAGATGCAACATCTGGCTTCAGTCGGGTGCATACATTTAGAGCAAGCTCACATTGGGCCACTAGAGGCGGCCAATAAACGCGACCACAGTCTACTGACGAGTTAATATTCATTGACTCGTCTGCCTCGATTGATTGAGTAACTGCCTCGGTGGCGCAGCGGTTAGAGGGTCGCATTTTAAAGCGACGGCTGCGCCAGAGGTCCCGGGTTCGATTCCCGGGTCGGGCCAAAAAATATGTACCTGAGATTTCTGTTTAGAAATTCTCAGGGAAGCCCGGAGTTTGGAAGTTGGCCGTGTTTCACGCCCGTGCCTCGGAAAGCACGTAAAGCCGTTGGTCCTGCGCCTGATCTCTCTCCGGTCGTGTCAGATTGCTGTCCCATCGGGCTATGAGAGTGAAAGGAATAGAGAGTGCACCTGTGTTTGCGCACACACTTGTGCACTAAAATATGTCCCGCGCAGTCGGTTGGTCCTTGTGCATGGCCACCGTAGTCGAAATCGGCTAGGGGGACTAATATTCATTGACACGGAAGCACGTTACGTAAAGGGATCGGCACCGGATAGCAAACGCTTCGCCTCGGATCACCTTTGCTTCAACTTATGACAGTTCTTCTTGTGAATGATAGCCAGTTTGACAGGGTGGGCGAATAGTTGACGACCATCGGGCGACTATCCGTTAGGAGCGTTACAACGCATGCGCCGCTGGTCGCGGGTCCCAAGTTGATCTCGATCCAAGGTGGTTACGCTACGAAGTTGATAGATTTGCGTTGAAGAATGTAGTTTTTTACAAAACATTATTGGACGCCTCGAGTTGATGCTGTTCCCGTAACTAGTGATAGATGTGTTTAACCTTTTTAGTGACCCGCATCGCGCACACACTCGGCCGCACGATTATTTTTATAAGTATAATAATGGCGGGCGGCGGCCACTCAGACACTACCAAGGTCGCGCTTCACCTGTGTCACTATAGGTAAACCTGCGGGGCACAGGGGCGCGGGGGGAGACGACAGCGGGTGGCGTGAGAGATGCGGGCGGCGCGGAAACACCCGCCCGCTCCGCTCACATCACCCGTTTTCGCCTCCCTCCGCACCCCTGTGCCCCGCAGGCGAAGTCTCAATGAAGCGGTCTACCTATCTATAGTGATCGCGTTAGTGGCTTGACCTGAGCCACTATTTGTCGCGTTAGTGGCTCAATGTGCGCATGCTCTTATTGTGCACTTCTACCAGTTCTCTGAATCAGACGATTTGCATAAATGTAAGGTTGCCGAGTGCAATTGTATGAAGTTATGCGTTCTCGCATGCTCGTGTTGAACTAAGATGAATGCCAGTTTAGCGTTTTGATAGGGATGTGCTTTGCGTTGATTTGATGTCAAACGTATTTCTTAAGAGTTTTACCACATCATGTTTCTGTAATACTATAAACTTTCGGGAATCACGACTGTATTTCGTTTTTGAGAGATAAACGTCTCATTGTGCTGCACCCAGTTTGTTTTGAATTACTTAATTGTAAACTTTATTTTTTCCTTCTATTCTTCGGATTTGGATGCGTCATACATTTGCAAGATAATTTCTTATTGATACCGTCTCTCATAATATCATTGCCATAAAACTTACTTTAAACTCTAGAATCTACATATTGCTTGGTTTGCTACATTACACATGGCAAAGAGAACCTTCCAATATGGTAACAAGATTTTCGTGCCAATAGATAGCTATGCAAAGGCCTAACTTGTACAGCTATACAAGTTAGCCCCCGAACTTTGCTCTCAGTGATTAGGTGGATATAAGTTATCGTGAACACAATTACGTGTAGCGAAAATTAATCACTTACAAAGTTTCTTAACAATTCGCAAACTTCGGATCAGCGGTTCCCAATATTAATGAATGTGGTGGTGGGCGCTATACAAGAAGTTTTGTTGTTAGGAGCTCGTGAACTTTATCTCTCTGATATTACGGGAATTCGCCCGTCATGCCATTTTTTGCTAGGGAAAGTAACTACTGTTACCTCCATTTTTTGTATCAACAAGGTATCAAATTGTTTGGCGCTTGACATAAGTGAGTATTTTGCCTTAAAAAAATATATCTTTAATTTTCTGTTTACTTTTGAACCACGGCTTTAAGGCCATCATCGCAGTCGTATTTTTAATTTCATTCAAGTTATTTTCTTCGTGAGTTTTATCTTAATTGACAATAAATGTTGTTTAGATATTTTTTTCTTTTTTTACCGTACTATATTTTTTGCTTATACCCCCATAATTAATTGATAACTAATGTTTGAGAACCGTTGTTTTAGACTTTTACTTTAACAAGTTATAAACTTTAGCCTGTGTTACTTAAACCGTGACTGTTGTTTGAATTTATTAGTAAACGATATCCAGAGTTATTAGTTTAGTCACGAGGGCTATTGGAACTTGGACATAACAAATGACTAAAGTTATTCGATATTTTGTTTTTAATTATTCGTAAATGCTTCAAAATAAGGTATTATAATTAGTTAATTTCGGCTTTTGTGGTAAGTTAAAATTATTTTTATAGTTTTAACGTAAATTATAAAACTAAAAAATGTCGTTAGCACATCATTTTTGTTAAGTAAGAAATAAGGTTTATTTGTCGATATTTATACAGGGTGTAACAGACAGGTGTAGTGGAATTTTAAGGGAACATCCTGCATCTAATAAGGATCTGTTGATTAAAAATTTTGGCTGAGTTGAAACTTTTAAATGATGATCAAAATAATTTGACCCTTTATTCACTTTGAATACAAACATCTCTAAAACAGTTTTTGACAATCGATTAACGAAACATTTAAATAATTAACCAAACTTTTTCAAAGGAAAAAAATATTTAAACAAATTAATTTTAAAAACAGACTACTAGTATTCAAGCAAAAATAGCGTTTAAATTTGGCTCAATGTCTTAAGACCAAAACGACTCTCCTAGTAAATCTCGTTTGCGGCTCGTTCCCGTATGCAGACAAATTAACGTCTCGTACGGGAAGACTCAAATATTACTCTACCGCAGACGGTACACAATACACATGTGGTCAGTAGGCATTATATCGCTGCACCCACTGCCATCTCACTGCGTGACCTAAAGCCTTGATAGGCAGAGAATGCTTCTTGCATTAAATCCACCTTTATACACCATTATTTGGTCAAAATATTTTTTTTAATAAAAAAATGGCTATTAGATATAAAAATTACTAGCCAAAAGAAGATAAGTCCTCTTATTCCAGTGACTTGGAATTCTGACATGACTAATGAGAGATCAGGCGCAGATGTTATTGTGCTTGTGTAACATGCATGTGGATGTTACATCCATATAATGTAGCTAAGCTAGTTTACTTTGTCTATGGTTACAACAAAACTTTCTGCATTTGAGCCGTTTTTTAAGTAAATTCAAGACAAAAACCCGACGACAGAGAAGATAATGCCCAAAATTTCAGTTCATACAAAGTCCAACCAAATGACGCTGTTATAAAATATCTCTTAGTAAGCATATCATAGATCATATCATTTATGCCTCTATGGCTCACTTGCGCATGTTGATTAAAACCAAGAATAAATTTTATTTCTGTCTCTGTCAACGTCAAATAAACTGACAGAGACAGAATGAGGATTTAATCCAATATTAGCGTAATCCTGGGTTAAATCATCATGCGCAAGTGGGCCGCTTATTATAAAAAACCGGTTAAGTGCGTGTCGGACCCGCGCACTGAGGGTTCCGTGCCACCCTTAACTGAATTCAGGGTCCACTTACTTTCACTTAACGAAAACATCACAATACATTGTAACAGCAAAAATAACTTTGTTTTTCATAGTGTTTGTGTGAAAGACAAAGTTATATTTGCGGTTGATAAAAATGTGCAATATCTCAAAAACTACTGGTTCGATCTCCTTCAAACCAATTTTCGTTGCAAGTTTTTGTTGAGATCTACATCATATATTTTTTTCAAAATTTTCACTTTCTTAGTTCAAAAGTTAGATGGGGGGGGACGCCCATTTTACCACTTTGGAAGCGTCTATATCTCAAACCTTACACTTTTAGAAAAAATGGTTTTAGGAACCTTAACATCATTTTTAAAGACCTATCCATAGACACCCCACACGTATAGGTTTGAGTAAAAAAAAATTTTTAGATTTTAGTTTCATGTATGGGAGCCCCCCCTTAAATATTATTGTTTCTTACTTTTTGTATCTGAATCGGAAAGCGGTGAACAAGATGCACCTTCCCACCAAGTTTCAGCTATGTGATGCTTATAGTTTCAGAATAAAGTGGCTGTGACATACGGACGGACAGACAGACAGACAGACAGACAGACAGACAGACTTGACGAAACTATAAGGGTTCCGTTTTTTGCCATTCGGCTACGGAACCCTAAAAGTAGAGCTACTGAATCTGTATCCATTGTGTTCGATGCATGTAGCTGCATAAGTTTAATCAGCGTAAATATCATAGTGTAGTGCTGGTACAGGGACTCCGTATCCTAACCTAGTTCCAGTTTATATATATAGGTAAATTCGACTTACAATCACACTGAACTATACGGAGCAGTAATGAGTTTATAAATTGTGTACAATGTTGCTTTGATGAGCTTGTTTGCGGGTTTTAAAACATTTCGGGACACTATTCCAGACATAATAGATGTTTTATTGTTTTCACGCCTGTAGGCACGTTATTGCATTCGAATATTAAAAAAAATACATTAAAAAGCTTTTTAAAATAAGCTGAAGCTGACTTAAAAAGATGAAAATAAACTTTTGATTTAATCAAATAAACAAAGTTTTCAAAAACACTTAAAAATATAAAAATAATCCACTTAAAATCAACGTATCTACGTTGCACTACTAAGTGCAGAATAACTTTAATAGTATTTTCACTTTGATGTAACATAATCAAACTCCTATCAACCAACCATTATCAGCTAGATACGTCGATCCCGTGATCCCTATTGCCTTCTCACTAGCCAAAAAAACCGCAAGATCTGCTATTTCAGACGCCTCACTGATCCTTTTGAGCGCTGTCAACTGCCGCATTTTCTCCCAGACCTCATCTTGCATTTCTTTGCTCATTCCCAAGTTGTCAATTATGTCAGTTTTGACAGGTCCCGGGCTGATGTTGTTGACACGTACACCTTTCGGTGCAAGGTCACGCGCGATCGATCTCGCAAAATGATCCAGCCCAGCTTTAGACGCGCAGTAAGCGAAATTTTTTTCCATGATTATCTGCCCTAAAACACTGGATATGTTGATTATATTTCCTTTGCTTTCAATTAAATGCTTGCCAGCAAGATGTACCATATGGACTGCTGATCGAAGATTTGTGTTTAAAACTTGATCAAAAACTTGCATTGCGTTCGGGTCTAAGATATCACCATCACAACCGACACCAGCATTGTTGACTAGAACGTCTAATTTTCCATATTTCTTAATAGTATTGTCAACGATTCTCTTAGCATCATCCTCTTTAGTTATATCAGCAACTATTACTAGAGGCTTGTTACCAATTTTTTCAATCTTTTCGGAAACATTCTTCAGTTTATCTTCTTTTCTACCAACTATTGCTACATCGGCGCCTTCTTCAGCAAATTTAATAGCGATAGCTGCTCCAATGCCAGAACTGCTACCAGTCACTAGCACCACTTTATTGTTAAAACTCATTTTAATATCTGCCTTATTACTTGAAGCAAGAGCTTGCAACTAATCAAGAAAAAATTCAAAACACTTTTGTGCAAAATTTTATCGTATCTCCAAGGTTTATCTTGTTTGAACTATATGATACCATTTGCAATGTACAAATTCTTCCGTCGGTTAAGTCAATATAAATTTCATAAAGATAAGGTGGCAGTAATTCTCATATTGATAACAAAGATTTAACAACGTGTTTGTTTCGTAACATTCACTTATATTTTGAAAACATTTGTTTATACCTATATTTAAAGATATTTAAAAAAAGAAGTGCTAGTACCTAAATACTCAGAAATCAAAATATCAATATTACTATAGCATAAAGTACTCATTATTTCTTTCTCCAATTTGTCTTTGATGCCTACTCAAAACTTGAAGAGCCTTCAAACAATTTCGCTTTATCCGTGTATGTAAAAAAGTAATATCTCGTCTGGCGAACGAAAATATTACGGATGCATCTTTTTCTTGGGTCGGTGCTTTGTTTTCCCCGTTTTTGTACAAGCACCAAGTTTTTTACACTTTGGTGCATGGAAGAAAATACATCAATCTTCCCCGCAAAATCAAACTACATATTTTTTTACTCACAATAGTCTTCTGGTAAATCAGTTTTATAATCCTTCCGTAGTTTTTATCCCCAAGTACCCTATAGTATCATTTATAAATCATTACACAGTGAAAAATATAAACTTCTTTTAATTATGTGGGTAAATATCTACCTTCCCAAATAACAATATTATAATTAACTAGCGGCCGCCCGCGACTTCGTCTGCGCGTTTTGGTTTACTTCGATCCCATAGGTCGTAGCGTACTGTTTTATAGCCTGCAGTCATTGAACTACCTTTATAACCTTACCCAATTAATATTACGTAAGCCATCTTACACACACTCATGATTCTAATCGGACCAGTAGAGTAGGCAGATCCTAGATTAGTGCGTGCAAATTTAAACTAATAAAAATCTCTTCTACTTTATAATATTAAAATAGAAGTAAATATAAAATGTTGCCATATTTTATGAGCACATATCTCGGCCTTTAATCTGGTGAAAATTACAAAGATGTATTATCTTTGTACAACGCAATCGAAATACTGCACCTACCGTCAATTATTTTTCTTTCGGGTGCTAGAATTCATCAGATTTACCAGGCCAATCACAGTTGCCTTATACAACCATACAAAAGGCCAGTGCCAGGGAGAAGCAGCTTTCCCTCAAGTCTACTCAAACTGTAGGTCTTCTCTTCTTATGATCTTAAGAGTTACCCTTGAGCTTTATCATTTCTAGTAAGTAATCACCATGTACAACCTTTTTTCTCTATGGTAATCACAAAGTTTATAAATGTGACGGAAAACCATAGAGAAGAATAGACTACTCAAATGTCAAAACCAGGCGCGTAAATAGTGATGTCCTGCTTATTGCACGAAGTTTTTTGATATCGATATCCGGACTGCTTTGCAAAAAAAAAATAGTTGATATGTTTTTCTTGGTTTTGTCTTTGTGTTGACCTATTGTCGTAAAAGTATTCACCACTAAATTAAAACCAATGTAAACTTCTATTTGTAATCAATAAAATCGGCTAGAACAGTTAAAAATATATTTATTTACTTAAATTGTATTTTAAGTTGCTCTTATAAATCACACTTCACCATACAAATTGCCTAAAAATATTGATCAAGTAAGTGCATTTAGTTAAATCCTAGTTATTCCGCTTAATTTATAAATTGAAATGACCTGAAACAAAAATTATGCATTATTATTAATGTCATCTCAATAAAACATTAAAACATAGGGATATACTTCAAATCTAAGCCTCCTCCTCCGCCACGGCTGAGATGACCCTCAGATCAAGATATCGATATCGATAAACAAAACATTACGCATCACCGCACTATTTCATAGTATAATATAAATAAGTTTTAAAACATTTAACTTGATGCTATTTGGTATAAGAAACGCTGCTACTATTAATTTAGTTTAAATAAACTACTTACCGAACTTCATTTCATCATTGAAAACCCTTGACAAAATAATGTTTTGTAGAGTCTTTTCGTTTGACCTCATCACACATATCTCACATTGTCTCAAGCTATTTATTATTAACAAACACGAATACAGATTTGCACAATGTTTACAAGAATATTATTATAAGAGTATGTTTCATTAAATTTATTGGAAAACACCATTGAAAACACAAATAATATCCAAGTGCACCGCATTGACGTTTTGTGACTTTGAATTTGACAACTGAGTGAGGGAGACAGTAGTGGATGTGAGTGAAATGAAAGTAAATAAAATAAAAAGCTCCGAGAAGTATTGATATCTATTTTGTAGCAAATCATCCCCAAAATAACTTTCTACCCCTCTTTAACCCCGTTATAAGATCAATTTAAATAAAATTTGATACACATTTTTCGTTATTTTTCTTAAAGAATGTTTATGCAAAATTTGAAAAAGATTGGAACAAGGAATCACGTTGTCCCATACAAACTTTGCCCCCCTTTTTTACCCCCTTAGGGGTGGAATTTTAGAAAATCCGTTCTTATCGGATCCCTACGTCATACAAAGAACACACCCTCCAAGTTTCAAGTCTCTACGACCAGCGGTTTAGGCTGTGCGTTGATCCGTCAGTCATTCAGGACAAAGCCTTTTATATGTATAGACTAGCGGCCCGCCAGCGACTTCGTACGCGCGCAATAGTTTAACTCCGTTCCCATAGATCGTAATGAAAATTTATAAGCCTATACGCATTAAACTATAGCCTTCCCTGATAAATTAGCTATCTATCATATTTTATAACCTTTAACAATAGTTCCTGTGAGTAGCGCGTTTAAACAAACCAACAAAAACATCCAGTTTTAAAATATATACAAAGAAATGCGTACAGATAAATGTTATATTTTATGTACACACAACACGTAGCCCGGTATAATGGTCAAACTTACACAGGGATATTATCTTTTTATTTTACAACGAAAAGGAAATACTTCGTACGCCCTATCGTCAGTTGTATATTTATTTCGCGTACTAAAATGACCAGGCTACTCTCTGCGCTTACACAGCATCATGTCACATACGCTGTGAGAGAAGCAAATTCCCTCAAGTCTTCTCCCGCTACCTTAAGAGTTTGAATTTGAGCTTTGTTTATGGTTATTGGTTATAGCGAATACCTACTCTACTTTCTTGAATTCAAATTGTAAATTGAAAGGGACAATTATATGTAAAGATCTACGCCACCATCATCATCAACATCCAAAAACCGTCCACTGCTAAACATAGGTCCCCCACGAAAAGTTTGCAGAAAAGCAGCGTAGAATGTCCACCGACAATATGAACATACGATCTGCAATCTACACTGGACACGGACCGATTGATACTTACGCTGTTTAAACACAAAAAAATATTATTTACTATTCTAAGGAATAAAATCTCTTCTCGAGAGCAACATCAATAACAAACATGTGTCAAATATTCTTACTCAGATATGTCAAATGACTGTCAAAAATTAAATAAAAAATATTTTAATCGTAAGCACTAAAGAGTATTGAGATCAAATTCGAAGCAACTCACCCCCATAATAACTTTGCACCCCTTTTTAACCCCCTTAGGAGATGAATTTAAATAAAATACAAAATAAGTCTTCCGTCAATTTTGTAAAAGAATGTGTATGCAAAATTTGAAGTAGATTGGACCAAGGGATCTGGTTGTCCCATACAAACTTTGCACCCCTTTTTGACCCCCTTAGGGGTGGAATTTCTGAAAATCCTTTCTTATCGGATCCCTTCGTCATACAAAGAACACACCCTCCCAGTTTCAGGTCTCTACAATCAGCGGTTTAGGCTGTGCGTTGATCCATCAGTCAGTCAGTCAGTCAGTCAGTCAGTCAGTCAATCAATAAGTCAGTCGTTCAGGACAAAGCATTTTATTGGTATAGATGAGGTAGGTACTTATCAAGGGTAATAAAAGAAAACTAAGTATATACGAGTGAATGTGGAATTATCTCAACACTACTGCTTTAACATCGAAAATATACAATCCAATGAATGTGGTAATGACTTTAGAGCCTAAATTGCTAAGCCCTCGCGTCGAATTTTGTTCAATTACACGGGCGTTTTTGAATCGCGTGTGCAAACGATTATATACCTCAATTGTAGGTACATAATTTGTTCCCTTGTACTCCCAGCACTGTTCTATACTTTTCCTTTCGGTTGCTCCAGTTCAATTTTCTTTGTCACTGCGTAATTTGTCAAAGAGAGGTAATTGCAATGAGTTGCTCTCGTTTCTTTGGAGAAAACCATTTGGCGTAAACGGAACAAAGATATCGGTGGCCTGGTTTTAACGGCGTTATAATAAATCCATGAACAAACAAATGAATTTCAAGCGTTTTAGCTTTTTGCTTTGGAATCAGGAAAATGTTAGCAATGTCGTCTAGATAAGTACTAGGTAGGTATTTTTTGTGTGGTGCTAGCCAAGCCGGTGGGAAACTACGCACGAACTTTTAAAATATTCGTAACATAAAGTCGTCAAATAAAGGTTCAGCTAGTACAAAATCATAGGATAATGTTACTGCACGATTACATTACGATGCGCCAGGCATTCGTGCTGCCAAATTTGTTTGTTTTACGTCCGATAGAAGCGCTCGACATGATTCTCATACAATGGTTTACGTTAACGATACGAATACTTTGACGCAAATTATTCGTACTTGCCCTACTGAATGAATTTTCAATTCCGGCCAGTTTGGAGATGTCAAATGGTATAACATTAACCGTTTTAATATAATAGCCCGTGTTTTGCTACAACACATTGTGAATGTCTTACCACATTTACCGCATGCATAAATTGCCGTCTTAGAATGCTGAAATTATTATGGTAGCGCGTGAAATACTATACAAATTGCAAGTGTTACACAGGATGTGGCCTGTATAGGGGAATAAAATTTGAACAATGATTGTACAGAGTATTATGCAATCACCAAATCACAATGCTCCAAAATGATTTACCTCAATTAGTATATATATTCTTTGCCTCAAGAGATTAAGTGGAACTTGCGCACGATGATTTAACCCAGGATTAAGCATCATTCTGTCTCTGTCAGTTTGTTTGACGTTGACAGAGACAGAATGATGATTTAATCCTGGGTTAGCGTAATCCTGGGTTAAATTATAGTGCGTAAGTGGGCCTAAGAAATCTAGGTAAATCCCTAAGGTACAATCCCTAATCAATTGTTTTAACAAATTACAACATCAAGTAGAAGTCTGACACAGTTGATTCTTACAGGCGCAATTAACAAAAACCGCTTCATTAAAATAAAAGAAAGATTGTATTTACAATTATGCAGATGGTTTTAAGGGTTATATTAACAGTTCATTCCTCAGATTACAGGCGGTACGCTCAATAACAGAACGCCACACTAAAATACTACGCCCGCAAACTACGACACATCACACTTCATAATTGGCGGGTCATGCAAATCGGGGAAACTTTATTAATTATTTTAATAAAACTTGCCACTGTCACTGAGATCTCTTGTTTCACGTTTTACGAGATATTTCGGGCAGACAAGTTTTCCAGTAAAGTTGTAGTTATATCACCCGCTGGGATGAGACGACCTCATTCTCAGATTATGGGCAAAGTAATGAACAGCTGTAAATACAATATACACCGGTTAGGCTGCCTATCCACCGGATCGGAGCGAGGCTGCGGAGCGGAGAAATATTAACCAATAGGATATGGATCGTGGAGATTTTGTGCAATCCTATTGGTTAATATTTTTCCGTTTCTCCGCTCCGCTCCGGTGGACAGGCAACCATATGATGGACATGCGCTGCTGATGGGAAATAGGGTAGTACTTTTAAGCAAAGTTTTGAGACCCTACTACTTATAGAGGGCGTATATTTTGTAATATTGTCCCTGTCGTTTTAACTGGGTATGGTAATGACTGTAAAGGTAATAGTTGAAAGCATTATTACCAATACTAAGTAACCTATTATTTACATGCTCTGTTTATAACAGTTAAATTTGGTTGGTTTTTAGTTTAGTTAGAGCTTAAGTTGTTCTTAAAGCTTTGGCATTTGTGCGATACATTTTTCCTACAAAAAAGTGAGCTTACAGTACATCAAGACAAGGGTTTGTACTGAATGTGAAATTGACGTAGGTTCAAGACTTACAAGGGTCAAATACAGTGTCTAACTTTTAATAAGGTCAAAAGTACTAGAATATAACAAGGGCACCCAACACTTGACGACAAAAAGGTGCTCTACAATCAAATTACTTCTTAGAGTAGGAACTTGTTTAATGTTATAATTTGCTCAAATAAGTGTATACTCTGGATGTGACAAACTGTTTTGAAATGAATCCGCAATTATCATGAGCTAAGAAATAGTTCATTTTATAGTATACTAGCTTTTGCCCGCGACTTCGTTCGCGTGGACTTCAGGTTCGTCCCGTCTAGAAGCGCAAAAAATGTGTTTTTTTTACGACCTCACATTAGAAACCTCAAAAATTGTAGCCTATATGTTATTCTGATGTATTAGCTATATTGTGGTAAAGTTTCATTCAAATCCATTGAGTAGTTTTTACGTGAAAGAGTAACAAACATCCATACATCCATACATCCATACATCCATACATCCATACTTACAAACTTTCGCCTTTATAATAGTAGTAGGATGGCGATGTTATAAAAAGTAATAGACAAAACTAAACATCACCGCGATGTAACGTGGAACAGCGCCATCTTTCTTGAACAGTACTTGCTCAATTTGACGTAGATATTCCACCACCTGTCTGTGCCAAGACACTAACCGCTCTCTGGCATAATACCTACATGTATTAGGTTTTGTTTTCGCTACAACTTAGACCCTTTACACACTGCAACTTTTAGCATCGATGCAAACGCGATGCAACCGCGATGCTGCATCGATGCAGTCGCATAATGTCAACCTTTGCACACCGCGCTACTTTTAACATCGATGCAGTCGCGATGCTAACACGCGTTAGTATCGATGCAGTCGCGATGCAGAAGCTTGACATTGACAAATTATGTACTGAATAATGGCGACTGCATCTTTACTAACGCGCGTTAGAATCGATGTAGTCGCGCTTCTGCATCGATGCCAAATTTAATCTGTTCATTGCGTGAGTCGCGATGCTGTCGCGCGTTTTCTAAACGTGCTTCTGCATCGATGCTAAAAGTTGCAGTGTGTAAGGCGTCTTAGGTACATGTTTGAACATTTCTCTCCGAATATCTGTACTAATATTCACTTGAATGACTTCACGATAGAAACTTGTGCCAATATTGTTCAGTTACATCGGTAAAATCTTTAAACATATTTTTAACATTTCAATAAACTTAAACAATTGTTTTGTATTTTGAAAGTCTGTCAACATATTTATTCATATGTACACACATAAGAACGGATTTGGAAGAATTTAAATAAATTTGACTACTGTTGGTAACGACATTTAACCATTGGTTGAGTTTACATTCGATCACAAAACAGGGCCTTAGGAAACCGCAAAAATATGTTATTTTATTGATGAAATTTACGGGGCACTTCATCAAGTGCGCCGGAAAGATTTCAAGTGGATTTTACTACATTAGAGGTAGAAGTCCCAAACCAATTAATTTACTTGCATCCATGTTTACTAACTCCAAAACTCCGAACCACATTAATTGCACTAGAAATTCACTGTCCGTTAAAAAACCAGCTATTTCAAAGCGCAAATCACATCGGGATTTGGACACTCCAGCTCCATACCAAACGCTGGAACTCTTCCAGGGTGCTTAACTGGAATGATCCGGATAAACCGGCAAATAAAACTTGACAGGGGTATTCCCGAACTCGATCGTATAGCGATTTCTAGTGACGGTTAATGTACAACTCGGTTATTGTAAGAATAGACCTGTCACTGCGCGCGGTGATGCAAAAAAAAGTGTGCAAAAATGTGACTCGAAATGGACGAACGCGGGTGAGTGAGCGGGAAAGCGTGACATGCATAACAAAAAAGTGACATGCATGACAGGTCCATTCTTACAATAACCGGGTAAGAAAGTATTTTGAAAGCTTTGGATTAAGAAATGGTTAGAATTTGACAACTCGAACTCTGATGCTTTTTATTGGTTAATGACGTCATCATGACCGTGTTTTTTAAAAGCTCTATAAAATCATTAACACGCCTTTGACAGCAAAAGAGGAAGGGGCGTGACAGATCCATTCCTATGGTGCATCCACACCGCCCGCCGGCATTTCCGATGGCATGTGTCAATTAACTGTCAGATACTATGAAAAAAGCTGATGCGGCTTCTGCGGCAGTCGCAGCGGCATGAGCGGCATGGCCGCCGGCACGAACGCCAGCCTGTGCCGCCAGGCGGTGTGGATACACCATTACGAAAGCCGGGATGTTATAACTAACAAACAGCTCCTTGACAGTAGAGCGTCCTCCGCGCACACCAGCCATGTCTTGCAATTGCAACCGCGTCGCACACGGATTGCAACCGCGTTGCTATCGCTTCCAAGTTACATAATATCACCGCGGGTAGCTAACGAAATTTTACACTACGGAGTTGGAAACGGTCGCGTTATTTTTTCAACTCCCATCGGCCCGGCCCAGAAATATTTTTGCATAAAATTTTCATTTGCAAACCGATGTCGCGGGTTATTTCGCAGTTTTCTGCCTTTTTTGTAGCTGCACCATTTTGTTTGCGACTAACGAAGACGGATGTTTAAGAATGGAGTTTATTAAGTTTTTTGTTCGTTAGAAGCTTTTATTGTTGGCAATATTTTACTAGTTTATACAAATACAAACAACACCGGGAGTTGATTACAAGTATGTGGTTGTGAATTTGTTTGCAGTTGGAATGTTTAAAAAGTTCAAACTGAATTTCCAGGCCATTAATTATATGGCTTTGCTGTCACTTCTTTTATCAATGAGAATTAGACATGACGGGTCTAAACACGAAATATTAATATGAGTAAATGCTACTCACTGCTCGACGTTTCGAATAATAATTTATCTAGTGTTGTGAGGGTGGCGGAAGAAACTTCAAGCCGCTATACTGACAATTTATTAAATGAAGTGAGGGTGGCAGAAGAAACTTCGGGCCGCCCGCGCAGACGATGCCGCGATCCACCAGTTGGCTCGTGACCACGGCTGTTGCAACGCAGCCGAAACGTCGAGCAGTGAGTAGCATTTACTCATATTAATATTTCGTGTTTAGACCCGTCATGTCTAATTCTCATTGTAATGCAACGCGAAAGTTTAAAATTCTTTTATCAATGCCATATTGGACACCTATTTATTTATTCATTTTATTTTAAATCATGCACAAACAAACGGTGCATATGGCGGACTTAATGCTAAAAGCTTTATCTGTGAGTCAACCATAGGTCTTAACAGAGAAAATACAGGCGTTGCGAACCTATGTTAATTGATTGAGTTATCATCATTAGACACGGTATCAGGACAGATGATTTATAGTGAGTTCCTCCATGGTTAAAGCAGCGACTTTGATGGCTATAAAGCCTTATGCACGTCACTTCTTGCCACACCAATCGCACCGATAACTCGAGTCCACAGGAGAAGTAAAAACCACGAAAAGACTGTTCTGCTTTAGGTTTTCCAGCCAGTCATCATCATGCTTTGAAACACCAACTTTTATATCGTCTCATCATATCAAACTGTAAAAGAAAAAGTCATCATCATCATCATTATCAGCCGAAGGACGTCCACTGCTGAACATAGGCCTCCCCCATGGCTTTCCACAACGACCGGTTGTGAGCAGTCTGCATCCAGCGCGATCCCGCGATCTTTACAAGGTCGTCTGTCCATCTTGTTGGTGGACGTCCTACGCTGCGCCTTTGGTCGAAGGGTCTCCAATCTAGGACTTTTCTGCCCCAACGTCCATCAGTTCTTCGCGCTATGTGCCCTGCCCACTGCCACTTGAGCTTATTGATTCGCAGGGCTATGTCCGTTACCTTAGTTAAAAGAAAAAGTAAAATTGAATAATAAACCACAATAGCGCTTGTAAACAAAATAAAAGGTTCAACAAAACATCTAACCCTAAAAAGCTAGTGAAAAATGTTTTAAGTGCTGATAATCTGTGTGCATTTTTCACTCAACACCGGTCCAAGGGTTAATTTCCGCGAACAGGGACGTTGGGGCATAATTTTTCATTCAACTGCTAAACTGGCGTCTTATTTTTTACTGTTTTTTCGCCGGACGCTGCAATTTGTGACTGGGATGAGAAAGAATAAAACATAATGCGCTATGGGACTGAATTTTTGTATTGTTTGATTGTAAGACGTAATTTTTTGATACAACTTGAAACTACTAAGTAAGTTTGCAAAGGGATCGTTTTTAGGGTTCCGTACCTCAAAAGGAAAAAACGGAACCCTTATAGGATCACTTTGTTGTCCGTCTGTCCGTCCGTCCGTCCGTCTGTCAAGACCCTTTTTCTCAGGAACGCGTAGAGGTATGAAGCTGAAATTTATATCAATTACTCAGGTCTACTGTCTCTTGAAGCTGTAAAAAAATCAAACTTCTAAGCCAACGCAATCAAAAGATACAGCCGTTTATGCCGCAAATTTTCGACACTTGCAAGGGAATCAAAACCTACAGGGTGCTTCCCGTGAACTCAGAATCTTGAAATTTGGTACGAAGCAACGTCTTATAGCATAGATAAAGGAAAAATTACGAAAACCATAAATTTTTAGTTACATCACATAATATATATTTTTTAATAATTTTAAACTTACTACCCATTTCCTCATAAACGCGTAGAGGTATTAAATTGAAATTCATACCAAATACTCAGGTCTATAATACCTTTAAGCTGTAATAAAATCAAACTTCTATGTCAACGAAATCAAAAGAAACAGCAATTTAAGCTGCATATTTTGATACTCGCAAGTACTCGCAAGGGAATCAAACCTAAAGGGTACTTCCAGTCGACCTAGAATCTTGAAATTTGGCATGAAGCAACGTTTTATAGCACACATAAAGGAAAAATTCCGAAAACCTTAATTTTTTAGTTACATTACAAAATATATATTTTTAATAAATATAAACTTATTACTTTTTTCGGGAGACTTCAATATAGATTTTAGAATGAATCCCCAAAATGGAATTTCCACATATTTTTCATCCATAAACATGTTTCCGTTAATAAACAGTAGCACTACACGAAGTTGTACAACTATTGATAACGTTTTTTCGAACTTCAATGTTCAATGTGGTACTATTCATAACTTTTTCAGTCACCATTTACAGGTCTGGTTCAAATTTAATACTTAATTAATATTTTTGAACCAGATTTCTAAATAGTGACTAAAAAACTTTGTAAATAAATAACTTTAATAAAAGAACTTTCGCAAGTCTGCTGCAGGGCTAGTATAAGTGTTTCAGTTATATTATAGATAAATGATAATTATGTGTTAATATAAAATAAAGGATTACTTAAACGATAAAGAGATCTTTGTCTTAAATTTATGCTCCTCCATCTTTCCCCATTGTAATGTTATGAATTTCATTTTGCAATAAAAATACCATAGTTATGACTCGATTGTCGTAATGAACGAACTTTGTAAACCTTGCAGGTTTGTACGGAACCCTCGGTGCGCGAGTCCGACTCGCACTTGGCCGGTTTTTTTGTGATAATGAGCACGAACATTTAACCTAAGTCATGGATGTATATATGTTTAACTCGTCAAGTATGTGTGAACGAGACACAATAGAAATTCCATTATTATGCGACTCCCGGCAGTCGTTTGATACCTGACTGATTACGTATTTAATCGGAGACGCCCCCATCAATTATTGTTGTCTGGTATTTTTAGCACAAAGAAGAAAATTCTTCAATTCGAGACCAAGGAAATTGGTGTGTTGTCTGGCGCATATTTATATTGATTATTACTAAGTAAAATATGCGGGATGGAAGCTCTACTAAGGCCAAAAACCAAGGGTTAATAAATATTTGACTAGCCAAAGGGTTATCTCTCAAAACAATCAATCTACTACCCTAAATCGCTTCTCATATTGCAAACTAAGTTTCACGACAAGAAGCCATTATAGTTGTGGTAATACTATCTGGCACATTAAAGAGAAGGTATATTCTCGTAAATAGAACCATTTCAAATTTGTATTTGTTTTTGTAATGTACACAAATTAAAATTATAAACTTGTATTTATTATCTTAATCTGTTTAAACAAATTAGAACTGACATAATATGTGATAAGTGCAAAAAGTGTTATCTTATCTTATTAGCCGCAGAATGAGTATTGCTGAAGGCGTTTTATTATTTCACATTTTATTTTATTTAAACGCTAACAAGTAAACATTCAGTAGACAAAAAAACATACAAAGTAGTAAAATTTAATTACAGGTGACAACGACAATTATTATTAATAGAATTTTTTTTTTTAAGTATTGTTGATCAAGAATTAAAAGGTACTTATAAGGTACTTAATTATGGTTAATTATAAGGTACTTATTCCACAAACTTTTAGAAAATCACAATAAGCATGGATATTCTTTTACGGGCAATTTTTAAATATGAAAAATAATAATCAAAATATTTAAATTCATCGTTTACAAGTCTTATGGGAATCGCCCTTCTGCGTTAATATTACATGGCTTAGGATCAAACTATTTTCAACTGATTGAGATTGTGATGTGACATATTGGTTCAAACCAGAGGACATTCTAGGACTTTGTAATAAACATGGTGATTAACTACCTACTGATATGAAATATTTAAGGATTTAATAGAGTTAATAACTTTTGCGCTTTGAAAGTATGCTGTTTAATGCCTTTTCGACTCGAGTAGTCTACCCAGCTCTGCATGTTTTAAATGTTTATTTAATTCTCGGTCGAATAAATGTGTTTTCTTTCTTTCTTTCTTTCTTTAATTGTATAATCCAATACTATTATTCTTTCGCCTATTTTTGCTCATACACTGAAAAAAAATTGACATGTGTGTGTCTACTGTTGTTTACCAAGTCAATGTTACAGCAACCTTCGTGCGGGAGTCCGACTCGCACTTAGCCGGTTTTAAAATACTAATTTTCTTACATGGATTTTCTTACTTGGGTAGGGTTGATATGCGTAGAATAATCTAACTTTCTAAATGTGACGTCGCTTTAACTCTATGCTAACTAGTGTATATTGTGTAAACTGACTTCAAATTTTGAGCAGGGATGTATTAACGCTACGACGAGGTTTTACAAGCGGGGCCCTAGTTAGTGATATTATTCCTGGGCAAAATAGGCACTTTAAAATTAAATGCCCGTACTGTAGCTTAAATCATCAAGGTAAGTAGTTTAGATATACTTCTCGTTTAAATGATATCTGAGAATAAACAGAAATACCTGAAAGATTTAGTAAAAATGATATTAACACTTAGTGCTGAAAAAAATTACGAAGTCATACCCAGGAAACTGCAATTCTTACTGGTAATTTAATACAAATAGTTAAAAAAATATTGTGCCGTACCAAAGATGATGTATTAGTCGTTGGCCGTACACTGCGGAACGACAAAATGTTTTATCGGAGCACACAAATTTTTCTATACACATTCACTGAAACAGCAAGAATCACAGTGCCATCGTCGCATCGTTCGCAACGCCCCAAGGCCCGGAACTCGATACGGCCCTGTCTTTACAACTAGTTGGGAAGGGATAAGGAAATTTCAGGCCGATAGTGGTGCTGTAGATAAACGTGTAAGAAGTTCCCCGTAACATTCCCAAGGCGTTATCAGTGAGTTATAACAGAATATCCTTAAAGGATGGCGTTATTGTAATCGTGACCATGTTGAAATGAAATGAAATGAAAATGAAATGAAATGAAATGATATTTATTGCGTATTGAAACAAGGTTTTACAAAGGTCTTATACTAAAACAGGTTTCACTTGGATCTACCTTTGCAGGTGTATACACATTTTATTAAATTTAAATTGGATACAATGTTATAAAAAAAATGTCATAATTTTACTAGTATCATTGAATATAAATTAGTATACATTAGTTATTTATGATGATTATTATGGTATCAAAGTTAAGAGTCATTAAATTCCTTAATACTGTTGGCTTTATTGCACAAAAAAGGGGCAATGAACAACGGTTCAAATAAAATTACGACTGTACATACGCTTACGTCCTCTACATAAAAGTTAGGGCCGTTTTCCACGGCAGTCTAGATCTGCTGGATCACTGCATTACAGGATCCCGAAGTTTTATGCAGGTACGGTTGTCCGTCAACCGATTCCTGTCAACGGTATATATCGCTTGCACTAACCGATATAGCATGTTGTCAAGGTAACTGTGTTTGTGCATACTGTCATGTTAGAAGTGGAACTGGACCAGCTTTTAATGAACTAACCGGATCAGTGAAAAACAGGTATCTGTTTATTTTGGGTCACTGCAAACAGGATGTCCGTGTGAATTTTAGCATTAAAACGCGTATGCTACTAGACGGCATTCTGCAAATAACTGTACCTGCAATATACGGGATGTCCCCATAGGAAATAGCCCTAACTCTGTGTTTGAACACTATTTAGTACCTACAACCAGACGGTGACTAAACTAAAAGCTGTTTCTAAAGTGCACATTTTACAGCGTTCCTGGATCATGTGAAAGTCATAGCCAATACAAGAAAGTTGAGGGAGATAGCAAACTACCACGGCTTTAACTTGTTCTATACCGCAACTGCGTTGTAAGCCACAGTTTAAAGTGGATGCAGTGGATTCACTCCGACCGGAACTCGATGTGGAAACGGAATGTGACTATTGAATGCGGCATAATGACATTATCATACGCTACGTCTCGCTCTAACATAGCTAGATGTGATGGTTGCATCTTTGTCGGTATTGTTCAGCCACATCACAGCCGCTTGCGAATGCGTTGGTGTACCTAACGGTGTTAGCTAAACTGTCCAGTAGCCTTTGATGAACGATTACAACCCAGTAGCAGACCAAATTGTTTTCAGATTAATACTTTTGCTTATGCCTATATTAACACCTTGTATAATATGGCATTTTTTAAATTTATTCTACGAATATGTATGAATTATTAAATAAACTTTTGATGCCGACTTTCACTTTATGGTTCAGTCTTATCACGTGCCTGCTTTCTATGGGACACATTGTGACTAAAATATACATTCAAGGATAAAGTTTAAAATAGTTCCGTGGTTTAAAACCTTCGATGGGTTAAACAAAAATCAATGCACAAGATAGAAGCCACTTATGCTCCATTGCATGAGTTATTTTACCCGCAATATTTTCTTTTAAAATCAAAATAAGTCAGATTGTTTCCGTTAAACTTAAAGACTTGGAAACGTTTGCATGGGGTAAAAATGTCAACACCTTCTACATGATATTTTAAAATATAATATGTAAACCTTATGCTTTATTAGTATGAATAAAAGTACGGTGAACAAGCTATAAGTATTCAGAATAATAACACATAGCAATATTCCAAGACGTCCAAACACGTTCGGTTGCATTTTGTATGGAAAAGATGAAGATGAGGTAGGTGTTACCTCGTAAGTACTTGACCCTCTCACTGTCGATGCTATGCACAATAAGATTGTGACAATGAGAGATTAAGTTTTATTTAGATATTGTTTTCTAATTAAAAATACCTTTTAATATATATTAATCACACTGAGATTTATTAAACTTTTTTAAATTCTTTTTTTTAATTATTTATAGTAACTACATGGTCTTGGCATTTTTGTAAACATCTCTTTTATAGAAGTTTAGTGCAATAGAACAAAGATGCCTTGTAGATATAAGAGCGTACATCGTGCTAGGTTTTATTTCTCTTCAGCATAAAACTTAAAAAGCGGGAAAACTCAGTAACATAATGTAAACTGATTTTTGGCAATCAACGTATTTTTTTTATTTTTATTCATTTATAAATAAATTCCGAGTATAATAATAATAACTGCTACTACTACAAACAGTAAAGTTTATCCCAGGGTTTTTTAATTACGACTAACCTATAAATTATCATGATTCATTTCGGTCCCTTCCATGCATGGCATGAGCCTCTATAGAAACTGAAAGATGATTAACGTCCCTATATGAAAATATCGGTCTCTTCTTGGCCAATTAACGTCTTTTGTAGAGAAAATATTATACCCTTAATCACAGGGCAAAGGTAAAAAGGTCGGTAACCTCACTCTTTATTGCAAATAAATAATCAGGGATCAAAGAAAATGCTTTGGCAGCAAATTGGTGACGCATAGTTATCGGATATTTTTGGGATGCGGATAAAAAATAGTTTGATGATATGAGAAAAGACAGCTGCTTGCGCTTACGTTGAGGAATTTCATGAGATTGACGGCCTGTTTCACAATGTCCTAGTAAATAAATAAAATAAATATCCTTGGACATTTCACACAGTAAGTTAGTAAGTTAGTAAGTTTAATTTAGCGTTATCTGTCCAATAAAACATACGTTATGACGTTCCATATTTGAATTATTCGTTGGTTAGTAATTATTAGTCGAGTGTGAAACTGGCCCTAAATATAATATTGATAAATAAAACAATAACTTGTAAGACGCGCAATTATTTGGTACCACTACTCACCGCTAGATGGCGTTGGATGTACTTTGACTCGCGGCAATTACTGCTGTTGCCGGATCCTTATAAACTCGACTTGTACTTCGTGTTAGACTCCATCCATAGATAGATAGTCTCGCCCAAGGGACCCAAGCTATTTATTGGGACACTACAAGGTGTTAGTTAGGTGGCCATACAATGAAGTGGCATTCGCTCTACTAATAGTAGCTCACCCATCAGATGTATGTTAATCATGGAAAAGGAAGAAAAGTTTTATTCTTTAAAACACACACAATCGTAAATATTCAACCGCTGCAGCGCTGGTAACGTAACTTTACCATTACAATCGATGAAAAAACTGGGCCTTAGTCTCTAAGTAAGCAAAACTTTTCAAATACCCGTAAATCATCCCAAGTTATTATCATGAGAGCTAGTCGCAGTAACCAAAGGTTAAAAGATAAGCTGTACGGTTTGCCCCATGCCACCCTTTTTAGCATATAAATTATACTTGCAAAAAGGGATGTAGGCCTATGACGCAGTAGGTAGGATTATTCATACCTAAATAAATTTATCTCATGACTATGTATGACAAATCAATTTTTATATTTTGGATTTAAACTAAACCAAACAAACTACATCATGTTCTTGAAACAATAACATTTAACTTTTAAAGAACATTTAACTGATTAAAGCTCAAACATAGACGTTATCTAAAAAGTAAGAGCAAAATGTTTAGTTTAGCTTTAAGTGTTACTTAAAGGAAAATTTTTATATATTTTTGTATTTGATTTTGGTGCTGAATAAACGTTTTTTCTTTCTTTCTTTATTTTATATGATATTGACATTCTTAAATATAAAATTGATAAACATTATGATATATCGGTTTATATGAAAAATGAGTCAATATACCTACCAAAATAAATGATTTGCGAGATCAGTAGAATGATTTACTGAGAGGTATTGCTTTAAGTTACAATACTGGTATTGCTCTTATCTATTACCTGTATTGTAACTTAAATAGTTATCTATAAATACATTAATTAAACAACAAAAGAATAAATAAATAATAATAAGATATTGCGCAAAATTGTCAGGAATAGAAATTATTCATGCAAAACTTATTAGTACCCCAAGACGATATATTTTTAACAACATTTTATTTATATCGTTTGTTAGATAACTTTTTCCTATAGTTTCATTAGGCTACATTATATTAAACTTTTTCCTAGATTTTCATATTTAGGCTACATAGCATCAAAAGGGCCTGTAACGCTGATAAAGATAATACTTCCACACAAAATAGGATTGTGAGACGAGTTTGTGAATTACCCACCGGGTATATTCTAGTACATTATTGAATTACGTTTTGTTCTAAATATATTTGGGTTCACTTAGCTTTATTAGTGAATTTGGACGACAGTGACGTGAGAGCACCAATGATAAAAAAAAGTATTTTTTTTAACCAAACTTTAGTTATAAGTTTTTTTTCCACTGTTCCCTATGTCATGCTAGGAAATAACACGATACGCTCTACATGCCCACTGAATGGTTTGACAGCGTTCTGTCTTACCGTTGAATGTAGCGAGAGCGAGCGAAAACATTTTGCCGGTGTTGACACGATCCGTGCATTGCACGCGACGGTGTTGGTCGGTGACGAAACGGTCTAGTGGGCAAGTGGCATAGTTTTCAAAACAGATTCTTTTTTGCCTGACACGTTTCTAGCACGGTCATGGTATTGCTACGGTGAAGTGGGCAAAAATTTTTATGGGCAAAAATTTTTAAGGTCATTTTTTAGAAGTGAGATAGGCAGAGTCGATTACTAAAAAAGTAATTTATCTATAAAATTATTTGCCATTTTTTTTTCCAATGGGCTTGTGTCTAAATCCTCCCACTCTAACGAATTCATTATCATTACGAAATATTGGATTTTAAACTTTCGCGTTGCATTGCAATAACTATTAGACATGACGGGTCTAAACGCGAATAACAACTTATGAGTTGTCAGTTAACTTATCAGTTGACTCGTGACCACGGCAGTTGCAATACCGCCGAAACGTCGAGCAGTGAGTAATAGCAACTCATAAGATTTTATTCGCGTTTAGACCCGTCATGTCTAATAGTTATTACGAAATATTATCAAATATACCAAGTTATTTACGCGACAAGGTCCAACTTCGAAAAATACATACCCTTCAGCAGGTACTGATAGCTTAGATCTATCAGGATTTTTACATTGATAGAAAAATGGCAGCAAGGGAGCGAAATTCAGACTATCAATATTGATTCTAATTCTACAATTTCGTTTGCAGAATTGGTGCTCTTACGTTATTTGCGAATAAAATTTGTAGAGATCTAGAGCAGGTATTTATTAGGGTCCCAAACTGTGGCAGGATTTACTGACATTTTATAGGCAGAGTCATTACCTACTAAAAGTTATCTAGAAACTAAGGAGGTAGTTCATTCCCCCCAAAAAGGCACCTCTGAATTTAGAGTACTATAAAGTTCTTGAAACAATGAAGCTTTAAATTTTTAAAGGCTGATAAGAATGTTTAAGCTTTTGTTAACACTCAAATCAACTGAATTTATCGACTGATTGTTAATGGTGTTTTAATTAAAGATGGCTAGTTTTCAATTATTTGATAAGGAACCTTTATATTGTAAAATTTTGATAGTATCCATAAACATTAAGACGAAATGTTATTGCATTTGTTTGTATTTTCTTTACATATACTTATTCATTATTGATCATTTATTAATGAAATAGAGGGATGGACAATATAAATACACAATTAAACACAATATTATTAAAATAAAAAATATTAAATACCTTCATCCCTCTGCACTACTCTATTCAGACGCACAATTACTTACTGTGAGGCAGCTGTACATACTTTCCGCTGTTCTGAAAAAACATTCACAAACCCCATTCGACGGGAAGATGTACAATTCTAAGCGGAGGAAGGATAGTGTTTAAATAAATAAATAAATAAATAAATAAATATCCTTGGACATTTCACACAGCGCCATCTGGTCCCAAACTAAGCAAAGCTTGTACTATGGTAACCAGACAACGGTTATAAACATACTTATATACTTCTTTTTTTTTGTAAATACATACATATTATACATAGATAACACCCAGACCACTACAAACAGACATGTTCATGCACACAAATGTTTGTAATGTGCGGGGATCGAACCCGCGACCTCTGGCGCAGTAGCCAATTTCTTAACCACTGCGCCAAATCGGTCGTCAAATTTGTCGTTTGTGTAGTAAAACGATGCAGCACGGTGTACGCGCAAAGACAATACGATTTTCTTGCTTCTTTCCTATATTAATAGAATTAACAAAATTTTGAATATACATCCATTGATTTCAAGGAACTGTAAAGTCATTTTGACGAATTACTTACTAAATCTAGATTATAACGAAACCGAGGCACTATTGTTTATTCAAAAATAATTATATCTTAAATTTTTTATTAAGTTTCACCATAGAGAATCCATTTTCTTTAGATTTTGTTATATCATTTCTTTATTTTTATTTCTAATCGTTTTTTGTACCATTTTTATGTAACGCAGTTCAACCTATGACATTGGAAGTATTTAATTGCCTACGATACAGGTTTTACCTAGTGTAGGCGGTTATCGATTCATGTACTAATACTGTTATGTTTTGTGCTAAAATAAATATATTTTGTTTGTTTGTTTGTTAAATTACCAACATTACACTACAAAATCTAGGGTACATTACAATTATTCGGATATTAAAAAAATACAGTTATTATTATTATTATTTAAAAATACAGTTATTATTATTATTATATTGTTTGAAGACATTGTCTTTCTCCATCATGGGATGGGTGTTACACTCTGACGCGGGCCTCAACCAAGCGTCAGGGGGTGAAGTGTTATTATTATTATTATTATTTAATAATAATAACTGTATTTTTTTTAATATCCGAATAATTGTAATGATGAATGATGATTAAAAAAAATACAGTGATAACCCTAAAATTACTTCAACCCTAATTACTAACAAAACTACCTATATAATAACCAACCTTAAATTTTTTTTAACCTTTCTTAGCTCAATTTAATTTGGCTCAGCAATTACTTTGTGTTCTCATCTATTTTCCAGATTTGTAAAATATCTCTAAAAAACTGTGGTAGCGAAACAAATTACCTAACATCTTGTTATCGCGCGTTAAACTATAAAACCTATCATAACATGTCAGTCCCTTGTCTCACAGTATCGGGCACGATCACATAAGCTAGCAGCGCGGGTGAAAATAAACGTTAGAAAACATACAAAACGTTACAAAACACTGCCACTGGTTTACCTTTTCATCTGTAGGTAAACCGCTTTTTTAGAATCCTGTATAGAATAGAATAATAATTATTTATTTGACACACACCAATTAAAAATTACAAAGACAGAAGGAGACAGAAAAAAAAACACAGATAAAAAAATAGTGTGCCAAAAAGTACATAAATAGTAAGTAAATAGTGTGTGTGTGTGTATGTTTTCACTAAGCAAATGACAATGCTGTCATCTAGAACGATAACATAGTTTGACGATTTTCTTTTACTTCAACATTAAGCAGTGCATTTAAACCCATCAAGCTATTCTGAAATTCAAGCTTGACGTCGAACACAGTGGTGATGTTGCCGTTAGAGAACTGCAAACGGAAAAGTGAGCAGCGCGGGCAGATTAACTACGCCGCCCGCACCTCTCACGCAACCCGCTCTCATCTCCCCCGCGCCCCTGTGCCCCACAGGCGAGGTCTCAATTTCACGATCTACCTATAGCTTAGTGGTTAGCGCTCCTGACTACGGAACCAGCAGCGATCACGGGTTCGAGTCTCGCAAAGTGTCCCAGGTGCATGCAAGCGCAGAACCAGATCTCCAAAAAGGAGGTGCGCATGAATTTTTCAATAATTGGTTCACGACGCTTATGAAAGCAAAAAATAATAAGAATTCATAAGCGAACAAAGTGTTAGCGAGATTTTTGTTTAGGACACTTCCTAATGTAGTAAAATAACAAAAAGTTTCTGCCATGCCTGCAACGGTGAGGTCCTTAAGAAGGTTGAACTATATTGTTTTGTTGAAGAAAAAATAGCACTCAAAAGAAAGTACTGGCAACATTCTACAGGCTTGCCAATGTGTCGGTGGCCGAATGGTATACGCATGCGCCCGGAATGCGTAAGACACAGAGTTTGATTCTTTGTGTAACACAGTTGTTTCCAAGTGCAATTTATTTGATACAAGATAATTTATAAAATACGAGATATTGTAGAGTTTGGAAAGTTAACTTATGGACCCATAGTTAATTCTAGTAAATAATTTCGTGTTATTATTCCCCAACTAGCTGTGCCCGCGACTTCGTCCGCGTGGAATAGTGACTTTGGGTAGAATTTTTAATTATTTTGGCTTATGATTTTACAAATAAGATACTTAAGTATAAGTACTTATAAGTACGCAAGATATAAAGTATTTATATAAGTTTATTAAAGTACATTTTAGTACTCACTTATCATGAAAATTGGCCATTATTAGCAATTAATTGTAAAAGTTTAGGTTTTATATAAAAAAAAACATAATAAGTATTTAAGAAAAATAGTGAAACTTCGTAAGAAAACCGTGGCTCAACTATACTACTTCCGCCTCCAAGCTTTGCACCCATCTTCAAGTCACCCTGTAATACTTAACTAAAACTAAAGGGCGATATAGAATGCTTAGTAAGCTTTATTAAACTTATTTTGAAACAAAATCAGTATTTTTATTATTACAACAAAAAGAAGCAAGTAGTACATCAAAGTTGATCAATTATTATGACCATACCGATTATTTGGACGTTCACAATTTGTATTTCGATTAGGAGTTCCTTTGTTTGAGAGGATTATATGGTTACTTTACTTTTTAACTACTACTTTGCCACAAAAAAAACTACTAAATACTTTACTAACATATTACTTTGTTGTGTGGAAAAAAATTGATCTAAATATATATTTTTTCATGGCACTGTTTTGATATATTTTGGCAAGTACTATAAAGTAAAGTACCAAAATTTCATTTAATTTATGCAAACCAATATGGAGAAAACACTACACATAGAATTAAAAAACTTTACAGATTCATTTCCCACACATTTATTTAAAATGAAATAAAGGTCCTCACCTTTCTAATTTATTATCAGCATCCGTGGTCTCAGGCAGACCAAGAAACTACCATCGCTCATTAATATTTATTGACGTTCCTAACCACCCAGAAAAAGCTTATTGTGTCTTGAGATCTTGCAGAAGGAGATGTTGCTTAGGTTTGTCTAAACATATGAAGTGGTTCTTTGTTACATAAATAAACATCAATAAATCAGCTATATAAATTCTTTAATCTGCATGCCTATACTAATTGTTGATTCAGCGATGTAGGAGATGCCACACTCACATTCCTGTCTGTACTCTCCTACATCTTGGAGAGGTATGTGATGTGACACTTGAAAGGTGGTAAAAATTGGTTAATCTTCTTGTTCAATTGTAGCGGGTTTGGCACGGGGTATGCAACAACCTTCCTTACATGCAGCCAGGTTTCGGTTATCATTGATGCCCCTTGCTCTCTGGAACAAAGTTTTGGTCGTGATAGGTATGTATTGGTGGCATTTCTAATGACTGTGAGGCTAAGGTTATGATCTGGATAAGAAAAAAATTCTGAATTCTCTGATTATGAACTGTATGAGAGTAGATTTTCCAAATTCAACTGGAAGAAACTCTTCAATTCTTTCTCTGGAAGAAGAGCTTCACTTCTCATTAATTACTCTGCAATCCTACCAGTTGAATTTTTGAATGAATAGAGTTTAGATGATTAGGAAAAGCAGTAGGTAACATACTGGTGGGTAAAATTGTTAAAGTGACATCTAGGTACATACCGTTTATAAAACTTTGGTGTTACTCTATACAGGTGATGGACTCAGGGCCTAGGGCCCTATCAGCAACAACAGGTGATACTGGAGAGGCCATTGCGACACATCAGTGTCTAATATCACTTGTGGCTTAATCCTTCACATGTGGCGTTCTTGCTCCTCCTCTAAAATATTATTCACCCACCCAGGCAATCTTCCATGCTTTCAATATCAATAATTTAATGCTTTGTTTTGTTTATATATTGACTTGACATTTGACAATGACTTTTAGACATACTTTTTATTCATATAATCTGTAATCTGTTTCGCAATGGTCCGATGGCGACCCATGTCAATAGGTGGGTCGTGATGCGCGCTTTTTAAATTTATTGTTTTATTAATTTCTGTAGCTTTACCACCTTTAAATAACTCCCCAGAATAGTAGAACGAAAATGAACGCTCCCAAATGCTCACAAGGCTGTTCCACTTGACATGAAGACCACAACGTACACGCAGTTCCCGGACCCAGTGGAATAGGTAAAGGGGCGCTCGTCGGGCAGCTGTCGCAGTTATCAAGTGGAACGCACCCTATGGTAGATGAAGTGAAGCTTGGTGCGTTTTGTTCTACTGAAGATTTTTATTTTACCTATAGTTTGATTTTTTTACTATCGCACGGAAACTATTTTATTTACAGGTATTGTAAGTATCCTAAATGTTGCCCGATGGCTTAAGCTACCACTGTTTAAAATTTCATTTGAATTGGTTCAGTCGCTTCGGAGTTTATCCCGAGCAAACAGACAGACAAACAGACAAACAGACAAACAGAGAAATAAGAAATTCGAAAAAAATCTAGATTAGTCCTATTGCACTTCTTACATCCCCCTGACTCGGTTTTAAGCATTTTCTTTTATTGTACAGAAATTCGACCTCTACAATTTTATTATATGTATAGATATTCGTGTTTAACAAGCGTCAATAGTTTCAATGGTTTACTATTTGTACATTTTTGCGCAAATTTAAATAAGACATTAAAAATATTTTTGTAAATATTTTTACCTCACATTTTAATCCGCTCCTCTCTTACTAAAGGCGCATACTTATTTTAGATAGTTGATAAGTAAAACTGGATCCATAAATCATCGAAACCAAGACATTGACAAATGATAGTAATTGTATCGCATTGTTACATTCATATAATAATGATTTCAATAGTAATAACGGTTTGTAAACGCTTTCATCTGTCAATTGAATATCTCAATTTATTACTATTTCTAAACTAAATTGAATTTTCAGCAAAGCTATTTGATAGATTTGAATCGCTATGAACTCTCTGAAATAAGTGAAACGTACCCGTTAAAGTAATATGATATTTTAACAAACAAGCTTTTTGATGCATTTTTATTTGACATTCAATAATTTAGGTTAGATTCCATTTGGTGACATTCACATAAAAATGTACTACGAAAACAAAGCCTGCAGTATTTTTTATAACTGGAACTAAAATTAAATTATATGTATAACATTTTACATTGTAATGACGACTTTCGTGGTGTAGTGGTTAAGCATGCAGGGTATTAAGGCGTTGCCGCACCGAGTCCCGAGTTTAATTCCTGTCGGGTCAATGTAGAAATCATATTAATTGTTTATATTGCCTCGGGTCTGGGTGTTATGGTACTAAAGTTGTTTCTGATTTCCGTAACACAAGTGCATTACCTACTTACTTTAACTCGTCAAGTATGTGTGAACGAGACACAATAGAAATTCCATTATTATGCGACTCCCGGCAGTCGTTTGATACCTGACTGATTACGAACAGAGAAACATATGATTCATCATCATCAAATTTAAAAGCCAGGCTCTTGTCGGTGGATTTTTTCCCATTATTTACGCTTTTCCGCCATTCTCTTGACCTCTTGATACGACGCGACATTCAACTTTTGTTTATTGATGCATATAGCTTTCTGGTATTTCAGATGTGGTGCTGGAGGAGGATGGAGCGAATCAGCTCGACGGAAAAAACAAATGAAGAAGTCTTGAACATGGTAAATGTTGACGACAGGCATGAAACCTTTTTTACTATTGTTTATGGTTTTGTTTATTCTTATTTTACTCTATATTTTTGATACTATCTTTTGTTTTTCACTTGACATAAAAAATTCTCTTCGATCGGTAATTTGTGTTTTTGTGATTTTAATATTGTGTTTTGTGATTTTAATATTGGTGTCAGAAGTGATTAGTGATGATTACCCGTGCTCAAGCTAAAAAACTTAGTGCCACTGCCTCTCCGCCCTCGAGGACGTCGTCCGCCACCGTGCGGGCACAGACGCTCGCGGCGGAGGTGGAGCACTTAAAACGTATTCGTGATATTGTTCGGGCTGCACGTGAAGCGGAAGCAGATCGGGCTGCACGTGAAGCGGAAGCAGATCGGGCTGCACGTGAAGCGGAAGCAGACCGGACGATCGCGGAGGCCGAGTATAGGGCCCAAGTCGCCGCGATAGAGGCCGATGAAAGCCGCAGTCATCGATCCAGCCTTGCTGCTTCAGTTAGCGAGTGGCTAACCGCCACCGTCCCGTGCTATCAAAACGGAGCACCAGATTTGCCTAACACACTTGGCCAAGCTTCGGCACTCGATGCGCCCTCACAGGCTGAGGCGGAGGGTGCACCGGTCGCGGCGAGTTTTTTCGATGCGGGTCACTCTTCCCGACACATCGAACTCGTCGATCCCTTGGTCAAGAATACGGCATCCGCTCCAGCAACTGGTACATTACACACCACATTACACTCTACATTACCTCAACAGTTACAATGTAACAATAATAAAGATGAATACTCTAACACCCTACACCTAGCTCAAGCCATCGCGTCTGTTGCGGCCACCACGGCGCTGAAGCATAACAAGGTCAGCTCTCCTCTGCCTATTTTTGATGGTCGACCAACCGACTGGCTTGTATTTAGAAAAATGTATTCGGACACTAGTCCATCTCATACAAGTTTAGAAAACCTAGCGAGGCTGAATGCTGCATTACGTGGCCCTGCTCGAGATGCCGTCGCGGTTCTTCTAGCTGCCGCGCGCGACCCAGAGGTCGTGATGCAGGCGCTGGAGACAGCTTTTGCAAGACCGGAGCATATTATTTTAACGCAAATTTCAGCGATCAGAGCTCTACCAAAGTTAGCTGACAATTGCAGGGAGCTGAACTCGTTCGCCTGCAAAGTGCGTAATTGTGTCGAGGTCGTACGTCTTCTGCAGCGACCTGAATACCTCGCTTCTCCTGAACTGTCTAATGAAATTGTAAGTAAACTAAGTCCTATATTAAGATCTAGGTGGATTGATTTCGCGCATTTACGTGAGCATACCAAATTATTCAGAATTGAACTTTTATCCGACTTTTTAATGCACGAAGCCAATTTGCGTAGTCGGTATGACATTATGCCATTAAACGTTGACGTTGCCGTCAAAAACGTCAAATGTCATGTCACTGTCGGCTCGACTGACGTAAAAAAAAGTTGTAATTGTTCAAAAAAGGTTTGTCTTTTTTGTAGCAAGGTTGGTCATGATGTCAAATCATGCGAAGACTTTTCAAACATTAACGTTGAGGAGCGTTGGCAGTGGGTCACAGTCAATAAAGTTTGCCATAAATGCCTCATAAAAGGTGGTCACACTTATGTTCTTTGCAAAAAGTTTTCGTGCGACGTGGTTGATTGTGCTAATAAATTCAAACATCATTCTCTTCTACACAAAGAACAGAGGGATGACGTCGTTTATGCGGCATTGGCTTCCGAGCCTCAAGTCACAATTGTATCGGAGGACTTAGTTCACGATGACTCTAATCCTTTATCGGCTAAAGACCATGAGACTGTCACCCACACAACGTGTCCTACTTCTACCTTCAGATCTCTTCTTAAAGTAATACCGATAACCATTTCGGGCCCGAAGGGGTCCATTGACACCTTTGCGCTACTGGACGATGGTTCTACAACTACTTTATTAGACTCTGACGTGGCGGTTGCTATAGGAGCTGAAGGTAGGAAAGGACAAATTAGAGTGGATGGAATAGGTGGAATGACAAGAATGACCGAGGTGAACTTCGTTGATATTTTCGTTAAAGGTCGTCATAGTGCGGAAACTTACTTACTTCAAAATGTGCGCTCAATACCTAACTTAGGTTTGGGCTCTCAATCTGCTGAAGCTAGGAACATAAAATCAGTTGCTCACTTATCCGATTTAGTTGAATATCTGTCATATGACGAAGCCAAACCTACGTTACTGATAGGAATCGATAACTGGCAGTTGTCTGTGCCTCGTGAGATTCGAAAAGGTTCTCGAAACCAACCAGTCGCTTGTTTAACCGCTCTGGGCTGGGTTTTATTTGGCGTTATTAAAAACGCATGTTCTCCAGTTGAGTTTGTAAACCATGGTACGGTTTTTGAGGTTACAAACTCACTTGATGACCAGTTACATGAATATTTTCGTATTGACTCCATCGGTATTAATGCAAAAAGTTATTTAAAAGAGGACGATAAACGAGCAATTGATATTTTGAATGAAACAACGCATCGGTTACCATCCGGAAGATTTGAAACCGGTTTAATTTGGAAATCAAATATTGAGACTGTTCCTGATAACTATCCATTGGCACGTAAAAGATTTCTTTCCCTTGAACTAAAAATGAATAAAAATAAAGCTTACGCAGATGCTTATCGTGCTAACATTGAGGCGACTATTGAAAAGGGCTATGCCGAGCCGTGTAAAGAACAACTCTCAAACGAAAAACAGCAAAAAATTGTATGGTATCTTCCCCATTTTGGAGTTGTGCATCCTCAAAAAAGAAAATTGCGTGTTGTTCACGATGCGGCCGCTTCCTATTCCGGAGTCAGTCTAAACTCTTTACTTTTATCTGGACCGGATATATTACAACCACTTCTTGCAATTTTAATGCGTTTTCGTGAGGGACGTTTTGCTTTAAATGCAGATATTAGAGAAATGTTTCCACAAACTAAAATTAGGTTGGAAGATCGCGATGCACAAAGATTTTTATGGCGTACGAGTCCAGATCAGCCGTTAAAAGTTTACCGAATGTCGTCAATGATTTTTGGGGCCACTTCTAGTCCATTTACAGCCATTTATTTAAAAAATCGAAATGCTGAGGAACATCAGTCTTTATATCCAGCAGCGGCAAAGGCCATTATTGAAGACCATTACATGGATGATTATCTTGGTAGCGTCGATTCTCAAGAAGCTGCAGCTAGTTTAGCTCTTGACATCGTTCATGTTCATGCACAGGCCGGTCTGGACATGAGAGCTTGGGTTTCAAACTCAAAAGAAGCTCTTTTAACACTTCCGAAAGATATTTGCCTTCCTGAGACATCTGCAGTTAAGGTGCGTATTTTAGGTGTAGCCTGGAACACTCAAGATGATACTTTTTCTTTTTCTCGTTCTTATTTAGGCGATTTACCAACCAAATTTACAAAGCGTACAGTTTTATCACAACTTATGAAAGTGTATGATCCATTAGGGCTTTTAACTCCTATTATTATGCGAGGTCGAGTAATTTTCCAACAGACTTGGAAGCTGGGTATAGATTGGGACGATGAACTGCCGGCTCATGTCATATCTAAATGGGTGTCATGGTTTACAGATCTTTTCAAATTATCATCATTTTCCATTCCTCGTCATTATTTTTCTCACAATGAGGTAACAGATTGTCAGCTGCACATTTTTGCTGATGCAAGCGAACTTTCGTATGGTTGTGTAGCATATTGGCGTTTTGTGTGTGTCGATGGAACGGTGCGGCTAGGACTGATTGGAGGAAAAGCTCGCCTAGCCCCTTTGAAACCAGTTTCAATACCGCGACTTGAATTACAGGCAGGACTTATAGCTTCACGTTTTGCTTGCTATATTCTTGAAGCACATCGACGAAAGCCTTCCCAAGTATTTTACTGGTCAGATAGTCTCACGGTCTTAAAATGGCTGAGAAGCGATGCGCGCAGTTTTAAACCTTATGTAGCTCATCGTGTAGGTGAGATCGCAGAAATAACTAATTTAGCTAATTGGAGGTATGTACCTTCAAGCATGAACGTCGCCGATGATGCTACGCGTATTGACTCTAAATTTGACATCAATTCAAGGTGGTTTTCTGGCCCACATTTTTTGACTTTACCGATAAAGTGCTGGCCAGAAGAACCGGAAACTTTACCTGTAACTCCGGAGGAGATGAAACGCTCTGCTATCATTTTGGAAGCTGTGGGGTTAACTAATACGCGCGATTCTTTTCTTCCGGTAGTTGCAGATTTTTCACGATTTAGTAATTGGCTCAGATTTTTGCGTGCAACTGCTCGAGTATTTTGTAGTGCTAGAGCCTTTCGCTCTCTTTTGGGTCATTCTCAAAAGGCTAAACTTAAAAATGGAAATTTAAGGGGGTCGGAGCAATTGTCAGAATCGCTACTACCTTTGTTAAGTGAGGACATGACGCTTGCCGAGCAACATATTTTACTCAAGTCTCAAATAGATGCTTTTGAAGTTGAGCGGTCATGTTTAAGTAATAGAAAACCGTTGTTAAAGCAAAGCAGACTTCATGGACTTACGGTAATTTTAGATGACTTTGGTCTCCTCCGATTCTCTGGGAGGATTGGCGCGCTTAAGGATTATACTGAAATTGTTAAAAACCCTGTCGTGCTTGATGGAAAACATCCAATTGTTCGTTTACTCATTGATTACCACCATCAAAAGGCTGCTCACTCCAATAACGAACTTGTTATCAACGAACTCCGTCAAGCATTTTATATCCTTGGATTACGCCCGGCGGTGAAGAAAGTGGCAAATTCATGTCTTTTATGTAGAATCAGGAAAACGGCACCCCCTATTCCACCTGTCGGAGATTTACCCACTGAACGTTTAACTCATCATACAAGACCTTTTACCTGCGTTGGTCTTGACTATTTCGGCCCAGTTTCGGTAACCTTAGGCAGACGCACAGAGAAGCGTTGGGTTGCATTGTTCACCTGTTTGACAGTACGTGCTATTCACCTTGAAATTGTGGGAAATTTGTCATCAGATTCAGCCATAATGGCGCTTCGACGCTTTATTGCTAGACGAGGATGTCCAACAACAATAATTTCAGACAACGGAACAGCATTTGTCGGTGCGAATAAAGAACTTTCTGTGCTCTATACTCAGCCTGTTCAGGACTACGCTTTGAACCAACGCATCAAATGGAAATTTATTGTTCCTGCGGCACCCTTCATGGGAGGTTGTTGGGAGAGGTTAATCCGATCTGTCAAAACTGCGTTAAAAGCAACATTGAAAGAACGTGCACCACGTGAAGAAGTTTTACATACCCTCCTTTCAGAAGTGGAGAGTATCGTCAATTCAAGACCATTAACGCATGTTTCTGTAGATCCGGAGACAGAAGAGACAATAACGCCCTTCCACTTCATTCTCGGGTCTTCTTCTCCACATTCCTTACTATCAGAATTCTCTGACGGAGATCTAATTCGTCGCGTGCAATGGAGAAAAGCACAGCGTCTCGCAGACCATTATTGGACGCGGTGGGTGCGGGAATACTTGCCGAACTTAGTGCCACGTACAACAGTCCGCCCTACGGAAAATTTGAAACTCGGAGATGTCGTGTTGATTGCAGATGGAAACCTCCCCCGAGGTTCCTGGCCTAGAGGTCGCATTGAAAAGGTTTATCCAGGGCACGACGGGGTAGTTAGGGCAGCTGATGTAGCCGTTAAAGGGGGAACCCTGCGCCGACCAACCCGAAAGTTGATTCCACTACCCATGTAAACAATTTTTATCTATATGGGTATTCCTTATATGTAGTTACTTATGTCTGTCGCCACTTTTCTTTGGTGTTATCACACCGGGGGGGACGATGTTGACGACAGGCATGAAACCTTTTTTACTATTGTTTATGGTTTTGTTTATTCTTATTTTACTCTATATTTTTGATACTATCTTTTGTTTTTCACTTGACATAAAAAATTCTCTTCGATCGGTAATTTGTGTTTTTGTGATTTTAATATTGTGTTTTGTGATTTTAATAGTAAAGGAAAAGAGAAATCTTGAAAGTAGAAGTGGGAGAGTGTTGGAACACTCGATACGACACGACAGCTTCATCAGAACCTTTAGAGGGAATAATAGACGGTATAAGGAGAATAGTAAGACCAAACATGTGTGATATTAGTGTCCAATATTTATTTAATCCGATATTTCATTTCATTTTTGTCAATTTTTGGTTTCTTATTTCATCTTTTAAGACTTCAGATACGACACTCTGAGTGTTTAAAAAAAAACAATCTACATTATTCCGATATTGTCGAAGTACGGGTATAGTCATTTGACAATTTTCATCTTAATGGCTGCATAGTAAGGGAGTTAGTAGTTAATAAACTAGGTCCAGTGTGACTCAGTTAGGAGAGATTATACAGTGTTCTGAGCAAGCAAGCCTTGGACGATAAATCCAATTTCATAGGGGTCTTAGGATATTCAAGAGGCGTTTATATCTTCGGTTAAGATGTTTAACTTTTCTTAGGCCGATAAACGATTTTTAAACACTCTTTTAAGTGTATTATCTATACTAATAATATTATAAAGCTGAAGAGTTTGTTTGTTTGTTTAAACGCGCTAATCTCCAAAACTACTGGTTCGAATTGAATAATTATTTTTGTGTTGGATAGTCCAGTTATCGAGGAAGGCTATAGGCTATATAACATCACGCTACGACCAATAGGAGCAAAGATATAGCGGTAAATGTGTAAAAAACGGGAGAAAGAAGTCACTATTCCACGCGGACGAAGTCGCGGGCAAAAGCTAGTTTGAGATAAATCAAATATGCGTGAATTGGAAAATAACGGAACCCTTATAGTTTTTTTTTAAATTTATTTATTTTTTTATGGTGAAACTGAAATTCGGTGTGTGGCCTGTAGGTAAAAGGAACAAAGAATTTAATTAATGATTCTACAGAGTATACAAAGTTACCTTGATGATCTAGTCTAAAATATATCTATAATATAATAGTGATCTAAAATGCTTTAACTCGGAGATAATATCTCGTTGTAGTAAATGGCAATGTCAAGGTTTATGACTGAACATTTTTGTTTGCAGTACATTGCTGGTTCGATTTATTTCGTTAAAAAACAACAATATACTTATATTTCATTAAAATAACTTAAAACCACGTTGAATTGATCACTGGTTACTTAAAAGGCCTATATTTTATATTTTTATAGCTGTTCTCGAGTCCTTAGTAAGCTACAGTTTACTCACAAAATAAAAGAAGACTACAGCTCATGTGCCAACTTAAGCCCGTCTCAAAAGTTCATAAATGGAAGAAAAATTCAATTTGTCAAGCGTAAAGCTTCCAGATGAAAAGGACTTGCGAAGACCGTCGCAATGTTTGCGACAACCCTATTTTAAACGAGTATGTTCCTATTCTAAGATATCATTATCACTTTTACTCATATGCTGAGGAAGTGGGATGGTATGGTTAGTAATTATAGTTCTAGTTTTTCAGAATAGTTCCCCTGAAACGCAATCCTTCAACATTCACAGACGTGATCTGTTTTTAAAACCCTCGGGGATGTTGCGTCATCTCGGTGGTCAGATGTCTTTTGTGGTTGCAAGATTGATATAAAATCGCAGTCTTAAAAATATATGGTTATTTTAGAAAGAAAGAAAGAAAGAAAGAAAGAAAGAAAGAAACATTTATTTGACACACAACAATACAGACATAATAAAAATAATAATTTAAAAACCATGATTGTGTATCAAAAAGGTTTACATTTTACATTTATTGTTTATTCATTTTATTGTTTTTTTTACATTTTACTGTTTGATTTGTATGCAACAGCTTTGAGCTCTTACAGAAATAAGTCTTATTAAATTTTGCGCAATAGTCCCTCAAAAGAATCCTTGATAAAAAAACACGTTTAAAGATTATTGATGATAAAAAGTTCAATCGTTTAATATAAATAGAACGCACTACGCACACGCAGCCTATGCGTTAAAAGAAAGCACTTGCAAAATTCAACAGGCTTGTTAATATGACGGTGGCCGAGTGGTATAGGCATACGCCCGGATAGCGTAAGACACGGGGTTCGATTTCTCGTCTGTCACAGAGTCACGGCTGCTTTTTACAAGTGCAATTTATATTATTAAGCTTGTATAGTGACAAAACACTTGAAAATGCAACAATCAACTACAGTTTAACTCGTCAAGTATGTGTGAACGAGACACAATAGAAATTCCATTATTATGCGACTCCCGGCAGTCGTTTGATACCTGACTGATTAATAGTTTCCATAGATTAAACATCTATCTACACTTTTCTACAGCCGTATGTGCAGTAACGCTGTAAGTACACGAACGCATTCGCATGCGGCAGCGAAACGTAACAATCACAGCTCCAATGACCTAGATTACACTAGACCGGCTGTTCAGGTCAAACTTTGTTGTAGGTACAAAAATTAAGGCCAGATGAGCATCTTTCAAAGCGTTTAGAACGTTTCTAACACTCACAGTGTTATATTTATATTCTTAAAGATTATCAGTCTTACTAATAAAGATACACATGGTTGTATACGCCTGTTATACACGTGTTGTAAGTTTTTTACTACTAATAAAACCCTTTTGACGTAAGCATTCTATAAGGATTGTATACGCTTGTTGTACTGCCATACAAATTTTACACAAGCCTTATTTAGTCGGAGACCCTTGTATAGCTATTGTTTAGTAAAAGTTTTTGAGCCTGTTGTCACTAGTCTTGAAGTGTAAGTCTGTCATCGCAGACGTTTTTTGTAAAATTATTATAAAATGGACTTCTCTAATTATTTAGACTTATTTGATCAATGGGACGTAGAAGAACATGCTACTAGAAAGCGAAAAATCTATAAAGTACGGGTTGATCCTTTTTTTTTTGAGTGATGGGGATTTTTTATACAAATATAGATTTACGAAAAATTATGTTAGAAAAATAGTCGATTTGATAAAAGCTGATATCAAGAAAGATACTAGGGGCTCTGGTATTTCACCGGAGTTACAAGTTCTTACGGCCCTTAGGATATGGGGACGTCAAGAAGTCCAAGATGATGCTGGAGACCTTCGTGGTTTGAGTCAACAGTCATTAACAAATGTTTGCCGTCGGGTAGCACTCGCTTTAGCGAGAAGGGCAAATCAATTTATTTATATGCCAAATAACTTGCGAGAACAAGAGGAAGTTATAGCAGGTTTTAGAAGAATATGTGGTTTCAGAAACACTATTGGAGCAATCGATTGCACGCATATAAGAATTAAGAAAGTTGGAGGCCTGACAGGACAATATTACGTAAATAGAAAGGGTTATTATTCTTTGAACGTGCAAGTTATTTGTGACGCTTCCCTGAAAATTAGGGACATTGTTGCGCGATGGAGGGGTAGTACCCATGATTCAAGAATATTCAGGGAGAGTCGAATCAAAGAAAGATTTGAAAATGGCGAGTTCCTAGGTCATCTTCTTGGAGATTCTGGGTATGGTCTAACCCCATACCTTTTTACACCAGTGAATAACCCAACAACAACCAAAGAAGAAGCTTACAATAAAGCTCATATACATACAAGGAATACTATAGAAAGATGTTTTGGCCTTTGGAAACAGAAATTTCGATGTTTGTTGACAGGCTTTACTGTATCCTTAGAAAATGTGAAGTTGTACATTGTGGCTTTGGCAGTCTTGCATAATATAGCTATAGATATGGGAGAAGGCATTAACATGACTGTTCTTCCACAAGTCCATAATCAGCAACATATACAAGTCTCACAAGATCAAAACCTTCGGGGACAAGTTGCAAGAAGATTATTCATTGACAGATTTTTTTAGTACCTTAACTATATGTCAAGAAAATAAATGAGAAAACAAGTAATTAAATATTTTATTTATTTAAGTCTAATAATTGCTTCTCTAACAATTTATTTTGCATTATAAGATTCTCAACTTTTAACTCATGTTCTCGCTGAACCCAAAGATGTGCTTCTTTTGTTTGACTCATTTTTAAATTGTGCTCTTCTTGCATCAACTTAATAATAGCGGCATTTCTGTCAATGGGACTTGTGCGTCGCTCTTTCTGAAATTTACAATAAAATTATTAGATAAGTACATGAAAAAATTCTGCTCAAACCTACATTTAAATGTTAAATTTATTAATGTCTTCTTCAAACTCTTGGGGCAACATTTCCACAATTTCCATTATAAAAGGGTCAGGACTTGGTGGCTTCATGCTTCCACCAGTAGCTTTCAAAGCTTTTTTGTAAGAGGAGTTGCTCCGTTTTGCTTCCATTTTCATAGTTCGCCACTGTTGTTTTATTAATTTCGTTAAAGCTAAAAAATATGGATAAACAAGTTTGTAGTGGGTTATTTAATTAAAAAATATTCAAATCGAAGTGTAATTTCTATTTAGAGGTACCTTCGCGCAGCCGTCTGCCATGCAACATTTTTTGCTTTATTGGTGTTGGTATCAGTACACTTGTTTTCGATTATATGCAGTATCTTTTTAAGACACTCCTTCAATAAATTCTGAAAAGAAATTCTGTTCATATTCGTGACACTTACTACGTTCCACCGGATTCATATCCAGCTAAATTTAGAAAGAATAATTTTAAAAAATCTCACAATCTAAATACTATTATAAGGTATATATTTTATCTGGACTTTGTAATTGTTCACTCATTCTTATTTATATATAATTTATGTGATGCGTTTAGCGTTATTTAGCTAAAAATATATGTACAAGTACCAAATTTTTGGAATTATTACGGAAAATGCACTTGGATGTATTCAACTTACTTTTTCTGTTTCGTCCCAATTCACACTTCTTTTCCTTTTAGGGGTTTGCATTTCACTCGACATAGTATAGACTTGAACTGTACGCTCCAAAGAAATTACAAATTTTATTACCACGAGCACCAAAAGCGAAACAATCAAGCTCGCAACCACAACAACACGTTTGAATTTTGACAACGACGGCAGATTCTTCGTTCGGAAATCGAAATGCAACATGGCTTATTGGTGTTTGCATCAAAGTTACCTTTTTTTGACATAAATAAAATTCCTTTTAGAATACATAAGGATAACAGTTAATTTGTATTATTATTTTGTATAAAAAAACTTAAAATTAATGATTATTTACCATAAAACGCCTCATCCTATTTTCATTTCTAAACTGATATAGCGAATGTTACCAGAAAGGTAAAAAAACTGGAGATGAACAGATGTTTAATTACACAATGGCTATACACGGTTTATTAGTAAGCGGTTGTGCACAAAGGGTGTGTTACGCTATTCACTGCTTATTCATTGAATAACTATACACTTGTTAAACAATTGAGTAACTTTGTTTTATTAGTAAGACTGTATATTTATATTCTTAAAGATAAGAAGAGACCAGAAAATTCGCACGGTCGGACCGACAGCATAGCTTAAATTGGAAGTTTGAGTTTGAGACCCACCCGTGCGCATATTTTGGTTTCTTATTTTATGTTTCAAAGCGTTGCCATGGTGATTGAAGTATTTGTGCCTAATTTGACATTTTAAAAAATATGACATAAAATGTGTTCAGCCTGTCTAGTGTTACAGCTTGATATAGCTTATGCAAATAACGCATGCTTTGGTGTGCTAACGGCGTAACTATCCTCACAGAACTCCCAAACCTTGTTTCGCTATTGTTATAACTTCAGCTGCCGTTGCCATGGTAACTCAAATTAGTCACAGCACATTCACTAGGTTGTAGAGATTAAATTAAGGGCATGTGTCACCATCGACAAATAAGCACTACTAACCTATGAATAATTCAAATATGTAACGTCATTTCGTATGAAGTATTGGACAGATAGCGCTAACCAGAACTTATTGGGACATTGTGAAACAGGCCAAAAATATTTTATATCAGAAAACTAATGTAACAGTATGGTATTTCTTTGATCTCTCTTCAACCCTATCATACTAGACTTTTGTATTGTCGTAGTACAATAAATAAGTGAACACTTATTTTTTTAAACAAATACACAATTCTATCTTTATACATTTGCAATATTTTTTGACTGCTTTTCTTATCTCTCTTTTGCCCAATTTGCTCGTAGACAAAATTCAATGGAAATATTTGATATTTCTTTCATTATTATTTATCTTATCTTTATTTCTACTATCTTTTTGTTCATGAAAAATGTGACGAATGTGAGCTTGTTCATGATCATTCGAGTAAAAAAACAGAAAAATCGAAAAGTCTTTTGTGACGAGAGTTTTTGTTAAATGAAGTATGAACATAGAAGATTATACTGGCATTCTCTTACACCGAATGAATTCGCTTGGTTTCAAATAATAAAATGACAACGCCACAAATACACCTGAGCCTTTATTGAAATTAATGAAACCAATCATGAAGTTACGTAATAGTAAAAAAAGTAAAATTGGTCTGTAAGCATCCCACTGCTGGGCAAAGACCTCAAACAATTATGAGGCGGTATGATGAGCCATACTCCACCACGCGGGCTGAGTACGAACTGGTGGAGGAGTTTAAGCAAGTCAAGCGACTGATTTTTGCATATCCAACGTTCACAACTGACATTTTTAAGGAAAAATCTCTGTGTTCATTATTATTTCAAGAACCATAAAGATCACAATTTTCCCAATCGACGTTCGGTGTGAGCTCGTGAATTTTTATCCACAATAGCGTTGTTTTGCATTTCGCCGCCATTTTTGGGTGAAAAATGACCTTTCAAGTGTTATCTGCCATTCGTGGTGGCGGTTAAATTGAACGGATTAAAATGTAATTTACCCCGCTCTTTTAGTATTATTATTTCGGTATCTTTTCCAAGCTGATACGGTTCAATGAAAACACATTTTACTATTATTATTTCAAGTTTCACAATGTCCTAATAAGTTCTGGTTAGCGTTAGCTATCAGATACTTCATACAAAATGACGTTCCATATTTGAATTATTCGTCACTATTCGTTAACCAGTAATAAATTCTAAATTATTATTGTTTTTATTTACTCAATCCTTTTATTGTTATTTTCTAACAAAAATAATCGTAAATGTACCTATTGCAAACATATGTGTCCAGTCATAGAATTTAACATTGTCATTTACTACAACGTGTTAGCTATTTTGATATACATTGATTAGGCATTATAACTTTGGATTATTATATCTCTGAACGTCACTACGTGTATACTCTGTCAAATCATTGATTATTTATATTGCTCCTATTACAGGCCACACGCTGTATAATTTGTTTTGGTTATTTGAACTGTCGTAATCACTACCACTCACTACTCGCCTACTACATCATTTGCATAGGTACCCGTTAGTTTTAAATTTCAATATGGGCTTCACCATGGACGGACAAGTATCTCCTTGAACCGCTATGAAAATGGGATTTTATAGCCCCTTATCCTTTTCCATATTTTTACACACATATGTTTAGGGATTCTACTGTTACAGCTTTAGTTTAGATTTTTAATATGGGTGTGCTTTTTGCACACAGAGCCTTGTAGGTCAATTTCACCATCAATATTCAACACTGACTTACTAAACTACTTTTATAAAAATATATTCAGTTATTTTTATCTTCGAGGTGGCGTATAGTATAAATAAATATGCACCAGAGAACACACCAATTGTCTGGTTTTGAAGTAAGGAACTTCCTCCCTTGTGTTACGAAGTACCAGACAACGGTTTTGACGGGGGCGTCTCCCATAAATACTTAAATACATATAACATCCATGACTTGGGTACAAATGTTCGTGCTCATTATACAAGCATTTCCCCTTTGCGGGATTCGAACCCGTGAACGCTGGTTTAGTAGTCAGGAGCGCTAACCACTGCGCCAAACGTATAGTAAAAGTATAAAGTAAAAGTATGGATACTATAGTTATAGCTGACTACGTTAATGGTGGTTTTAATCTTCCTACGTTATGGCAATTGACCAAGACTGTGTGTATCATACACTATCGACGGAAAATGTGAACTCTCTACTCTGTGTCGAATACAGGAACTCGCTATTTTAAATAACTTATGCTTTTGTAAGGCTTTTGTATCAATCATATACTTGTCTGCAGTCGTGGTAGCGCTTTGTTAGTAATAGCGAAGTTAAGCAACCTACAGCATGGTCGTGTTGGGATGGGTGACCATTCCGACCATATAAGTGGCGAATATCATGAACATTTCCGTGCTTCGGAAGGCACGTTAAGCCGCTGGTTCTGACTGATATCGGTTGATATTAGTCGTTAAGTCTATTAAGAGGCTTGATGATATTATCTGACACAAGGTTGGTCGCTTGCCTTGCAAACACCCCTCTACCAATCCGTTCTGCTCCCTCCACCAAGCTCACGTGGTGGAGTATGTCTCATACCACCTCATACATGAGGTGAGGCCTTTACCCAGCCATGGCTTGTCCCGTAGGAACCGCGTGACAGCTTATCTATTTAACTTGACCCGGCCCAAGTTACAAGAGATATAGATAATTAAAGGAGACTTAGCCATCTGCTTTTCCCTTACCCCCTTTTTACTTACCTCTTTTTACATAAAAATAGTACGAGGTTTAGAACTGTACTAAAACATTATTCGTCCAATTTATAATAATAACATAATGACAACTTTGCAGTTACGAAGAATACGTTTCTTTTGGGTCGGGTATCTGTGCTTGGTTTCCTGGTAAAATATTATTTGGAATAAGGGGGTAAAATATGCAAATATAAGCTTATTCTGTTTCTTTCATCTTGTTATCTACATGCATTTAGAGGTTACTTAAAGTTTTACATCACGACATCTAGATCTCTGCTGATATCCGCTCAAGCTTCAAATAATTATCAGTCGAAAGTAATAAAATTTAGAAATAGAATAGTATTATTCCTTGGATTGCCCCACACACCATGGTGTCTCACCTAAAACGCCGGCCGCTATAACTGACCGAGATTGGATGCGAGATCTATCTGAGCCTATCAAATTACTATCAGTCGTGGACTGAGCTGATGGGTCAACCTCGATTAACTGACGATAAATTTATAATGAAAACGATTTGATTACAATGTAAGGAAAGGTTACGCCACAATTTCTTGAACAGTTACAGTATTTGGGTAGTAAACAGCGTATGGCCTGTTTAATAAGAGCATACATTTTAATCAATAATCCGACAAAGTATGCGTAGTTACCTTAACAAGGTAACTTATCTCAGAGATATAGTAATCCAAATTTATAATCTCTATTCATTATCCAAAACGCTAACTCGCTATGGTATGACCACGTCAAGTTCTATGACTGGACACATTTGTTCGATATATTTTTCATTACAATAAATTAATACCAATTAGAATTGATTCTGGTCACTTATTTTTATAGCCTATTTTTATATTTTTCTCTTTGTAAGCGACGCGTGAACCTAATTGTTTATTTTTATAGTTTTTTTTATTATTTGCCTTTTCTTTGTAATACATTGATTTATAAACATTAAGTGTCGCGCGAGCGACGCAAGAGGAGTGTGAGGTCGGAGGGAGGGGTGCGCGGGCGCCGGTGGCCCTCTAGTTTTGAAAAATTATATCGTTAGTTCAGTCATCTGAGAGATCGATCGCGCGCGCTCGTATTTGCGTCTCCTTAACAGCACTTGTTTTCGCTGCACAGTTTCGTCTTTTTTATTTCAACAACTACACTCTTATTACAGGCCACAACTTGTATAATACTTAATTGAATCTCACGGTGAGAGTCTTAGCATTTAGACAAGTCATTTTAACAGTTAAAACCATAGACCTTGAGCACTTTTCCTTTGATGAAAGAGAATCTAATCGTTTAAAGTTATGGTACCTAATTGTTTGGTGATCCAAACAAAACTTTTTCTAAGATATCGCTTATGTTTACATCCCTCCAAATTTGGTTTAATCCTGGTTCATCATCATTATCAGCCAAAAGACTTCCACTGCTGAACAAACCTTTGTTTTTTTTGACCTCTTGCAAGCGATCTGCATAGATGCGATCCTGCAATATTCACAAAAGGTCAAATTAATTCTTGACTAGTTATTAACGAATGCAGAATACCTAGTTAAAGTAGATACGACTGACTCAAAATTTAATCTCATCTCTTTCAACGTTAAATTATTTACACTACAGCCTCGACACTAGTTAACTTTCTCTAAGTTCTGATTAAGCACTTTGCGGCTCCGAGTTCCCAGAAGACAGTAGATGCGTTCTTAAGTTGACGTGCACTGGTGAATTCCTACCTACTAGAGCATTTTAATCGATGTACATGTTAGGGAAAAGCTAGAATACGTAGTAAACCTAGGTTTACCCGGGTTTACTTAGTAATACCCAAACTTTTTGGGCGAGCGCAACACCTTAAGGCAAATACTTTTAGGACTAACCTGGGTCATTTTTCCGCCATTAATAGGATAGTCCAATTTCAGTAAACTTTCTCTTTCGTCCGATGTTGATATGTCTTATTCGCTACGTAAATGTATTTCCTCACTCATGTATTCATTTAAATTTGAGATTGGTAAATTGCTTAAAAATTTTCAAGACATTTTTGTTTACTGTTTTTTTTCAAATTAACTTAAGCTATACATATATATTATGTTTTCAGCAGTATTGTTGTGAATGTCGTGGCAGCCTATAAATAAAACAACACTGTAAAAATGAGTTTTAATACTAAGTATATCAATGTGCAGTGAATGCTTTGTTGGTTATCGTTAACAAATAAAATAAAATAAAACACTTTACATTACCCAGCCAGAGTTGGGTAAACGCGGTGAAAGGTAAGTACGGGTAAACTCCGAATAAAAATTTATTTTGCTTACTTCAAATAGTAATTTGAGCTTTACCTAAAACGCTGGGGTAAGCGGTTGAACCTAGGTTTGCTACGTCTTCTAGCATTACCCGTATGATACACACACGACTACACTAGTAGGGTAATTTGTGGGAATTCTCTCAAAGGATTTTAGCTACTATTTATATCTTACTTTTGTTAAAAGTATGAATGTGTGATCAAAAAAGCCTACCTATTTATGATTTTATGAAGTTCGTTTGGACTTTAGTTAGACAAAATTGACATGATAATAAAGATTCGATGCATTTAACTATTTACACGTGAATGTTATTTAATAAGACCTGTTTAATTTATTTGTAACAGCAAAGCCCTTTCTGGCATCTGTTCAAATCATCCAGCTTTTAGAAGTTTCCAACTAGCATTTTTACCGATATTTTACCCCTATTTTTATACCTCTCGTCCCGCTCCACGTTGAGTTGCTTACGATACAGCTAAACTTGTTTACTCCAAACCCAATTAAACACACAATAACATTAGTATGGACAAAGCATTTCCGCCCATTGACCCGTAAAACGAGGTCTTTTGAAAATCCCGATCAGGGGGCGTACTGCAATCTTGGTTTAATCGAGTCTAGTTCCAGGCAGTTCAATTCCCACTTAGCTACGAGTAGTTCAGTCATCATATTGGCATTGCGATGCAAAATAAGGAAAATTGAAAGTAGGTATTTATATTTCACAACACTACACGGTGTTGTCGCATGAATTTGCTAATCCGTTCAAAAGCAGAGTTGTTTCTGTTAAAGCAACATCTCAATACGCACCCACTATGTCATACGAAAATTCAGAATTCGGTCATTTTTGTAATGTTACCTTAACAATATTGTGTTTTGAGCAAACGCGAAATCAAGTCAGTATTTGTGTAAAGGATCTCAATGGAGATCGGTATTTTTTTACGAAATTTTTTTTTTTTTGTTTTTTTTATTTAGTATGGGTTTGCTCTTGACTGGAATGGATGGAACGAGCTCGCCCAGAAGAAGCCTGTTCACTCTAACTTTGAATAGATTCGGATTATAATCACTAGGAAACACCGACGCGAGCAGCGAGTTCCACTCTTTTGCCGTGCGCATTATAAATGTTGATGAGAAGCGCTTAGTTCTAAACAGCAACAGCTTAGTTCTAACAGTTTTCAAGAATATAAAACTTTACACGAATTTGCGTACGATTCTCGCTAAGCTATGTGGTGATTTTACTTTAGACTGCATTTTTCTCTTAGATTTCTTCTTCTCAAAATTTGCATGATAATTTCATGAGCGTTTTTGAAAAAATCGAATAAAGAAAAGTTTTGTTTTCGATCTAAATAACATTCGCACCGCAAAGCATGAGTCGTGGCAGCGGAGCGCATACTGCATACCACGTCGCTGCTTTTCAGGCGGTGCCTTTGCATTTTCATTCTTATACCCGAATAATAAGCTGGAAATTAATCAACGAAAAATATGACTGATAATTACGTCGCGGTTTTAAATTATCAAAAAATAATAATAATAACACATCATAAAATAAATAATTGCATACTTTGACCTTTTACGTTTTTACCACGATCTCCGTGGTGTATTGGTTAAAGGCGCTGCGGGGGCACAGGTGATCCGGATTCGATTCTTGGTCGGGTTAAAATAGGAATCATCATTTTCTACGAGTATTTTATCTCAGGTCTGGGTGTTGTGGTACCAGCGTTGTGACTTATTTCAATAACACTAAATGCATTAGCTAGTTACATTGGGATCAGAGCAATGTATGTGATTAGTGTCAAATACATAAAATCGGTATACCTAATACATAAATCTCAAAACCTTTCAATCAAAGGAAGAGAGACACAAAATTGTTTTTAATGTTTTTCGCAGAATTTTATAAAAGGGTATGAACACTTTAAGAGCCTTAAAAATTTTACCTGTAATTGAATAAAAAAACCGGCCAAGTGCGAGTCGGACTCGCGCACTGAGGGTTCCGTGCCCACTTTAACTGAATAAGGGATTCTTTCTTACTTCCACTTAGCCAAAATACCACAATATTTTATTGACCGCAAATATAACTTTGTTTTTCATAGTGTTTTTATGAAAGACAAAGTTATATTTGCGGTTAATTAAAATGTGCTATATCTCAAAAACTACTAGTTCGATTTGGCTCAAACCATTTTCGTTGAAAGTTTTTGTTGAGATCTACACCATATTTTTTTTTTCAAAATTTTCACTTTCTTAGTTCAAAAGTTAGGGACGCCCATTTTACCACTTTGAAAGCGTCCATCTGTCAAACGTTAGACTTTTAGAAAAAATGGTTTTAGAAACCTCAATGTCATTTTGAAAGACCTATCCATATATACACTCCACACGTATAGGTTTAAGTAAAAAAATTTTTTTAGGTTTTAGTTTCATGTATGGGATATCATTTTTTAATATCATTTTTTTTTAATTTTTACCTGAATTGTACCTGAATCGGAAAGCGGTAAACAGGATACACCTACCTACCAAGTTTCAGCGGTGTGATGCTAATAGTTCCAGAATAAAGTGGCTGTGACATACGGACGGACAGACAGACAGACAGACTTGACGAAACTAGAAGGGTTCCGTTTTTGCCATTTGGCTACGGAACCCTAAAAATATAAAAATATTTGCATTCTATAAAATTACTACTATTGTGTCAAGGTATACTAAAAAGAACTCTTTGTTTACTTAAAAGTGCCAGTTTGTACATATAACGTAATTGAATACTTGCAGAATATTAAAACTTTGACAATGTTGCTAAGTTCTAACCGTGTTAATGTGAGTACCAACACCAAACCACGACAAGTACGTAAATGAAGTTATAGAACTTACTGCCACAGTAAAAGCACAGGTAGTAGCGTCCCGAAATAAGTCTGCATTAAGTTGCTGTTCCGTATTTTTAAGTCCCTTTTAATTGTGACTTTATTTTTCATCTCGGACAGTGACAAGACATCGACAACTTCTCCCTATTGGCTTACAAACTTTTAACGGCTAAGAGGGTAACTTAGGGTCACTTTTTTGATCCGTAGTAATGGTAAAGTTACGTTGCCAGCGGTTGAATATTTACGATTGTGTGTGTTTTGAAGAAAAACTACCTTAACCAAATGTCAGAATGGGTATTTTAATGACCATTGGTTAAGGTATTAATGTGCAGGGGTTACTTGTACTTACAAAAAACGCGGAAAATTTAAAAATTATCTTTATAGCTTCACTAACTATAGCAGCAGAAAAAGGTTTTAATCCTAGGTTACGCTTCTGTTGGACAGACTCCATGTTTACATAAAAATGGCAAGTATAAGTAGGCCTATTTTTTGGGTTCAAGTTAAAAAGTCAGTGGTAATTTTTTTAGGCCTACTGATTGTCTCTCCTTAATGACTCAAAAATTTTCTCTCATATTAATATTAAAGTATAATGATACTTGTTAAGTAGTTGCGCCATTGATTTAATCACGTATCATTTTGCGTGCCACAATCTTCTTTAATGTAGTGTTCCAAGTTTTCTTATTATAACTTCGCTCATTGAGCGAGTTTTGTGACTAGAAAGATATTCATTATTGCATTTTGCATGATGTATAATGTATTTTGTAAACAAGATCAAACTTATATTAACTAGGGTAAAGGGGATTTGATTGAGTTAATCTTACGGCAAAAAATTAAGATTTTGATTATTTGTCATATCAATTTCTGCTTGCTCATATTCAGGAGCTCTATTTTAGAATCACTCGCGTCAATATTACGAGTGATTGTCGTTCGAAAACGAGTTATTTTTCTTCACTTTTAAATCATATTCCAACGAAAATCACTCGCCATCTTTAAGCGAGTTATTCAAAAATAGGGCCCGAGGACTAATTTTTTTTTCCTAATACGTCCATTTTTTGTACTAATACTTAGTACTAATATTATACATACTCTTTTTTATACACCAGACCATATCGTTGAAGAAACCTTAGTTACACTTGTAATATAGAACAGCTGAATCAAGTGTCTTAGAAACATTTTCGTAAAATAAAATTCGTTTTTAAGGCCAGCCGAAATAAAATATTCTTAGACTGAAGGGGTAATAAAAAGGTACTTCACTCGAATCTCACTAAAAACCGAGTTAGGCAAAAGCTGCAAAACCTGGATATGACATCAAACGCTTTCATCTTCTTCGATCGCAAATTACAGTCTTAAATCCAAGCGGTAAGGTTGTTTTCAGGATTTTGGGTGTCAGTTTGAAAATCTGCCAAAAGGCTTTGAGTGGTAATTTTTATCCAAATTTCAGGAGGCTTAATGGAGGCTGATCTCAGCAGCTCATTAAGTGCTAAGAGCCAGTTAGCCGGTGTTGAGGTAAAAGCAACGGTTGTAAAAAGGGGAGTGGCTTGGACCGTTATCAGGACATTAAAACGTAGACTACTTACTAACTGTTTTCGTTAGATAGGAAATGTTAACTTTTCCTAGAACTGCTTTTGTAACCTATGTGTATCTAGTTTATTCATATGCCTACTCAAAATATGTTCACCACGTGCCTCAAACGTTAATATTTTTTTATCAGGGAAATTAACTACTAGAATTATGTGTATCTATAATTGGCAAATGTAGAAGAATAATACCGTAATTCTTTGTTACTAATGTTGTTTAATCAGTCAGGTATCAAACGACAGCCGGGCGCCGCATAACAATGGAATTTATATTGTGTCTCGTTTACGCATACTTGACGAGTTGCTGTTGATGTACCATTTTTTTTTTAAATTTGCGACAATAGTTATTCACACTATTCTTTCCTAATACTTAAACAATGTTAAGATAGCGGAATAAATATCATTAGGTATGTAATAACATAGGACGTCAATGTATTGGCGCCGAACATGTGAACATGTACAACTCACTAATTGTTCTTAAAATCATATCACGTACTTATAGTCGCTCCTAGTAGGGGCTACTAGCCTTTTCCTGGTAATAGAGACTATCTAGCATTCTCGGAAGCTGGCAGTTGCACTGGTGGGAAATCTTCACTGTCGTCCTTGTCTATAGTGACTCTGTAACTAGGTTTCCAGGTTTTGTTTACATTGGACGCGCGCTTCTTTTTTCTGTTAATACCAGCGTGATAAGCTAAAACTGACAGCAGTCAGTTAACATGACATTACACACCAACTATAGCTATTAACTTCTAGCTAAGTTTAGAGTGTTTTTAACACTCACAGTGTTATTTTATTAATGTTGTTATTTATTATTCATACATATACAACAAGAGTTGCTCGTTTAAAATATAGGATATGAAATTTGGACAAGGCCTAAGAATAAGATCCGAAGTCTGGAGTCCCACATAACCCCCAACTGCCCCCGCGGTCGGAGGGTATTCAAAACCACATTTCCTGACAAAAAAAAAGGCCTAAGAGGATGGAATTATATTTTGTTACAATTTATAAAGTTCCCTGGTAGGGGGTAGGGGTTTCAGCACAAATGGCCCTAGCTAGATCTAGTCTGAGCTAAGAACGTACTTCTATCACGTAGTCACCTGTGCCCAATGTAATCTCAACTTAACAACAACTCTACGGTTTGTGAAGGGAACAATTATTTGTCTTACCAACATTACAAAATATTTATTCATGAACAGACTTTCTTATTGAGTCTCTACAAACAAAATGCAAATATAAAGCTAATTCTCTCAGTGGAAAAGAATTAATGATCTTTTAAAAATCAGTTTTAAAGATCCACAGTTGAATTTCTAGCAAAGCAAATATTTTCAGTCCAAACAACTCCCATTAACGCCACTGGCATGTCAAGATATTTATTAAACTTTGTTTTTTATAAGTAAGGGCCTGTGTCACTATCAACAAATAAGCACTAAAAAATTCTAACATGTAACCTCATTTCGTATGAAGTATGATAACGCAAATAAAAACTTTTTTAGGCACTGTGAAACAGGCCGTATCAAACAAAAAGCCCTACCTACTCAGTGAAGATCACTCAAACTAGTGTGGTTTCGACTCGTAAAAAGCTATTTTGCACCTATGCTTACTTTGTGTCAATCACAATAAACTTTACATAAGTTCCTTCAGTCGTGAGTGAGTGCAGTGAATAAATTCCAGGTAAGAAGATACTCCATTTGTCTTTGATTAAAGTAAAATAGCGGAAGATAGGTGACGCGCCACTCGAAAGTGGACCGCTAAAATCAGGCCCCCGTCGCCTAATTTCCATTGGATTGCGTGTGCGGGTGACATTTATAAGACGTGTTACGTAAGGAATATGTAGTGCCATTTTTTAGCTGACAATTAGTATGACATGCCGTATCTTCCGCTATTTTACTTTAATCAAAGCCATTTGTATAGTAAAGTGTCTGAAATCTCGTGTATGTTGGTCTGGCGAGACAAGGCCTGCCTGGGAAGGTATTCAAGCCAGGGATAGCTCATATTTCATATCTGGATGTAAAATTCTTGACTTTTATGAATGTACTGTTTTCGTATTTAAGCTTTATCGACATTCCTTACGATTACAAATTGTTTAGAAACGTATATTATTCAAATTTCAAATTCAAAATTCAAAATCTTTATTTCAATTAAGGTCATAAAATGACACATATGAACGTCAAATATAATGTGAAAAATTTATAAATAAATGTGCCCCGAAAGGGCCGAAACATGTCTCCTTATCTTTTGGGCCCTACCAGCGCTTCGAGACAGAACACAGACAATTAGGCAAGTGCTGAGAAGAAGCGCCGGAACAAACTCAGTCACCACTAGTCAGTAGGTACATCAGTCGGTGCAGGTGTTGTAATGTAACAATTATAACCATACTTGGTTTTAAAGCTTTATAGTTAGCTAACTGAGTTATCAAATGCTTGCAATATTTTGAAATTGTTATCTTATAGCTAGCTTCACAAAATATACTACATTATATTCATGAGTGAAGTCAGGGCTGACCTAATCCTGCTCGAAATAAATGGGTTAAAATGTAAAATTTTGCAAACTAAACTTCAGCAGATGTATTTAAAGCAACCCACCCGTACTCAAACGGGTGTCCTCATTATTTAAACACGAGTATCGGTATCATTATCGATACCAAATAGTCTCTAGATGAAATTCTCGGAATGCCTTCGAGTAATTTCGACGTTCCGGGGCGCGTGACGGGAATCCGCCCGGTACCAATAAACCAATTACTGGTTTCATCTAATTGCAGAAGAGGAGTTCCCCTGTAATTTTATTAGGGAAATCTTGTAGCGTGCACGGTAACCGTAAACTTCGTAAGAGGTTAGTGAGAGCCTTTTAGGGTCAATCTGTTAGTGGAGGTTGTGATTAGAATTGGGTAGGCCGCTTTTGATGTATACCCTAGTTGCTGGAATACTTAGTAATTAAATACTCCAAAAAATAAGTGCAGTGAAATTAAGAGACGCTATTAAATTCTCAGTCAAATGACATGTTACTTTGGCCCAGTTTTTTCATCAATAGTAATGGTAAAGTTATGTCACTTGCGGTTGAATATTTACGATTGTGTGTGTTTCAAGAAAACTACCTGACACAAATGTCAAAATGACTATTGTAAAGACCATTGCTTAAGGTATTTTTTCTTCAAAATACACACAATCGTAAATATCAACCGCTGGTAGCGTAACTTTACCAAACTACGGACCAAAAAACTGGCCATTACAGTGTCAATCCAATATAAACGAGACCCGGAATCACAGGAAATGCACAAAATCTCTATGATATAGATAATATACCGTGTAATTGTATCACTTAATTTCTATAACTGATTTTGAATTTCGTACTTAGTTCAAATTCGTAGTTTGGTCTGGGCTAAACTAGTATATCCTATCGCTTATAGAAAGAACTAGTTTATTCTAGGCAAAACTAGTTTGTCCTGAAATCTGTTTTGGCTGGTAACTCAGTGAAGTGAGAGGGGTACTAGAGCATAATACCGTTATCAAAGCTCAGAACACTAACAGAAAAGCAAGCACAGTAATGAAGCTTCGCGTTTACTAAAGGAAAATTGCTCGTATGTGCAGTTTGTAAGCGGAAACCCCTTTAGCTGGTTTTAGCGCTCTGAGCTGTTTCTTAGTAATTTTAAGACAGAAAACATTAGATTTTTGGGGTCAACGTGGATTCAAATCTAGGGTTTCGTGAATTAAGGCCACTAAACTTGACTACCAGATTACCGAGACTGACAGCCAGCAAGGCCGCAAGGTGATTATCTACTAAATATATAAAAATAAATCGGGTTTTCCTTCCTGACGCTATAACTCCAGAAAGCACGAACCGATTCCCACGGTTTTGCATTCGTTGGAAATGTCTCGGGCTCCGTGGGGTTTATAGCAAATAAAATAAAACCCATATAGCCCATAAAACGGGGCCGGGGCGGAACGCTATAATTAGTGATTATTTTTAATTAATAAAAAAACTATATTTCCCACAGAATAATTTGGTTTACAAAATTATCAATAACAGAGTAAAGTGTGAAAATTATCAAGTAAACATGTTTTTTTCTTTTTATTATTATTTTTAATCTGCAAGAAACTAATCTCGTATTACCTAGATTACGGTGGCAAAATGATCACTTATTTTTATTAAAATAGTTCCTACGCTAGCGCATCTGTATATTTTACAAACATATAACTTATCTCGTAATATAATACTATCAATATTGTACCCTGTTATTATATTATCATTTTCATTAACACCTCCAACCACAAGTCGTGTAATGTACCACTAAACACTTCAGACTCACGGCACAAATTTCGTTGCGGTGACCCAAGCCACAACTATATCTTACATTATCTATAAGACGGCATGCCGGCATGATTACGCAGGCATAGCGCCAATATCAATTAATAATATATGTAAACGATGTTACGGCAAAGTGCAGATTATACAGCCAGGCCAATTTCAAGACACTCAAGACGATTCCATTCCAGTTAGCAACTAGTTACAGGCGGTCTAAGATATTGAATGCAGACGCATTCGGTGTGATCTTGCATTCTGAGGTCTGTCTATCATGTCACTGGACATTTAACATTGAGCCTTTGATTGAAGGGTCTCTGAAATCTTTAACTATTCTGCCCTAACGGCCATCTGTCTACGGAATAACTTACTCTATGATCATGGCATTTGCAACTGTGCTGGCCAAAAATAATAATAATAAGGCATAGTAGCGTATTTTAAAACGTATTTCCAAATTGGTGACAATTGTGAATAATTACGGCCAGTTTCACAATGTACTTTATAGAATGTTTAACATTTATGGCCTATTTCACAATGTCCTAATAAGTTGATTTTTGTTTTTATAGTGTTTTGTCACTATACAAACTTAAAATATAAATTGCACTTGTAAAAAGCAACCGTGACTCTGTGACAGACAAGGAATCGAACCCCGTGTCATACGCTATCCGGACGTATGCCTATACCACTCGGCCAACGTCACATGAACTAGCCTGTTGAATTTTGCAAGTGTTTTTTTTAACACTCTTACAATATCTAAGGAAAATATTTTAACAATCGGTTAAACGCACTTGTAAAATTCAACAGGCTTGTGGCCGAGTGGTATAGGCATACGCCCGGTTAGCGTAAGACACGGGATTCGATTCCTCGTATGTCACATAGTCACGGTTGTTTTTACAAGTGCAATTTATATTATTAAGTCCTAATAAGTACCCAGTAAAGTTATCTGTCCATTATTTCATGCGAAACGACGTTCCATATATTTTGAATTATTCCTTGCTTAGTGCTATTTTTTCGATGATAAAACAGTTCCTTGAGGTGCTAAATGGTCGGGCTGTCGTCTCAGGGCTACTATCAAACATACAACACATATACCGTTACGGATATTGGCAATTATGAGACAATTGGTTGCCAATGTTCGATGCTGTGCAGTCAAATTGACCTCTGGGACCAATATACAGCGTCGGTCGCTGTTAAACGCTTCCAAGGTACATATCTGTATTTACCACAGAGCTATAAATACTGGAAAGTGGCAAAATTACCTTCAATATAATGTCCAATATTCAATACCCATTGGGCGTTTGTGTTCTGTATTCTAAATACATGTGACTGTAAATGCGGTCGTCTAACTATCACGGAAACTATAGGTAAACCGCGAAATTGAGACCTCGCCTGCGGGGTACAGGGGCGCGGGAGGAGACGAGAGCGGGGCTTGTGAGAGGTGCGGGCGGCAGGCACATTATTTTCAAAATTCAGTACGCTCGCTACACAGGTAGCGATAGCATCTGTTGTCAGTTGCGGACGCTTTGACAGAAGTACACAAGAGAATACTGTCTGACTGAAGTCTGAAGATAAGTCGCAGTATATTCGGACACAAAATCTATATTATTGTATTTTTTGTCGTGTTTTTTTATATTTCTATTTTACACCATTCTCCTGCACCTGTTACAATCTTTGTACATGATCTAAAGTTGTAGTACTTTTATATATTCTATGCTAAGGGAAATATATACGAATATTTTAGAATAAAATATAGATCCAAATTCAGTGGAATATGAACTAGATATACACTGAAACAAAACAGTCACAAAAGTAACCAGGGAATGTTATTTGAAGTTTTTAATTTTGCCTTAAAATTCATCTAATTTTAAGATTTCATTTTATTTATTGATCAAAATCCACAACTCTGGATAATAATATTTAGAATTAATTCACTCTCATTAGTGTAATTGTATCGCATCGAATATTTTTTTCCAATTTGTTATGTAATGTTATAAAGTGTCGACACTGACGACTACCATTGTGACCACTGACGTCACATATCTTAAGAACTGTCGCGGCAAATTTCGTCTCTTGTGTATCGCCGCCGCCCGCATCCCTTACAGTCCCCGCTCTCTTCTTTCCGCCCGCACCCCTGTACCCCGCAGGCGAAGTCTCAACGAAGCGGTTTACCTATAACAAAGCACAGTGGTCAAGGCTATTAAAATATATGTGCATCGAATATGCAACAGAGTTTTCGTACCTAAAGGTCTACTACGAAAAACGAAATCCGTCAACACGATTATCGTTTTCGGATCCGAAACATTTTTAGCACGGAATCCTTACTACGAAATGCTTCGAATCCGCAAAACGATTATCGTCTCGACACATTTCGTTGTCGTAGTAGGCCTTCTGGGCCGGTTTCATGATCGATAGTTGACTCAACTAATGGTAAAAAGTCCTTACCAATGGTTGTATAGACATTATTTTGAATTATTCTCCAGAACAAATGATTCTTAATCAATTCACAGAATGTATTTTTTTATGACCATTGGTTAACCCAGATTATCCTACTGTTCCTTAACTAAAGCGTGTCTGAACTTTCTAATTAAAAAATGAGTTAAAGTGACCGATACAATAGTTAAGAATGTTGTTAACACTCACAGTGCCATATTTTGTATTCTTAAAAGAGAAACCAAAAAATGCGCACCGGTGGGACTCGACAAACATCGATTAGCCAGAAAGATGCTGGTTCGAGTCCCGCCCGTGCGCAATTTTTGGTTTCTTATTTCAACTTTTGACCTATACATCCTAACAACTAAATAAGATACACACCGAATACCTACCTAATATAGAAAAAAATCATAGTAACAATTACTAACATCAAAACAAATTGACTGGAAACCATAACCGTTCTCTGGATGAGGCAACAAAGAATTGATAGTACAGTCGGCAATATAAAAAGCAATTCATTCACACAGAAAAGAAGCGTCGTTACCCGGGCAGGTCGTAAAAAGTAAACCGACCATTTTATTGGGGTTTGTCTTAAAGGGCTCCCGATCGCCGCCACCGATTGCACGTCGTATCTTATGGTGCTTACAAGATAAGATGTTTTAGCACATATTCGTTTTTATCCTCCAAATTGTACTTACTTCACAGGAAAAGTTTACATTAAATAATCATGATTCTGTTTGGCTATTACTTATTTGGAATAAAGTCTTTAATGACAAAAAACAAATAATAAAACATCAAAATCGTTTTCTCCTGCTGTAGTTAGCACTACCGAATAGTTTTTTTTTTCATTTCTCATGTTTTTCAGTTCATGGTTCAGACAGACCTTTTTATTGACTCTAGGTACTTGATGTTATTTATTCTGAATCGCCAGGTGTAAATCTCCTTTCAGTCGATTCGGGCAATGATTTCCGACGATAACTATACTAGCTTGTTGACAGAAACGTTTGTCATAAAGTGCAATGTCGCAGAAAATGCGCTTTTATATAAGGATTAAAGCACAGAATATATAAGGTCACCTTTTTTATGTGATAATATTTAAAGGGCTGATTCAGCACAATATATATTTTTTTTTTGTAGAAAACACTTTGGGGTTTTTTTCGCTAGTTTTTGAGAAAATTTGAGACTAAGGTAATTATTTTTTCATCTCTCCTGTTCGGAAAATAGCACTTTCCTGTGTAGATAGCCGGGTAGAAAATAGCTTATCCATCCCTAGGGTGGAAAGTAATTTAGTTTTAATTGGCATGGTATAGAGTCAAGGCATGCAGTCAAAGCTTGGATCAAAGATAATTGAGTCACATCATATTATAAAAATAATAAACATTTTTGCTTAGGTATACATTGAAAAACGTGTTTATTATGATCGTTGATATAAAAAATATTCAATTGATTCAATCTTTAATTAAAATATACATTTACTAATCTGTGATTAAAATATTCGGCTTCCCGCCATAATATCAAAATGACACTTTTTTTTTACATTGTCAGTGTCATTTTTTCTTTTTGAAGTCTATGCCTACTACTTTTTAAAATTTTGACAATTATTATCTGTGGGGAAAATTCGATCGATATTTTTTACAAGGATTTTAATTATTTCGTATCGTCTGCTTTTTCGTACTCTTTTCATGTATTCGTGTCGTTATTCTTTTTAATTATGTTAGATGTTTGGAGAACTGTTAATTAACTGTCTTTTTGTGCAAAAACTTGAGTTTTCCTTTCTCGCTTTACTACATAATACCTGACCATGACATCTACAACCACTATTGTAAATTTAATGTTTTTCCTCACAGTCGAAATAAAAAATAATATGTTTAACTCGGGTGAAAGCACCATTTCACTCTCGAATTATTGGCGCTCTCACTTCGTTCGAGCGCCAGAAACATCTCGAGTGAAATGGGTCGCTTTCTCCCCTTGTATAACAATCTACTATTTCAGTATTTATTTTTTTATTAATTAAGGTTAAGCTTAGAGAAAAAGAAGGTTTTGGCATTGAATTGAGAAAGGCGAAGCCGATGAAGTAGATAACTTTTGAAATTGTCAGTGTGCTGTTTTAAAAAAAAGATTTTGTCTTTGCTTAAGAAAATAATAATAATGAAATCTTGATTTTTCAAAAAATAATGAAAATGTTTTGTTTCTTAGATGTTAACAAAGACACTGTTAAAATATTATCACTTAAAATGATTTGACCTTATATAATAGATTAAAGCAAAAAGTTTTTAAATTCTCCGAATAGCCTTTTTAAAGACAAAAACAAGTCATTATTCTGTCTGGGAAACGTGTCTAGCTCAAGGCTATCTCATCCTTGTCATTAGTGTGATTCCTTTGGAATTTTTATTTTTAATTACTTAGTGCTTAGTGCTGTCTCCTAATCGACCGGTTTTTGTTATACGTATAAGTAAAAAAGTACTTTTTTGAATAGTACTTTTTTAATTGACTTTATTGTACTTTAGTGTACAAAAAGGTGGACTTACTGCGAAATGCATTCTCTTCCACTCAAACCTTTGTATTATAAGGCGTTTAATTGACATACATAGTGACTTCTGAGGCTTAGAATAGAATCATCAATAGAATAGAGAATAAAGTGTTTTCCATAAAAACTCCAAAGGAAGATAGTGTGGTTAATAAATAATAAAAATAGGTAATTCATTGTAAAATCCAGAATCAGTATGTTAAAACGTCTTTGCAACTTCTGTCCCTGTCAACATCAAATAAACTAACAACAATGTTTTTTTTAATTTAGTATGAGTTTGGTCTTGACTCCAGACCAAGCCAATTTATGATAAGACTTGGACATTTGGTTGAACCTAAGACTTATAAATAGTGTTAACGCTAAGTCGCCAGCTACTCTAAGGACTGTATAAGTAATCAAAATTCTAAGTTAAGTAATCAGACTTGCACACACATTTATCTTTGTTATTCAGCAAACTAACATAACATACTAGTCTTAACTAATACGAGATATTAACAGTAGGACTTACCAAAATAACAAAATAACTTTGCACTTAATCACTTAAAGCGAGTGTAAGTTGTAAAAAAAGGTTAAACTTGGCGACTGGAATAAAAAAATACGTGTTTTTATTTCGAGTTGTACCGAATATATAAATAATATTTGCCAATGATTTATATGTAAAAAGAAAGAAGACGATCTATTCTTTAAATTGATACCAAAACAAGTATGTATTTAGTGTTATTTCTATTAAAATAAATAATAATAAATATAAAATATGCGCGTATCTGCGCTGCGCGCAAAATGGCGAACTGTCATTTTGTTTTTTCTTTTTACTAAAATTTTTGTTGCCATGGTATGGAAACGTAATGTTCCTAAAGATGGTTCATACATTCCTAAAGACATCTATATTCGACTGGTCGTACTAAAACACCGCTTGCTTTTATAAAATAGCATACAACGGGATGTTGTCGCAACAATGTTGTTTGGGGACTGTAGTCCCCATGGACAGTTGAGAGGTGTTTTTGTTTGGGGACTGTACTCCCCATGGACTGGTAAGTGGTTATAGACGGAACATGAAATCTGCAGTGTGTGAACATGCCTTAGTCAAACCCAACCACTTCATACGTTTTGACCAACCCAAAATGCTTACTCCTATGTTATGTAAAGCCACAGAAATTAGAAAACATTCAAATTTCAACAGAGAAGATGGTTGGAAAATTCCTCCAGCATGGGATTCGGTTCAAGCCAGACCACTCACTGCAAGATCTTAAGACACGGTTAGCTCTTTCTGCGTGGATAGGAACGTAACTTAATATAATTTAATGAGTGATCGTAGTTAAATATTTTTCAAAACCATGTAAATGCCAAATAAAGTCTACCCCGTGACCACAAACGCTGTAAAGTGTTCGAAACGTCGGGATGAAAAATCTAATAAATTATCGCGAAAATATACGTAAATTTTGTTTTATTAAATGTGTAATATTCGCGTAACCTTCAGAAACAAATATACAAAATACTAAATAGAAATTACCAAAGTAGAATGTTCCTAGATCTGTCGAAGCTATGCCGAGCAAAAAAACTTGATGACAAGATTGTGACGTATTCCTTGAAATTTGAATGTCGAATTGGAAACCGTTTGTATGCATTGCTGCCAAGTGACGTCAAATCAAGGCGCAAGAAAATTGTTTGTTGAGTAAGTTCCATACGCTAGTAATAGTAGTTCAATGTTAGAAACCTTATTTTATTTCGATGGAATATCACTTCTGTAGAGACTATAGGACCACACAATTAGGAGTTATCACATTAGGTAGCGCCACGCTTCTACTACTACGCCACTTGTGTAGCTAATGATTAAACTCAATTAATTTAAATGTAATTAATCAAGGCAAGACGCTGATTAAACATAAACAAGACACGTCGTTGTTTTAACCACTTACATGAATTTCATTAGCTGGAGCGGTATTCAAGGAATTTTCCTAGGCTTATGATAATATTTTTGTAAGAGAGCGCGTAATGAGCAGCTATATTAATTTTTTTCATTATTTGAATACAGATAATTAATGTTTACAAAGTCGAAATCGTACCAAAGTGATCAATCTTAATAAAATACTAGGCAACTATGTAAAAATGCGCACAATCATAAATATTTAACCGCTGGTGACGACATATGACCACCAGTACTGTTACCATGAGTTTACGCCGGTTTTACTCGCTAGCGACGACGTAACTTTTTGTATATGAAATTTTAGTTCTGCAAGTGACCGCTAGGGGCGCTGTGCAATTTTCCATAGACTTTTTTTACGTAGTCGCTAGCGAGTAAAATCGTCGTAAACTCATGGTAACGGTACAGTTGAGTTAACTTGCGATCATGCAACTGAATTTAACAGATAAATATATACAACAGGTATATATATACAATTTAAGTAACAAAACACTAACAGATATGTATGTGTCGACACACATCTGCCAAGACACAAAAAAATAACAGACAGAAAAACGTATACCACTAAAAGCGTAACGTATTTCAATACGTTCTCGGGTCGATATATAACCGAAGAGGAATTGGTAAAAAAGTTACACCCCGATACACATTTGGTACCGCCATAAAAGCCAATATAGTCGGAAGCATATAAGGTATATAAAGTAAGTTCTCATGTTGAGGTGATCCCTGGGGAACACGCGATACACCGCGTCTGGGGGAACTGAAACAATCTTATTGTACTTTTAGGGGGGAACGTACAGTGGTAGATATACTATCCTACTACTATTATAAAGGCGAAAGTTTGTAAGTATGGATGTATGGATGTTTGTTACTCTTTCACGTAAAAACTACTGAATGGATTTGAATGAAACTTTACCACAATATAGCTTATACATCAGAATAACATATAGGCTACAATTTTTGAGGTTTCTAATGTGAGGTCGTAAAAAAACACATTTTTTGCGCTACTAGACGGGACGAACCTGAAGTCCACGCGAACGAAGTCGCGGGCAAAAGCTAGTATATAATATTTGGGATACGCAAAAGATAATAGAATAGTCCCCCTAGCCGAATTCGACTACGGTAGCCAGTCACAACGACTAACTAAATGCGTGGGACATATTATAGTGCACAAGTGTGTGCGCAAACACAGGTGCACTCTCTATTCCTTTTACTCTCATAGCCCGATGGGACAGCGATCTGACACGGCCGGAGAGATATGGCGCAGGACCAACGGCTTTACGTGATTTCCGAGGCACGGGGGTGAAACACCGCCGACTTCCAAAGTCCGCAAAAGATATTATTTATGTCAATTTATTCAAAACCTATGTAGGTTGAAATGTAGGTTCCGCATCACCCATGTGGGTGATGCGGAACCTACATTTTATTTGGCGGATGAATAAATTTTCCTCTCTGGATTCTAATGTCTACTAGATTCCTGTTATGGTAAACGCCAGCATGAAGTCATTTTTCAGTGGTAGATAGCTGAGACACTTAAAACAATGATGATATTATGATCATTCTGTCAAAACCAATAAAAAGAAAACACAAAACGCTTATTTCGAGTGCGTTCTAGTGTTTGACAGATAAAACTAGTCCAGACTACCGCGCCTGATCACATGTAGCTAGTGAGATAGTGGTGCTTTGACACTGGATAGCAGCCCCATTTTAAGGATGTTGTTCAGAAATATTGTGGAATAATGGAAAAGTATGAGTACCTTGTAATAGGCTGTGTCTTTTTGTTTTCGCACTATTTTTATACTACTGTATTGTTATTTGTTTGAGGAAATATAACAATATTTTATCTATACTTAATAGATAAAAATATAAGTTGCATTTTTTATATTTTATTGCTTATTTAAAGTATACATTATCGATATAAAAAAAATATTCAAATAGTAAACATATTTGCTAATAAATTTTGATATTAATTATTTTTTATTATTTTTATATTCAAGAATACCTTCTGTAGGGTCAAGAGAACCTAACTACAATAGATGTTTTAAAACCACCGCTGTAACTTAGAAATTCAATTAAAATAACACGTTTTAATACTTCTAAGAAAATAGAACTAAGTCTTAATTAGTTTCAAGTACTTAGGTAGCAAACAAAAGGAATTTGATCGGTAGACTTACTTCTGAGCAATGTTTACAATTCTGTTCGGGCACCATCGGCCGGGCTCGGCTGCACCATCGGCGAGCGGAGCACGACGACGCCCGACTCCGACACTTGGGTAAATGTGTTCTGTGCCCCGACACTTCGCATCGGACCACCGCGATTACTACGCGCGTTCAATTCTTCTCTATACTTGGTCTCGTAGATTCATTTCACAACATCATGTCATTTTATACAGTCCAAGCTAAGCTAGCTCTCGAACAATTCTCTAGCTAGACCTAAACTTTGAGGGCACACTGAAGTCACAAGACATTACTAGGCGAATGCCACACGATTGTGTCACTTCAATTCGTTGAATTTCGTGAAGGAACGAACTTTGTGCCTAAGATTTCATGATACTTATTGCCATCTTTGAGGTTCAAGTTTTTTTTATTGGGCCAATATACAAAATGATCGTCATCCTAAATCAAAATGTTTGTGACTTTGGCCACTATTGATTTACTAGTTAGTTTTTATAGATTAAGGATTAATATTAATAGTCTCCTAGCCGATTTCGACTACAGTGGCCAGTCACGACTAACCGACTGCGCGGGACATATTATAGTGCAAAAGTGTGTGCGCAAACACAGGTGCACTCTCTATTCCTTTCACTCTCATAGCCCGATGGGTCAGCAATCTGACACGACCAGAGAGAGATTACGTATTAAGATTATGAGGTTCTCAAAATAAAAGTCCAATTAAAGACATTATTTAATTCTCAGGAGAAACAAACTGCTATTGTGTATTATTTTTTATACTTTACTGAATCCATCTCTATTATGCCCTGGGTCTAGTCCGGGCATTGCTGTGAGATACAGACTGCATAATTAGACATTCCTTAGGCTAAGCCAAGGTTTATTTTAAGTCCTGGCTAATGAGTCTAGGAGTTACGGTAAGCACATTATATTTTGTATTTATTTTAGATTGTTAAGGTTCTGGGTATTTCACTTTTTCTTATTTATAAGTGTAAATTTAATAAACAAAAAATCCTGCATCTTTTTGATGAATAAATTGGATTTATTCTACAAAAATTCTTCTTCAAATATCTACTACAATTAATTGTGTATTAGTTTAAATATTTTTTATCTCTCTTATATCGATTCTCTCCAATTATATCATATTTCATTTTATTAAGGACAAAAAACAATTGTAAATCTTAATTAAAATGGATTGAATCATAATTGAAGTGTTTTACATTATTGCACAACCAACAACTGTATTCACATATTTTGTGTAAAATATTCCACCGCAAGATTAAAAGAAGAGGCATTCTTTTAATCTTTAAACTTTTCTTTACCTTCCTTGAAGGTTCTCTGAATGAAACTGTTTCAAGCAATAAGACCGCCCGAATTGTACTGCTACCTACTCACTCGCCTCGATAATGCCGCAGAAGTATTTTGGGCAATATATCCGACAGCGGCAGGAGCAGCGGCAAGGGCTGAGTGTAAGTGTGGTTTATTATAATATAAGTATAGGTACATTGCGCAAACAACAACTAAGCGTTTATTGTGGTCAATAAAGTAATTTAATATTATTATTCGTGTTCGAATCGTGGTTCCTGTGTGCTGTGGAAATCCATGGGGGAAACTCGTGGTTCCGTTCTTCTTTGCAAAGAAGTTAGATTTCAATTTAAGGTATTTTCTTAATTGTTCTTACATTATTTGGAACCGTTTGAAAAACGGCTAACACATTCTCATATTATACGGCGTGATAAAAGGAAATAGAGATCCATTTTACTACATAGATAAAACTCGCTTATGTGCTCATAAAGGTGTGTTGATTTCCTAGCTTAAAATTGATGAGGTCTTTCACACCTTTTCGTGCTTATTTCTCTATAAATAGACTTATGATGAGGTACGCTAACCAAATCTTCGTCCTGGAAATGAACGATTCAAATCTTAATTTTCAGCGTCCAAAATAATCAAACTGAAGTTGTTTGCCCATAGAATTAACGTCCAATTTGGGCTATTCAAATGTTTTACTAATTTTAATGTAATTATAAGGATGCTATTAGGCGTTCCTGTAACAGAAATGGAAGTAATTTTAAATCTCGTATTACTAGTAAGAATATTTTTAGAATTATACACCCAATTTTCGTAATAATTCTCAGAACTAAGGTGTCGGTAACCAAATTAACGCTAAGCAATCTTGTCAATTAAACACCACAAAATAAATGGTGGTTTTTGGAAGCTTTGATATTCTTTGACCGACTTCAAAAAAGGCGGTTCTCAATTTTATCGTACAGGATAGCGGCTCATATCCTCAGGATCACAGATTTGTGATCTGAGCTCATACCTAACGAATTTTTTGACAATATCCACTATCTACAAACATATTTAATTTTATTTATTTGATCGGTTTTAAGTAATCGTTGTCCAACATCTTATATGGCAATACTTTACTTAGAAACCACGACAATTATTGTGTTGTAAACCACGACAATGGGTGTTATGTCTGGCGCATATAAATTTATTCATTTAAATAATATACTAGCAAGGTGCAACATCTTCGCAACTAGTTCATTAAGATTTTCATTGAAAATACCTAATAAATCCACATTAATCACTTTATCTTTTGGTAAATGAAAATCCGAGTAATAGAAACTTCGTTTTTAAGTTTATCGAGAATAGATAGGCATACGAAGCGAAGTACTTTGTATTGCGATATTAACAAACAAATAAATCACTTCCTTTAAATGTTACAATAATAGTGCCAACAATAAACTTAATTTTAAAGTAGATTTAGGACTATAAAGTTAGCGTAACGTCGAGATCAGAGGCGATTAATTTCGCTCCGGCGAAAGGTGTTGAACTATGGCGCATTTCCTCTTCTATTAACTTCATCTCGCCTTCGGTATAGGCCGAGAGGCGGACGTTCGCAATCCGCTATCTACCAATAAGGAATAATTTACCTGATCGTATTTATTATATATATTTCAAAGGATTCGTTTTTCATTTAACTGATTAAATGGGCTGACACAAAAGTAAGGTAAAAATATACAAAGCTTCTTGATATTGTTTCGGGTAACGTGTCAATATAGTAGAGGTAAAAATGCATTGTTCAAATAATACTAAGTTCATAAAAATATTGTTAAATAACCAATTAATGAAATCTTACGATTCATTCTGTATATTATGTATTTTCAAGTTAAGATTCTAGATTGTAGATATTTAAAGAACTAAATATATAAGGTCAAATCGTTTTAAGTGATAATATTTTAACAGTGTCTTTGTATACATCATAGAAACAGAACACTGTTATTATTTTTTGGACAATCGAGATTTCATTTTTATTATTTTCTTTAGCAAGGACAGTATCATTTTTTCAAAACAGCACCCTGACAATTTAAAAAGTTATCTACTTTATCAGCTTCGCCTCTCTCAATTCAATGCCCAAACCTTCTTTTTCTTTAAGCTTAACCTTAATTATTAAAAAAATAAAATCTGAAAAAAATAATTACCTTAGTCTCCAATTTTCTCAAAATCTAGCGGATAAAACCCCATAGTGTTTTCTACAAAAAATGGTCAATTTATTGTACTGAATCAGCCCTTTAAATATTATCACTTAAAACGAAGTGACCTTATATATTTGTGGAGACAAGAATCATTAGATTGAATCCAATTAAAGGAAGACGAAAGTGAATAACGACAGCTGTTCAGTCCTAGCTCTGGATTAAATCATCATCCTGCCGTTCAGGTTCTTTGACATTGAAAAGTGATAATTTAATCCAGAACTAAACTAATCTTGGACTCACGGAAATGGTCATTCTTATTGGTTTTATTTTGCGCGGACACGTATTAATTATGAAGAAACAGTTTTAAAAAAAAAATTCAACAAAAATTACGATTAAAGTTGGGTGTAGCTGTAAGCCGTCGCTTCCTAGTCTAGACGTAGTGCTCCGGACAGCTGTCACAGCGAGAGCTATTTAATTAGCGCTCCACTCGGACACACGTACTTGCGGCGGAAACTAGATTATATTGTTTGAAATAACGAATTTTCACGTCAACCCTGGCTAACTTAGGGGTCTGATAAATGAATAAGTGCCTAAAAAGCAATCATTATGTTGCCTTCACATTCTACGAGTATAATGTCTACAGAGACACAAATACGCGCAAAATACCCTTTTCACACTGCAACTTTTAGCAGCGATGCAATAACGATACAGTCGCGATATACATGGTGTTGTTATTGCAAGGGGGTGCCAAATTTTTGGAGGTGAATGAGACCGTCAATATGAACAACTTTTACTATGGGGTCATGGTCAAAATCTTAAATAAAATTTCAGGTTCCCCATACAAAATCAGTCACCTACATTGACGATAATGTATGGAGAGGCAGAAAATAAAATTAATAATTGAACGATGGTCCCATAGTAAAAGTTGTTCATATTGATGGTCCCTTTCACCTCCAAAAATTTGGCACCCCCTTGCAATAACACCCTGTAGAAGCTGGACATTGACAATTATGTAATGTATATTGGCGTCTGCACCGATACTAACGCGCGACTGCATCGATACCAAATCAAATCTGTTCATTTCGTGAGTCGCGATGCTGTCGCGCGTTTTCAAAACACTAACGCGTGTTACAAAACACGCGTTATTATCGATGCTAAAAGTCGCAGTGTGTAAGTAAGGGGTCTATATAGAGTGACGTTTCCCTCCCCATTCTGCCGCATTCATCTACAGACTTCTAAAGGGCATTGAGCACTCAACATCGCGGACGTCAAAAGAACTAAACATACAGTAGAACCAAAAGGGGACGACATTTTCACCTTACAAGTTATACAACGTGAATACGGACCGGACTATAGAGCGAATACGTACACTATTAGAATTATTTACTTGGAGTCCGGTTTTCTTTACTAGTCGAATATTGTTAACAATCTTGACATTCCTTTTTAGCGATAATATTCCTTTTAAAACAAGATGCACACAAAACTTACAACGTTACACACAAATTAATCGTTCAAAACTGTGATCTTTTTAAATTAAATAGTAAATTCATTTTATTTGCTGAATTATTACAAAAGTTACAAAATGATTGCGTAAAATGTTGGACTAGCAAAGATGAATGGAGTTTAGGGAAAACAATGCACATTACTTACATCAAGATTATAATAGAAAGACGCTGTTGACCTTAGAATCATGATTATGTCGAAGAGCACAGATCTATACTAATATTATAAAGCTAAAGTGTTTGTTCGTTTCAACACGCTAATCTCAGGAGCTAGGTACTGGACCAATTTGAAAAAAAAAGTTGTGTTGGATAGTTTATTTATCAATAAAGGCTTTAGGCTATAAAATATCACGCTGTGATGCAATGGGAGGGAGCAACCACAAAACGCTAGTAAAGAGTAACATTTAAAAAAATATTAAAATGTAGTTATACCTCGGTGCAATGTCCAACTCTCACTTGCGGTCTGTTTTTAACGAATGTATCTAGTTACCTTTGTATAAGCTGTTTTAATTTCTAAAATAATAGTTCTTACGAAATACAAGGAATGCATTTCCAATTAAATCAATTCGATTACTGGTATCAGTTCATATTGCAGCAATCTTGTTTATAAATATGCGCTATTCAAATCTTAATAATATCTCAAATGATAAATGTTATTATCACATACTCGAAGATATTAAAACCTAGTAGATATGAAAAACTGACATACAGAAGTGGAACTTAGTTGCATATACTTGCTTCAAATAATAACGACGATAACAAAATGAGTTTTAACAATAAAGTGGTGCTAGTGACTGGTGGCAGTTCTGGCATTGGAGCAGCTATCGCCATAAAATTTGCCGAAGAAGAAGCGAACGTGGTTATAGTTGGTAGAAACGAAGATAAACTGAAAAACGTATCTGAAAAGATTGCAAAGGTGGGTAACAAACCACTTGTTTTAGTTGCCGATGTAACCAAAGAAGATGATGCTAAGAGAATCGTTGATGACACGATCAAGGAATACGGGAAACTAAACGTCTTAGTCAACAATGTAGGCATTGGTAGTATTGCTGATATTCTACAACCGGACGTAATGCAAGTTTTTGATCAAGTTATGAACACAAATCTTCGATCAGCAGTTTATATGGTGCATCTCGCTGGCAAGCATTTGATTGCAACGAAAGGAAACATAATCAACATTTCAAGTGTAGCTGGGCAGTCGGTTTTGGAGAATTGCTTCGCATACTGCACTTCGAAAGCTGCACTGGATCATTTCGCGAGATCCATTACTCGAGACTTAGCACCAGAGGGTGTTCGTGTAAACAATATCAGCCCTGGGCCTGTGAAAACTGACATTGTTGACAACATGGAACTGGGCAATGGGATGGTAGATACCGTTTGGGAAACCTTGCGTCAAAGAATGCCGTTGAAAAGAATTAGTGACGCGTCCGAAATCGCTGAGCTTGCGTTTTACTTGGCGAGTGATAAGGCAATCGGAATCACTGGTTCGACACTCGTATCTGATAATGGAGCTTTGATAAAGTAAAATCACAGTGCCAATGAGAAAGTTTTTCTTTAATACCTATGCCTGCGTTGATTTTCATATAAAATATTGAATGTGTTTTTCTACAATTGTAGACTATCTACCTAGTTAGGTGCCTATTGATTCGATGAATTTCTTAAACAACTTATAAATGTTCAACGAATAAGTGTAAGATTTGTTTTTATGTAATACGAACGGTACTCTTTAGATTCCAAAAAAAATTATGACTTATCTAAAATAACCACTCACCAAACCAACTTATTTTTTTTTTGGGAAACTAGGAGTTTGTACGAAAAGCTTCTCGGATGTGAGTTAGTTACCACTGGCCTTCTTACTTGGTACACAAACCATGCAATCAGTTCCACTGTGTGCTTATTGACTTATTTGGGGCGTTTGCGGCGGATAACACGACGATGAGCGATGTAGTGCACATGCACAGTTAGCACTATAGCAAGCGCCGGAACAAACATCACTCTCTAAAGACTGCGGAAGCAGAGACTTGCGGCACACTGGGAGGGAAATGTTTACTGATGACGTAAAAAGAGGCAAATTTTTGCTCCTCTATTTACGTGACCATGTAAACATTTTCCTTCATACATAATTATTTGTGTACTTTGTTCAGGTGACGCAGCCTACGCGTGTAAGAAAGCACTTGCAAAATTCAACAGGCTATGCTAATGGCTAATGGTATAGGCATGCGTCTGGATAGCGTAAGTAAGACACAGGGTTGTTGGATTCCTTGTCTGTACACAGTTGCTTTTTTGATATTGTGAGAGCAATCTCGCAACATTGATGAGGTGATGCAGGCTACGCGTTTAAGAAAGTATTCGCAAAATTACACAGGCTTGCCAATGTGTCGGCCGAGTGGTATAAAGGCATGCGCCCGAATAGTGTAAGACACGGGATCGATTTCTTGTCTGACTCAATTGCTTTTTCAAGTGCAATAATTTATATACTTAATTATATCACCTTTGAAACGTCAGAAAGCAAATTACTTAGTTTTTTTTTTAAATAAATGCCTTCTCTAAATAAATAAAAAACGTAGTGATCTTTTCGGATATTACACTTTCTTAGAAAACTCTATGTTGAAAAGCAAAATCTAAAGAAGAATTGTTTATTGTTTCGTTGTAGTTGATATTGAACATGCATTAGCAAGACATTTCTACTAAAGGGGCAAACGGGAAGCTAAAATAGTATTAACGAGACAGGAACTTAATATTCAAAATTAAAAAAAAAAACTAAAGAAGAGCTATGCAACTAAGTGCAAGATCTTCGAATACTTCAAATGCCTGCAGTGGTAACCACCTCACAATAGCACTTATAGACGCTTATAAAAATAGTCATGTCCAAATTTTTCGATTTCGACTACGGTGACCAGTCACAACGACTAACCGACTGCGCGAGACATATTATAGTGCAAAAGTGTGTGCGCAAACAGGTGCACTCTCCATTCCTTTCACTCTCATAGCCCGATGGGACAGCAATCTGACACACGACCGGAGAGAGATCAGGCGCAGGACAAACGGCTTTACGTGCTTTCCAAGGCACGGGGGTGGAACACCGCCAACTTCCAAAGGGCTTCTCTGAGAATTTCTGAACAGAAAAACCAGGAACATTTTTTTTGGCCCGACCCGGGAATCGAACCCGGGTCCTCCGGCGCAGCCGTCGCTTTAAAATGCGACCCTCTAACCGCTGCGCCACCGAGGCAGTTAAGGTTTGAAGGTAATTATAATGAAATGAATAGTCATAACATAAATTATAATAAGTAAGTCAAAGTCAAAGTCATTTTTTTTTATTGCCATTAAGTGTAACGGGATCTTAAAATTAAAATAAGGGCTTAGATACTTAACGACCCTGTCGGGCAATACCCGACAGGGCCTTGCAACATATACATAGTAGTCCGCCCAGTGTGTCCCAGGGTTTGTATCCACGTCGGAGCTACAGACACGCGCGAATGCGGCACGCCCCAACAACGAGCCAAGTGCTCGCTGCTGCCACACCACAAGGACACATAGTATTGCCCGGCTATCATAAGAATAGACCCATGTCAATGACCAACAATGGACACATAGTAGTGCCCTGCTATCATAAAGGCGTATACACGTAGAAAAAATACGCGAGGATCTCAAGGATCCTAAAGAAATTCTAGCCCTACTTAAAAAAATGTGTTAGCTTAATTATGGAGGAAGACTATACGCCATACAACATCGCGCTTCAACTTACGGGAACGGACAATTCAAAACGAACGGATGCACGCAACAGGAACAACGAGAGAAGACTTTTTAATCTGATATTTAAAAAAAAACATTGGAAAGCGATCAGCCAAGTAAGCTAGAGATAATATTTATTATTATTTATTTATTTAAGAACTTTATTGCACAAGTAACAGTGTACAAAAGGTGGACTTAATGCTAAAAGCATACTCTCCCAGTCATACCTTTAGGTCATGCAGAAAGATTATAAGTGGGTGCAGGAGCATAATGTAGTAAAAATTTAGGAAAACGCAACAAAAATATCATTATGAAGCATAACAATAAATTATATTATTACAAACTATAATATATATTTAATACAATAAACTAAATAAACATAAGTATAATATATATATTATATGTATAACTACCAAATACTGTCTGTCTGTAATACATAAATATATTAAAAAACTATACATACATACATATTAACAAGTTTCGCAATTATTCAGCCAGAAACTTACGCAGTTTGTTCTTGAAAGACAATTTCGTCTCTGACTTCCTTATCTCTAGAGGAAGTGTATTCCATAGCCGTGTAGCCGTTACTGTGAATGACTTGGACTGGTAAGAGGTGCGATGTGTAAGATTATAATAAAAATGGGAAGTAAAAGCAAGTAACTGAAAACATAATAAAGAAGGAAGTTTAAGAATAAAGTAGTAGTTTATTGAATGTAAGCCATTCAGTAAGTAGATACTATCCACTTTTGGGAGTAATCATATATGCATCTTCCGACTGATATGATAGCAATAAATTGCATTACAAGGTTATCTTTGTATTGGTTATTATGGCTCTTCGTTATAAATAGGTACTAAATAAACTCTTCCATTATACCTTCATTCATATTTTTTTTATTAAAGTAGAAATATAACTTAGTATTTTGTGCATATTTGAAGTTCCTATCCGTTGCCCTGTTTTGCTCGATATCAATATCTATACTATATGAGACTTAGTGATAGGGTCCCGTTTATACCCTTTGTACCCATAGGGTACGATAAAAATATACCAGTACCTCTTTGTTTAAACCAAGATTAAAATCATCCGACCAGAAGTACTTTTAATATTGGAAGCAGTCACTAAACATTGTTTTTAAATTGCTTGGTTAATATCTAAGTACGGTTCTAAGCCAGGTATTAGGTATTTGGAATGTTTATTAAGATTCTGGATTATATTATTAAGATTCTGGAGTTGGAGCTGGAGAAATGGAAACAAATTTTAGCCCCACCACAATATCAAATCGAAGGATGCGTGGTGGATGTAGAAAGGAAACATACAGATATCGATGTATAAAGGCAATGTAATTTGTACAAAACTAATAATTACAATAAAATTTATATCAAAAATATAGAAGAACAAAAAAAATCAATAAATGAGTGTTGAAAGTTGAAGGGGGTCAGAAAAAGTAAAATATAAAAATTCCTCGAAAAAGGTTGGGGCAAATAGGTTTCCACAGAATTAAGGGGCTTAAGTCTTCTCTATAGACAAATACTGACCGATAAGACCGCCTGAATTATACTCCTATTGAATATTTAGGATGTTTCTGTATTATTTATTGGTTATGGTGTGCAATAAAGTATATTTATTATTATTATTATTACTGATCAAACCAAACCTACCGGACCTTAACCTATTTTCCTTCTGATTTGTAATGCAGGAGAACCGGGTACCCGGACGGGACGATCAACTGGCAAATTAATTTAAGGGACGTCCCGGGAAACTGAGGTCCGGTACCTATTTGAACCGAAATTATCGTGACGAACGAAAATTTGGGAAGGTTCGTCCCCGCCAGCGCCGCAATGCGTAGAAATCTAAGCCTCTATTTTTGAATCAATATTCCGAGTTATTTCTGTTCGAAAATCAATGAAAAGTGAACGAAAATCTATGAAAACTCAAGCTTAATATAGACGCAAGTAGTAATAAAATTGATTTATTTTTAACTGCCGTGTGATTTCAAAATTTTTTATCGAAAATCTAACATGGAGCAAATAAATCACAAGTCATATTGACGCGAGTGATTTCAAAATAAGGCCCCTGACAGGTTTCGATATTATCGGTGTTCTTAGGTAGCAATTTTAAGTAGCTATGGATATCATCCATTACTAAACAAACAAAAGAAACATGAGTACACTCACAAAGCAGCAAAATTGCTATTGCATTTGCAACATTCAAAATCTAACATGCTTTCAAATTAATTATCACACCACGGTCAAAACAGTAACTACCTTTGACAGTACTTTACGCTCATAGACATTGAAAAATGTGCTAAAATAAATAGACAAAATGGGAGGACAGTAATGTTAGAAAATTTAAAAAGTACTTTTACAATCGTAAGTGACCGTAATTTTTTGCTTATTATCTTACTTATTGTGAGGTCATTTAAAGTCTGGGCAATTTCAATACAGAAAAACTGTTTGGTTCCTGTCGATATTTAAATAAAAAGCGGACTGTATCAATAAGGTTGCTGTAATTTCGCCTTCCTTATTACAAAAATTAAAAATACGCGACAGTGAATATGACCGGCGACGGTGGGTTCCTGAAGTCGAGTCCAGAGCATTCGCTGCGCGCGCTCGTGCTCGTGCTCGTGCGGGGTCGTGCGATGTCGTCGGTGCTCGGGGCTTTCCGCCGGCGCTCCCCTCTTGCGCCCGCGCGCGTAGAATTGATGATGTACGCAACATGCTCCCCGGCTTGAAGTCTGATGATCAGAAGAGGACTTCAATGATCTGGAAGAGGGCAAAGGTTAATAAAAGACCTTCGGATGGTGCCGCTCTTTGTCCTATGTTCAGCGACTCGAGAGACACTGTCGATGCCAGGATAGAGATTGGTTACACGTCCCATAGACCAAAGCAAAGGAGGAAGAGCTCTATCCTTGATGAGCACAAGAGACCCAATCTTTAGGTCTTTCGTTGATGATCGCCATTTCACCTTCTGTTGCAAGAGGGAGACATATTCAAGAGAAAAGCGTCTCCAAAAATGTTGCTTAATCAGCTCTATTCTCTTGAACCGTTGAAGCCTGCTGATGTCGGTCTCTTCCGGAATCTGTGGATGAGGCACAAAAGACAGCGGTCGTCCAATGAGAAAATGGGCAGGAGTAAGGGCTGTAAGGTCATTTGGGTCGGAAGACAAAGGTGTAAGAGGACGTGAGTTTAAGATTGCCTCAATTTGAGTGAGACAAGTAGCCATCTCTTCAAAGGTGAAGTTAGTGGTTGTAAGCAAGCGTCTAAGGTGGTGTTTAGTGGATTTAACAGCTGCTTCTGCTAAACCATTAAAATGAGGGCTGTAAGCGGGCACGAACTTAAATTCTATGCCTTCTTGAGCGACATGGCCTTCAAGATCTGACTGAACCAGGAATCTAGCAAGTTCATTATAAGTGCCAACGAAATTGGTTCCGTTGTCGGAAGTTATGCTAACGGGCTTTCCCCTTCGCGAAATAAACCTATTTAAAGCGGCTATGTACGCTTCGGTGGATAAAGCCGTAACGAGCTCAATGTGACAGGCTTTAACTGAAGTGCAAATGAAGATTGCCAAAAATGACTTGATGAGTCGGCAACCACGTCCTTTACGGTCTGCTATCAGCACTGGGCCTGCGTAGTCAACGCAGCAATGTAGAAAAGGGAACTCTAGCTCTGTTCGTGATGTTGGCAACTGACCCATGATGGGTTGAATAATATCTGCCTTGAATCTGCAACACCGAACACATTTATGAACTGTGGCCTTGGCTAGATTTCTGCCACCTAGTGGCCAATAAGTTTGCCGAACGTTGGCTAAAAGAAGCTGAGGACCAGCATGTATGAATTTTAAATGATAATTATTGAAGATGATTTGAGTTAAGTGATGTTTTGAACATAGCAAAATAGGGTGTTTAACATCATAACTATATGGGGAATTCTCAATTCTCCCACCAACTCTTATAATATTGTTGTCGTCAAGAAATGGAGACAAAGACAAGAGACGATTCTTTTTTGGAAGTGCTGTTCCTGATTTCAGAATGGCATATTCAGAAGGAAACATTTCCAACTGCGCCTTGTGAATAATTAAATTTAATGAGTTTTTAAGTTCTTGTACAGATAAGTGACCAGTTAATTTATTATTTTTATTTTTGCAATTATGAATAAATCTTTGTAAATATGCAATTGATCTTTGTAAATATGTAAAATTTGATTTGTTTTTAATTAATTCAATGATTGGATCAGCATTAGAATCATCAATTACAGTAGAACACACGACTAATTCAGGTAGATCATGTTTCTCATTTTTAATATTAGGATGTTTCGGCCATTCTGACTCGTCTTTAAGCAAAAAACCAGGGCCGGACCACCACAACGATGAAAAGCAGATGGAATCGGCCTTCAGCCCCCGAGAAACATGATCCGCCGGATTGTCTCCGGAAGGTACGTAGCGCCACGAGTAACCAGTAGTACTTTCCTGAATTTCGTTAACACGATTGCGAACGAAACTTTTAAGTTGAAGAGGTGGAGTGTTTAGCCACCCTAACACGATGGTAGAGTCGCACCAAAACGTGCAACTGGAAATTGGTATACTCAACGAAGACAATACTTTGCTACACAATCTTGAAGCCAGCAAAGCTCCACAAAGCTCAAGACGCGGTATTGTTGTTGGCTTTATCGGCGCCACCTTACTCTTGGATGTCAAAAGATGAACTGCCACGAGACCCGACGAACTTACCGAACGAACATACAAACTGACGCCATATGCTCGCTCTGACGCGTCTGAAAAGAAATGGATCTCATAATGATCCGAATGATTATTAAGGACCCAACGGGGTATTTGTAAGTTATTTAAGAGAGGTAAAGTATTAGAAAATGAATCCCACAACTCTTTAATTTCCGACGAGACGTCATCATCCCACTCATATTTATCCACCCACAGCCTCTGCATGATGAGCTTGGCTTCAACAATGCATGGGCTAACAAGACCTAGTGGGTCGAAGATCTGACTTATTACAGATAATATGTGTCTTTTTGTAAGTTTTTTATGTGTCTCTATGTTGATTGAGTAAGATAGAGTATCTTTATTGCAATCCCAATGTAAACCAAGAGTTTTAGAAGAAATGTTTTTATTAACGTCTGAAAATTGTAATTTATCCTTTTGATTTTGTGTTGTGTCCGAAATTTCTTGTAAAATACTTTGTTCATTCGATTTAAATTTTCTAAGATGAAATTGTGCTGACTTTAAAGTTGCAATTACTCCTTTACAAATATCTTTTGTTTTTTCTTTGGTAGACGATCCTCCTAGGTAGTCATCGACATAAAAATCTCGCTCGATTGCTTGTTGCACATCGGCGTTTTGAGCAGTGGGTGCCAAACTGACTAAGCACTTTGTTGCTAAGTACGGTGCGGATGACGTCCCGTAGGTTAATGTATTGAGTGTGTATGTTTGAATGGGTTGAGATGGGTCTGAGCGAAACAAAATCTGTTGAAGAGAGCGTTGCGAGGAATGAAGTTCAATCGCTCTATACATTTTTTCAATATCGCCAGTTACAACATATTTATGCTGACGAAAGCGAATCAATATCGAAGTCAAATCTTCTTGTACTGTGGGGCCTATCAACTGGAGATCATTTAAGGAAACTCCTGAACTGGAAGTGGCCGAAGCGTCAAAGACAGTACGAAGCTTTGTCGTAAGGCTCTCCTCACGAATTACGCCGTGATGAGGGAGAAAATAGTTAAGGTTTTGAAGAGGGTTGGGTGAAAGTTCCTTGTTTAAGGTCATATGACCCAAACGTTCATATTCGTTCATGAAGGCTACGTAACTGTTCTTAAATTCAGGCTCACGAAGAAATTTTCTTTCTAATGATAAGAAACGGCATTTGGCCTTTTGATAAGAGTCGCCTAAGACTGAAGGATCTTGCTTCAGCGGCATTTTGACAACAAAGCGGCCGTCGTCCTTACGAAAGGTGTTTTCTAAAAAATGTTGCTCACAATTACGCTCCTCTAAAGACAGGGTATGCTTGCCAGGAACACTGTCAAGCTCCCAGAAACGAGTTAGGTCTGGGTCAGATTGTTGACATACGAAATGACAAGCAGGAGCAGATGGTTGTGCTTTAGGCCGCGCAACATAACCTGAAATGAGCCAACCCAGTTTGGTCTCATATAATTTAGGTTGATTTTTTCCTAAGTCAATGGAATTATTACATAAGACTGACCAGAATATATCGGCGCCGACCAAGATGTCGATCGCTGACGGTATATTAAAAGACGGATCAGCAAGATGAATTCCTAATGGAAGAGGAATATTATCAATGTTTATGAATGAAGTCGGCAATGAATTTGTAAGTGCCGGTAAGATATGACAGTCAAGAGTGAGTTTGAAACTATCATCGTGAAATGACATAATAGTAAGGCTGCAAGATTGTGTAGAATAAGAAGTATTATTATTAATACCTGTTACCGGGACGCTAGCACTCCATGTAGACAAACCCAGCTTACCACATAACGATTTCGTGACGAAGTTCGCCGTGCTACCGTTATCGAGCAGTACTCGAGCCTGGTGCACGTCGCCCTTGCTGTCCACCACCTTCACCATTGCTGTGGAAAGCAAAACATGTGGAGAAGTAGTAATCTGCTTTTTACCATCAATGGAATTTGCAAAATTTTGTATGGGGACAGAAGGTCCAGGGGAAGGAGATGATTCATGTAAATGCAAAAGTGTGTTATGCAATTTCTTACAATATTTACAAGGCACAAGGCTGCATTTATTTTCTACATGACCTGGTCTAAGGCAATTTAAACATACTTTAGCATTTGAGGCTTTCTGAATACGAGTTTCAATGGGAAGAGATTTAAATGATTCACAATTGAATAAATAATGATTTTGTTTACATAAGGGACATTGTATTGTTTTTTTATAATTATTGTTGTTAGTTTTTAAGTCTTTTTTGACATTATTATTATTTTTAAAATTACTTTGATTGATTTTTGTTGTTTGTAAGTAAGTATTTTGTGTATTTGAGTCTGATTTGCTAGTACAGTTGTTGTTATTTTTGTTTTCTTGTAAAGTTTCTAGTAAATCAGCTCTGTTATTTAAAAATTGAATAAAAACATTTAAAGAAGGAAATTCACTTAATGTGTTTCTGTGCTCTTCCCATTGCCTATGAGTAATAGGATCAAGTTTTTCTGCCATCATATAAATAATGAGCGTGTCCCAATGTTGAGTAGGTTGACCTAAAGTGGACAAAGCTCTAAGATTCTTGTTAGTTAAATCAATTAAATGACGAAGTGCCGAACATGATTCATTCTGAATGCGTTCAACTTTAAATAATGCGTTAATATGGTTGTTTACGAGCAGCCTTTTGTTATCATATCGCTCGCAAACTAACTTCCAAGCTGACTCATAATTATCTGCGCGTACATCTAGGTTATCAAGGACAAGAGAAGCGCAACCTTTTAAAGACGCGCGAAGATAATGCAACTTGTTTATGTTGTCTATGTCAGTTCGAGAATGAATAAGTGAAATGAAAGTATCCCTAAATTCTAACCAGTACTGATAGTTGCCGCGAAAAACGGGCAATTCAATTTTAGGCAATCTTACACAGTTAGATTTAAAACCACCCGCCTGTTCATCATTGAGACCCGTCACTGCTCCTCCTCGAAGTTCGCGAAGCTGGCGAGGCCGGGCGCCGAGCAGGACACGCGCTTCTGCCACCAGAGTGTGGTAGGTGTCTTCAAACTGCTCGCGTTCCGTGCACTCGTCGTCAGTATCCTCGGCCAACTCCTCGATGCTGCACTGTAATGCGTCAAATTTGGCATATAAGCTTTCGAATTTACTAAGACGGCTTTCCAAGTCTATTAACTGCAAGCTTCCTGGTTCGTCATTACTTTTAAGCACTTTTAAATAATTGGAAAAGATAGTAAGCTTGCCTTTCATACAACTACGTTTTTTAATAAGTTTTTGATCAGCCATGATTGAAATTACGATTTAAATAAGCCAAATAAAAATGTTTGAATGAATAAAGTGCAGAAAGATACGTATCGTTTATTATGCGATGATTTAATGGGCTAGCAGTGACAACAAAAGAACAGCTGATTGCAAGGACGGGCCGGTTGAACGGACACCGTTAGCTTTGCTGATAAGAAGCGGGTGTAATAAATGAATGCGTAAAACAGGTGATCGTGGGAACGTAATGAATGCAATAAAATGTTGTTTTGATTATATGTAACAATGAAGCGGCAGCAAGATGTTTTAATATTTAACTAGTGAAATAAATGAATGAGAATTATATGAAGTGTGGCTATGAAGAAAGGTTGATGTTAAATTTTGAAAAAAAGAATATCACTCAAAATAAGGCTTCTTAAACAGTGGAAAGAAGAAGATGAAGAAAGGAAAATTGGAACGAACTCACGTATCTTAAGGCTTCCACTGAATCTTTTGCTCAAATCACCAATGACGATGACCATGCGATTTTGATGCCACGATGCCACGATGACTCGCTAAGTATGGCGGGGTCCAAAGTCCGTCGCGCGCTGTCCTTCAAATGACTTAGTCGGGCGATCGTAGATGCGTGCGTAGTATCCTTGACCGATGAATATGAAGTCTCCGGCAGGTGTCTAGCGTTGCTGAAGTCCACAATTTGAAGAGCTCCGAATGATGAAGTCGATTTACAAGATTTTGCGTATTAAAAAAAATCCGAAATAAGACGGCGAATCCTGAAGGACCATTGTTTGGTTCCTGTCGATATTTAAATAAAAAGCGGACTGTATCAATAAGGTTGCTGTAATTTCGCCTTCCTTATTACAAAAATTAAAAATACGCGACAGTGAATATGACCGGCGACGGTGGGTTCCTGAAGTCGAGTCCAGAGCATTCGCTGCGCGCGCTCGTGCTCGTGCTCGTGCGGGGTCGTGCGATGTCGTCGGTGCTCGGGGCTTTCCGCCGGCGCTCCCCTCTTGCGCCCGCGCGCGTAGAATTGATGATGTACGCAACAAAAACCTTGAAACATTTTCTATGTGCTTTGAGTCCAACTCAAACATGGTCGAAAATTGACATTGAAGTGCCTTTTAAGCGGAAAACAAGAAGATCCATGCTCATAAAAATTTATTATTATCTATTTAGGTTTTAAAAATAAAAAATCTATATCAAAATCAATTGACTTTAGCCTTCTTCCCGTCCTTAGCTGGTTCTTTCCTCGTACCCTTCCAAAGACCGCGTAACCTCTTGACAAACTTCCACAGAACTAGACTTGCTATTGCTAACACCACCATCAGGTCTAAGTATAGTTTCTGATACATCGGTATGAGGACTCCTGGGGACCGTAGGTGCTTGGCTCCTTTAGTGTGAACTACGTACTCTAGCCAATAGACCAGTTCTTTCCCAGGCGTCATGGGTCGGTTGTGGAAGACGGCTGATAACTCCTTTGCGTTGGTCTTGTATCTGGAATACAGTTCGTCAAAGTAAGTAATGTGTTGCGACTCTTTTTTATTTGTGGCTGAGACATCCAATTTTATAAGTCTTTTACGTTATATAAGTAAAAAATATCTAAAAACTTTTGATATCATTATCGATTTAAATGGTATCGATGCTAAAAGTAGGAGAATTGTGTAAAGGTTGACATTTTGCGACGCATCGATACTGCCGCGACTGCATCGCTGCTAAAAGTCGCAGTATGCAAAGGGTGTACTTACACAGGGTTATTGACGATCTCATTGATCGCTGCTAGAATATCATCAGCCATATCTTCAGCCAGCTTGACAGTGATGCCGAAGCCCTTGTCGACAGCTGACTTCATGTTGACGTACTGGTCTCCAAATACTGGTATTCCCACTACTGGGACTCCGAAATGGATCGCTTCTGTTGTTGATAGCTGGCCTCCGTGGGTGATGAACATTTTTAGGTTTGGGTGAGCTGAAAAAATAAAGTTTTTTTATTTATGATTAATAATTTATTGGATAGTTACATATTCACGTGAAACTCTGTATCCTCTTAGGATCGTGTGCAGGCGTAACGTAGCGCGATGTATGAAAAATACATTTCGAACGCCAACGATCGAAATGTGCTTGCGGGCGAACACGTTATCCTACCCGTAAACCTATATGGAATGAGACATAATTTGGTCTCATGCGCATTCATACATCGTGAACTACGCTTGTACGTCTTAGATTTTTGGAATTAAGGCTTGAAGTTAAAAATTAACGAAATTCCGAAGAGATTTTTTAGTCGTTTAAGGGGTGGAAAACGTGTTCTCTTTTTGTATGGAAGCTTGCGCGCACACGTTGCAATATTGTAGAAGTATCAGGCAGTTATAAACTACTAGCGGCCCCCGCGACTGAGTCCGCGTGTTTTGAGTTCGCAATCTCCCAGAGCTCTGTCGCCGCTCGGGGCTCACTTGCCGCTCGGGGCTCACTCGCCGCTCGGGGCTCACTCGCCGCTCGGGGCTCACTCGCCGCACGTGGCTCATTTGCCGCTCGGAACCCCTCGCGTCGCACTGTGATATTTTATATCTCAAAGCCTCCCGATAAATAAGCAATCGAAAACAAATCCGATTTTTTCTAAATCGGACCAGTCGTTCCCGAGATTAGCGTGTTCAAACAACAAAGTCTTCAGCTTTATAATATAAGTATATATCTACTTAAAACGACTCCAAAAATAACGGTACTCACAGAGTATACTGTGCTGTGGTGCCCATTTAACTAAGTAGACATTCTCAGGCACATTCTTCATAGTATCATCTTCGAATTTCCAAATGACATTTTGCTTTAACTTGGAGAACATTTTTAAGAGAGAGTTTCTCATGTGTTCAGTCATGTCTACGCTCTTTAAATTTGATCCCATACTGAAGTATATCACTCCATCTTTTGCGTCATCCATTAGTTTTTGTAGGTCCTGTAATTCGGATTTAATGAGTTATTTACAAATGAACTGCGCATACTTAATGTCGAGGTCTCTCGCGCTAACCACCTTAACACGTTCCGGGACAGTGAACGCCTACAGGCGTGAAAACAATTAAACATCTATTTTGTCTGGAATAGTGTCCCGGAACGTGTTAAAAGCCAAAGTCTCTTGCTCCTCGCACTGTCTTTTGTTTTGAAGTGACGCTAGGTTTTGTGTCGTGTGTGCAAGCGATTTTCGTTGAAAAGTGGTTAGGCGTGAGCGACCTCGACCGTGCCTACTCCACATAATTCAGAGCTCGGCTGGACTACCTCTTTTTGACTATAAATAGGTATATTGAAAAAAGTATAACAGCGGTAGAGTGACTGTCAAACACCATAAAAAAAAGTATGAGGTACGGTTAATTAGTGGTTAATTGCTATATACTCATCATACCTTGGGCAAAGGTTTTACTTTAGTTTCAATATTATATCCTCCAACATATTTGGCGTTTTGGGGCAACCTAAACGGTGTTCCAATGGACGGATGTGAATATATGTACATCAACGAAGCGTTGTACACAGCGTCCTCATAAGATGGCAATGTGACGCCTCTTTTTTCTGCAATTTCTGGGAATATCCTGTTATAAATACGCTTCTCGAAAGGCACCACAATGCAACTGAAAAAGTAAGATATAATCACCTTAACAGTTTCTATAAACATCTTAATCATGTGCTTTCTGATGAACCCCATCCTTAAAACATAGAAGGGGTAGGCAAAAACGATATGTGCTGATTATCAGTTCAGTTAAACTAAAGTACAGTACCCTAAGAGATATTTTCTTGCACATTCTACATTTGCAGTACAAAATGTTAAAAATATTGTTTTTTATTAGCTTTTAACATACTTTTTTTCACTGCGTACGTGAGTACATACAACAAGACTGATTGCAAGCTGCCACAATCCACATTATCATCATCATCAAATTTAAGAGCGAAGCTCTTGTCGGTGGAGTTTTTTTTTAAAACTCTAAATTAGGGAAGATAGTGTGGTGTATATTCTCTTGCCTTCGACTCCACAGTTTCCTCATATTCTATATATTTAGCCTTCTGTACTGATGCTTCTGCTAACTAACACCAGGGGAACGCTTAATGATGGCGACTTTTAGTCATCATGGGCACAGGAGCGGCACTGAATATTGGAGTTTTTAATAGAGAAGCCCATTTCACTAGACTCCCCACTGTATTCTGGTTATCCTGCCGCTGTTTGGTCATCATCATCATCATCATTATCAGCCAAAGGGCGTCCACTGCTGAACATAGGCCTTCTCCAGAGTTTTCCACATCGATCAATCACAAGCGGTCTGCATCCAGTATGATCCTGCGATCTTTACAAGGTCGCTGTTTGGTCGAGGACTGCTTATTCAACATATTCTATCCATTGCACTATCCACATGATAAGCAAATATTTTACTTACTTAGTGATCACGTATTTCTTCACCATAGTCCAGAGTTCTTCAATCCTCTGCCAAAAAGTCAGAGGAGGGCTGCTCAAAGAGAACAGGTCCACATTATAAGCAGGGTTAGGAAGGTCATCAACCAGCTTCAGGACCTGCCAGTGAGCCTCCGTCGATGCCATCCAGATAAGAGGGCAGTTGTAAATAGGGGCTATCCTGGGATAAAGGGAATTTAATGTTATGTAGGAGTATATAGCTTGTAAAGAAAGCAGTCACCGTATCTCTGGCTTATAATCAATACAACAAATAAAATTTCCGTGTACCTCACTCAGCAAGGGCCTACTGAAAACCAGCGCCAGGGCCTCCCGGGGACCTGGCTTATGCTGAGTGAGGTCCTCTTGATTTGGACATCACCGACACACGGCACACCGTGGCACGCACTGCATGGTTGTTTTTTTTCTGTTTTTGTATTTTTTTTTTAATTATGTAAATTTGCCATGTGATTGTCTATGTTATTATTTTGTGATTTCGTTCAAATACGAGTATGTGTGTTTGTGATGTCCTAAATTAATAAATTCATTTTCTTTCTTTCTTAAAATCTTTATGGATGGTAAAATTAAGCTATTGTAGCTGATCGTCTACCTACAGCTAAACTATAAGTTTAATTTACATAGTTTACCTAGTTTTCCATACATGTGGCATTGTTTGCGGTGAACTATTTAGCTAGCAGTGGGCAATGACTTTAAAACTGTTGTGTGACGAGGTTGAAAAGGTAATATGTAAAAATAGCTTAGAGTATTTTTAAAGTCACTGTTATTGTGCAATATTTAATATAGTTCTCATCCGCATTAATCTTTTACTTCATACTTTCATTTAAGGGACATTTGTAACTCACCCAGCAATGAAATCAGAAAAGAACCATTCCAATATAACAGCGTCAAACTTCTGTCTTGGATCGTTCAACAATTTTTGTGATTCTTCATGCTCAATAGAAAGTCTGTTGATCTCATACGATAGGTAGAGAAAGAATATGGAATCACCAAAGTTCTTCTTCCCAACTAGGTTTCTTAGTTTGAAGTGGTCTTCTGTAAAAAGAATAATATCTATTAAAATTAGGTTTTAAAAACGGCCAAGTGCGAGTGGGACTTGGGCATGGAGGGTTCCGTAGGCCGTACGTACCATTGACTAAGTAAACGACATTACAATTCTTTGAAGTGCCTACCTGTCGCCATTATTGATATCGAGCAAAAAAGGGCAAATAAATTGCGTTTGTTGTATGGGAGCCCCTTTAAATTTTTATTTTATTTTGTTTCTAGTGTGTGTTGTTATAGTGGCAACAGGAATACATAATTTGTGAAAATTTCAACTGCCTAGCTATCGCGTTCTTGAGATACAGCGTGGTGACAGACAGCCAAGTCTTAGTAATAGGGTGGTTTTTACCCTTTGGTCATGGAACCCTAGAAACACAGAACTTTAACTTTGCCGATTATCTATAATTTTTTGGTATAATAGGAAAGGAATTTATAGAGACTGCACTTATGTAGTACTATTATATATTCTGTGTTTGCGTTTATCTTCAGCACACTTGGTTGACCTCTGTTGTGTTGTGTTGCAGCTGGTGGCCATCACCGAACTTGGAGAGCTACTTATTCTCTAAAAAAGTTGTGGTAAAGTTACTTATTCTATAATCAAAAGACAGAAATCTTACGTTGTTCAGCATCCTTCCTAAATTGTTCTTCTATAGATGATAAATCTATCTCGGTCAAGTTGGGTCTAGGGATTTTTTCAGGTAGACTCGTAACATGGACGACCTATAGTGCAAACAATAAAACGATTAGTCATTCATAGCGTCATCTTTTAGAAAATCAATATAAATGCTAACAGGAAAATCATATTTATTTATGAGTGGTTTAGGCCCGGTTGCGTGATCGATAGTTAAGTCAACTAAATGGTTAAATGTCTTTATGCAATGCAATGATCACCCATCCAAACACGACCGCGCCATAGGTTGCACTTCGATAAATTGCTACCCAAGCGCTGCCATCACTGCGCTACGAGCACCTTTTATAAGAATCTATCTATGATTATACAGGATGTAAAAAAAGTAAGGTAAGGTCACCAAATAAAGCCTACCTTAATTTTTTTGCCACCTAACTAGCAGGTTTATAGTAAAAATGCACGGGTAATTTGAAATACTTATGTTTATTTATTAAACTTTGTTATAAATAAAACAAAATTTCTTTAGAACCAAAAATCGAACTTTTGTGAAAACAAATAACTTAAATGACACTTTGGCCTTATAGGGAACCCTATGTCTTAATAAAGCCCTAATAGAAACCAGTAAGCATTCAACTTCTTAATTAATACAAAATGTTGTCAATGCTTAAATAAATTTAATGAGATCCTCTTAATTAATTTTGGTCATTATAGATCAGACTTCAGAGTTCAACATCATGTAAAAATAATGTAATCAGAGCTTTTCATCTTTTCTTTTAAACAATCTCGTGAGCAGTTAAATATTTTATCAGTGGGTGCGAGTTCAACACACAACTCATGATACCAAACGTCACAAGTAAGATATTTCCGTATATCATCAACTTTTATGACTTTTTTTCTTCTTGGGATGTTGCATCTGGCTGCAGCAGAGTATTTAGATAATATACCTCTTTCTTTCATTCTAACCACTGAGCCAGTGAGCCCTTTTCTTCTCTGTGGTAGAATCTGGTGATCCATTTTCCATGATTTTACTAGAAAAAGGATTTACTATTTTTCTGTGATACCTTTCTAACTGACATAAACCATTGTCCTATTAAGGCCTATGCAGTTTTTTTATAGGCTTCATTAGGGCAAGTCACATAAGTGAACAAAAGGGCAATCATATGAATTACTCAGATATTACAACTATTTCACTTATGTGATGAGATGGCTAAACGTATAAATATCCTATAGACAAAAAATAGCACACCGTGTACGAAAAAAAAATGATAATACTTACTGATTTCTCTGTCAGCATTTTATAAAAACAGGCGTGCGCTCCGCGCCGTGGTTGTTTTCGACTGTAGGTTCCAACACGCTCGCGACACGGGCCGCTTGCTGTGCTTGTGTGAGTTAGTTAATGCATACGCACACTTCTACAATCATTGGTGGCCATCCGAAATTTGGAAGCGGTAAATTTTAAAAGTAGGCCTTATTTGGACATAGGCTTTATTTGGGTCACCTACCTTACGAGCCAAATTCAAGGTGGTTGTCAATCGAGTTTGGAATACAAAAAAAACAGTATTTTTTCCGTATTTCTAGACTCGACTCTTAACCACCTCCTTAACTTTGGCTTCTACTTTTTTTACAGCATGTATAAGAAAGAATAACAGTATCTATAAGATAAAATGTCCACGGATCCCGAAAATTCTACACGGGGTGTAAAATAGCATGAGCCAAATTCAAGGGGGTGGTTAAGAGTCACGTCAAGAAAACAGGAAAATTTAAAAAACTTTTTTTTCAAATATTCTTGAAATAAAGTATTTTTTTTATTTTTCCTGTATTCTATTCTCAAAAACCCCCTTGAATTTGGCTCGTACTTTTTTTACAGCCTGTATAATGGCAAATTTAATTACCTCATGACCAGCTTCCAACAGATTCCTAACCACTCCTTTTCCGAGGATATTGTGGCTTTTAGAGAATAATGGAAACCACACTAGGACTCTAAGGGCTTCGTTGATTGAGACTATTGAGATTAGGAACAACCATGTGTAGTTTTTCAGCCACATCTGTAAGAGGAAGAAACCTTCAGGTTAATATAAATAAATAGTATCTATACTAATATTATAAAGCTGAAGAGTTTGTTTGTTTGTTTGTTTGTTTGTTTGTTTGAACGCGCTAATCTCCGAAACTACTGGTTCGAAATGAATAATTCTTTTTGTGTTGGATAGTCCAGTTATCGAGGAAGGTTATAGGCTATATAACATCACGCTACGACCAATAGGAGCAAAGATATAGCGGTAAATGTGTAAAAAACGGGAGAAAGAAGTCACTATTCCACGCGGACGAAGTCGCGGGCAAAAGCTAGTAATAGATATGCGCCAGACAACACACCAATTATTTTCTTCTTCATTGTGTTACGAATACCAGACAACGATTATTTCGGGGGTGTCTCCTAAATACATATAATATAAGGTTACCTCGTTTTAAGTGATAATATTTAAAAGGCCGATTCAGCACAATAAATTAATATTTTTTTGTATAAAAACACTTTGGGTTTTTATCCGATAGTTTTTGAGAAAATTGGAGACTAAGGTTTTTTTTTTCAGATTTTATTTTTTTATTAATTAAGGCTAAGATTAGAGAAAAAGAAGGTTTAGGCATTGAATTGAGAGAGGCAAATCCAACGACGTAGATAACTTTTTAAATTTTCAGGGTGCTGTTTTATAAAAAAACCGGTTAAGTGCGTGTCGGACCCGCGCACTGAGGGTTCCGTGCCACCCTTAACTAAATTCAGGGTCCACTTACTTTCACTTAACGAAAACATCACAATATATTGCGACAGCAAAAATAACTTTGTTTTTCATAGTGTTTGTATGAAAGACAAAGTTATATTTGCGGTTGATAAAAATGTGCAATATCTCAAAAACTACTGGTTCGATCTCCTTCAAACCAATTTTCGTTGCAAGTTTTTGTTGAGATCTACATTATATATTTTTTTCAAAATTTCACTTTCTTAGTTCAAAAGTTAGATGGGGGGGGACGCCCATTTTACCACTTTGGAAGCGTCTATATCTCAAACCTTACACTTTTAGAAAAAATGGTCTTAGAAACCTCAACATTATTTTAAAAGACTATCCATAGAGACCCCACACGCATAGGTTTGAGTAAAAAAAATTTTTAGGTTTTAGTTTCATGTATGGGAGCCCCCCCTTAAATATTATTTTTTCTAACTTTTTGTATCTGAATCGAAAAGCGGTGAACAAAATACACCTACCTACCAAGTTTCAGCTATGAGATGCTTATAGTTTCAGAATAAAGTGGCTGTGACATACGGACGGACAGACAGACAGACAGACAGACAGACAGACTTGACGAAACTATAAGGGTTCCGTTTTTTGCCATTCGGCTACGGAACCCTAAAAATGATATTGTTATTGTTAAAGAAAATAATAAAAATTAAATTCTCGATTTTCCAATAAATAATGACAGTGTCCTCTTTCTTTAATGCATACAACCACTATTAAAATATTATCCCTTATAATGATTTGACCATATATGAGTATACAGACATCCATGACTTAGGTACAAATGTGCGTGCTCATCACATAAACATTTGCCTCTTGCGGGATTCGAACCCACGACCGCTGGCATAGTAGTCAGGAGCGCTAACCATTACATTAAGTGTCGTCAATATTATTATGAGGTAACATTTTACATTGTACTTGTAGTATTATTATCTCTGTAGGACCTTGGACGCGTGTATTTATTTCCCGCTCAACTATACTGAGCTATTTACGGCTGTTCGGCGAATGGGACAGTCGGATGCCGATGTATTACACTTGATCATTCTTGAAATGTGCAATTGTGAATTACTCGTACTACTTGGTCATTCTTAAATTGTCTTATTTAAACCATAACGTCAGACAAGTCGTCCATTTAATTAATGTGATAGTTTAAGATTATGTCCTAGAATAGAATATTGCCAAAAGTTCCATACGCTTTAAGCCTATTTCCAATAGGGTATCTAGAAAAATAAAATAATTAAGTAAAATCTAATTAATTAATTAGTAAGACTTAATTCACAGATTCAGGACATAAACAGCCTTCAAAACCGTATGAGACCAAATTTTACTAACCCAGTGCTTTAAAAACAGATATCACTTTTGTAATCGAGAGTACTATTATTTGAGCTCTATTATCAATCTGTGTAAAGTACTTACAATGTTTGTTTACATAATTTAATTATCAGCATATAGATAAGAAGATTGTTACATTTTTAAAATTTATAGGAGTAAAAAAGATATAAGGTGAATTTCATTTTTTTAATCAAATCAAATCATTTATTTGCTTAGAATACAGTACCTAAACAAAAGTTTGATCTTAAAAATGTATGGCAGTGCGTGTATTCCGCATGCACGCAGGCATGCAAACATTAAAATTAATTATTATTCCAACACGAATGTCAAATACAATGTCATAATATTTTACATGGAATCAAAACTAATGCGCTTGTTAGTAATAGGTTGATTTTTTAAACTTTAGCGTATTTATAGGATAGGTATCAAAACAACCTAAATAAACAGGTAAAATTCCAATCTAGAATTAATTTTTGTTCAACTTACTAACTTCAAGAGCCCAAATCGAAATAATCATAGTGGATCAATACGAATTATTTATTATTTAACTGATTGTTGCTCTCTTCTATCTTACTAAAGTAATCACATTGACCTACTATTACTAGCGTATGGAACTGACATCACGAACAAATGTGCTCCATCAATTGATGATACGGTCATCAACTCGTAGTACAAATTCATAATTTTAAAATTCAAATTACAGAGAAAACGTCACAATGTCGACGCGTTTGGTGTATTGGTTAGCGCTCCTGACTATTACGCCGGCCGTCGCGGGTTCGAATCCCGCAGAGGGCAAATGTTTGTTTGATGAGCACGAACATTTGTACCTTTGTCATGGATGTTATACTATGTATATGTATTTATGGCAGACGCCCGCCGTCATAATCGTTGTCTGGTACTTCGTAACACAAGGAAGAAAATTCCTTACCACGGAACCAGACAATTGGTGTGTTGCCGACTGTCTTCGCCGACCAGTGGGGACAAAAGTAAAATAACTAAATCGCTTTTAGATATTAAGTACTAACACTAGTTGATAAGTTTTCTGTATTTCCTTTACTAACACTTGAAATGGATCACGTTGTCCGATAAATAAACATTTTTATTTTTATTTTTTATTTTATTTATTTTTATATATTAATGTTGTCGTCGTATTTGCGACACATATTTTGCTTGGCATAGGAAGCTTCTCTACGTGTAGTAGTAACAACTCATTGAGTAATCATAACTTTAGAGCAAAGGTTACAAAAAGTTGATAATTTTGTATTTACTACACATACTAGAGACCAGAACGTTAACTTTAAAACAAATACTATGAATTAATTTAGAAACATCAAAAGACACTTACATTTATGTTGTAAAAACTTTAAAACAAAATAAAAATCACAGAACACACATTGTACCTCACACGCGGTCTTTATTCAACTGAGGTACAAGTAATTACTGGCCGGCCAGTGACTGAACAAGCTTTGTTTTTAAGATGATACTTCTCAAGGCTATCAATAAACAGCAGCTATAGAATGCGAATATAACGTATTTGGCACTGTTTATGACAATATACCATGATAATGTACGATGATGGTGACGACTTATGTACGTTTTATTTACGATTTTAAGACTTTGTATCGTAACGTAACTTAATCAATAAATATTAAAAGTTAACTCAAAGTTATTAAAAGTTTTTATTTATTTAAAGCGCTATTTTACTTTAATCAAAGATTTAAAGACTTTATTGCACAAATCATGGTGTATAAAGGTGGACTTAATGCTAAAAGTGATTATTCTGTCTTCTTCTCTTGATATATTGGTGCTGAATAAACGTTTTTTCTTTCTTTCTTTCTTTCTTTTAATCCCTTACTTAGGACATGCAGAGAGATGGCAATGGGTGCAGTGAAAGTTAACTTGTTGTTTATTAAAACTAGCATCCATCCTCTGATACCATACCAAGGAGGTTTTACTTTCAAATAATAATCAAAAAAATATATATCGCGATCTTTGATTAAAGTAAAATAGCGGAAGATAGGTGACGCGCCACTCGAAAGTGGACCGCTAAAATCAGGCCCCCGTCGCCTAATTTCCATTGGATTGCGTGTGCGGGTGACATTTATAAGACGTGTGACGTAAGGAATGTGTAGTGCCATTTTTTAGCTGACAATTAGTAAGATAGGTGACGCGCCACTCGAAAGTTGGACCGCTAAAATCAGGCCCCCGTCGCCTAATTTCCATTGGATTGCGTGTGCGGGTGACATTTATAAGACGTGTGACGTAAGGAATGTGTAGTGGCATTTTTTAGCTGACAATTAGTATGACATGCCGTATCTTCCGCTATTTTACTTTAATCAAAGATCGCGATATGTAATAATTGCATTGTAGAGCTTTGCCCTTATAATTCACTATGTTCTATGTGAATAATGAGCAGAGATAGGAATAGGTAGGGCTTATTAGCCTAAACTTCGAAGAACAAAGACAAGAATCGGAGACTCCCTTACTACATTTTTTTTCTAGGACATCTGTTGGGACATCATTAATTAGGTACATAAATAATAATAATATTTTGAATAAGTGATCGGTCTTTGTTAACTTAAAGTTTACGACTGGATAAAGTGTAACAATACCTCAAAAAGTATTATGGCTACTACATTTATCTTTCCTCTTTATAATATTAGTATAGACAAACAAAATTCGACTCACGTATTATTTGATGTAGACAGACAGGAGCAATCTTAAGGCAGCAAATCGTGTTCTATAAATTCATGCCAAGCCGTGGTCTTGACCACGGGCCCAAGACCGTCAAAAACACAAAACCGGTTAAGTGCGTGTCGGACCCGCGCACTGAGGGTTCCGTGCCACCCCTAACTGAATTCAGGGTCCACTTACTTTCACTTAACGAAAACATCACAATATATTGCGACAACAAAAATAACTTTGTTTTTCATAGTGTTTGTATGAAAGACAAAGTTATATTTGCGGTTGATAAAAATGTGCAATATCTCAAAAACTACTGGTTCGATCTCCTTCAAACCAATTTTCGTTGCAAGTTTTTGTTGAGATCTACATCACATATTTTTTTCAAAATTTTCACTTTCTTAGTTCAAAAGTTAGAGGGGGGGGGACGCCCATTTTACCACTTTGGAAGCGTCTATATCTCAAACCTTACACTTTAAGAAAAAATGGTTTTAGAAACCTCAACATCATTTTAAAAGACCTATCCATAGACACCCCACACGTATAGGTTTGAGTAAAAAAAAATTTTTAAGTTTTAGTTTCATGTATGGGAGCCCCCCCTTAAATATTATTTTTTCTTACTTTTTGTATCTGAATCGGAAAGCGGTAAACAAAATACACCTACTTACCAAGTTTCAACTATGTGATGCTTATAGTTTCAGAATAAAGTGGCTGTGACATACGGACGGACAGACAGACAGACAGACAGACAGACAGACAGACAGACAGACAGACAGACTTGACGAAACTATAAGGGTTCCGTTTTTTGCCATTCGGCTACGGAACCCTAAAAATGTGATTAGACCAGTGCAAAATTGAGCATGTACGCATGTACGTACTTAAAAAATTGGAATCAACTACTTACAATAATTCACGATAGCAAATAAGCTGTCTGGTAATAACTTACACTGGGCGCATGAAATTATCTGAAGTCATGCCAATTTTGTATTGCTCTGAACACAGGTACTCTGCTTCACACCGCCTCCGTTATCTACACTATTTTCAGAATACCAATGCACTGTTTCACGCACACTCATGTCAGCTTCGTCATGTCAGCTGCGTCTACGATTATTGCTCACGCACACGCATCCCAAGACAACCATAAACAAATAAAGCACTTGACTTACTAACCGATATTTTTATGGATGAACACTCGTTATTTGAAAAAAACACGTTATCAATGTGCGAAAGTAACAGATAGTGCGGCTACCTAAGTTCAAAAGAGACAAAAGTTCTTTTGTTCGGTGCCGGGTGGCTCGCAACGGCGCTAACCATCTGTTTTTGTAGCTTTTTTATGAATTAATGAGGTGCGCGCAATCTTAGATGCTTTTGAGTATGATTTTGTAATGCTTGATTTAATTTTAATCAATTGTTATTACTGAAAATAGCATGATCATTATTTTAAAGGACGCCCGTTTGGATGGGTAGGCCGTTAACTGTTCTGTATAACAATTAAATGCAAATTAAAACTGTATCTAGCAAAAAATCAAGATATTTTTATATATTTTTCCTGTATTCTAGACTCGACTCTTAATCACCTCTTTGAATTTGGATAGTACTTTTTTCACATCCTGTATCATCCTGTATCATCCAGTCACAAAATTTGGTATACATAAACTAATTACTTATTCCAAATAAAATTTATTTTTGATGTACTTAGATGATAATAATAATAATAATAATAAATATTCTTTATTGCACAGAAAGGACACAACAAAACATTAAAACAGACGATCACATGTACAATATTGGCGGTCTTATCGCTGAAAGCGATCTCTTCCAGACAACCTTTGGGTAGAGGAAACAACGTTAAATAGGTAGAGAGCGGTGTGCAGATGGCTAAAAATTATAATATAATTAATAGATAAAACTTTGAAGATAATAAAAATGCTTAAATAGTATTAAATTATACATATAAAATAAATAAACAAATAAATATAAATAAATACATATAATATACGTACTTATATAAAATAATAATTTATCCAAGAAAGGAAATTCTGACAGTTCATGAAAGCGAAAGGAAATGCGCTTTCACTCTAGCTTTGAACACAGGAAGGGACTGGGATTGTCGGATGTACAGAGGTAGAGAATTCCACAGTCTAACAGACTGGACAGTGAACGACTGTGAGTAGCATTGGGATGATGTCCTATATGAGTCTTGATATGAAACTTGGGACAGTCGTCTCGGAAAAAAAATACTATCATAAAAAGACTCCGATTCCTCTCTGTTCTGATTCGAAGTTTAGGTAAATAAGCCCTACCTATTCCTATCTCTGATAATGAGTCATTCTAGTGATTTTGCCGATATTTAAAAGGTAATGTCCCTTATAGGTTTTCCTGTTCGTGTGCGCTTGACATTTTGATTAGCTCAAGTGCGAACTTTCTTGTATCCCAGTAAAGTATTGGTTATGATGTCAATCCCGTTACTTAACTAAGATTGGTCGATTCGATGTAGGGTTAGTCACTCAAGTGTGCAGGTATACGGTTAATTTGTTGCTTACAATACAACGGTTATTATTATAGTTTATATTAGAAATATTGTAGTATGATGGTAGATGATTGACAAAACTAAAGCACTTTGCCGAGCTTAAAGCAGCTCACGTGTAAATCAGAAATCAAACTAAAAGTAAGTTTTAATTAGTCATTCTAAGCTTTGATACTATAAACATAGCATAAGTTTATCATTACAGATTGCAAAATCCGGAAAACGACTATACCGTGAAAACATTACAAACAGTTAAATAGAATACAATTTAAGACATTTTCTACACTGTGCTGACAAGATAGAGCCGTCAACTAAGTGGATACTTGCAAACAACGAGTCCTCAATAGAATTGCTGCATCTCGGTATAAAGTGGACTGCATTCAGATCGCGAGGCACTACGACAAACCTTAAGATGCAACGGATATTCTATTTGCTAAAGTACTAAAAGGAAAAAGCAATTTGAAACGCCTGCCGCTTGGCTTATAGCAATCTGCACCGAGGTGTAGCAGTTCTAAATAGACATGGGTCGTCGACGGTTTTCTCGTCGACGAAACTAGACCGTTGAATTTCGTCTATCGACTAGTCGATCGACTAGTTGAATTCGTCGACTAGTTAACTTCTCGACTGCATGAACTTATTAACTGTCTAGACGAGATAGACGATCGACGACCGACACGTTATTTTAGAATTACAGTATAGGAAGGAGGTACGTAAGTTTAGCGTATGTATTTATATTATAAATCTTAAGAAAAATTTAGTATAAAATTAAATGATCTTCCCTTCATACTTTTTCAGGCTTAGGACTGACTAAATAGGCTTTCGCGTCTTTTCCAAAATGATCCCACAACTCACTTTTTCCCGCCATTACATTTAAATACTTTAGTATGTATTGTCTACACTACACGATATGATCACTTTTAACTATCGTTATTTACATATTTACAAACAATAAGTACAATAAACACAACATTAAAACACGAAGTTTTACTAATAATTCACAACTATGCAAAATGCAGCGCGACGCGAAAGCCGAAAGATCAAAGTAAACAAACAAATTTAGTGTTTGTATTTTTCTACGCCAAGTGAAAAGAGCTCACATAAATCAACACACAGACGCACACATCTGCATTTAGCCACGTCATTCTCTCTCTTTCGTAACTACCACAATACCCTATCTTACGTCCCTCTTAGATTACATTTAACGCGAGTCAAAACGGCTTATCTCACTAGCGCGTTTGTTGTAATAATAACGTTCCTAATACGTAAAAAATAAGGTTCACTTTAGATTGTTTCGACGTAATCAACTACAGCAGCAAACGACGAAACGAGACGAGAACGAGTTTTTTTTTTGTCATAACTTACTTACTTATTGCCTTTGCCTTAAAGTTTATTTTAGATTGTTTAAACGGGTTGTATTATTCGACTACGTTAATAAGCGTCGACGTCGCGTGTCGACTGGCGCGTCGCGCGTTGATACGACGAACCTGCAGTCTACTCGTTTAGCAGTCCATGAATTCGACTAGTCCATCAGAGAACGGTCGACCGTCCATCCGTTGACGTCGCGTCGACGGTTGATTTAACTAGTCCGTCCATTGAACGCTCATGTCTAGTTCTAAATTGCCTTCTGTATTATTCAGGCGCCAAACACTATTGACTTTATTTATTAAATCAAAAATAAAATAGGTAAGTAGTTTCTTGCTTTCTAGTGGAAATAAAAAAACACCAAAACAAAGTTCATTATAAAAATATCATTTCGAAAGACATCTATCTTAGGTCACTTGGGTAAAACTCATAAGTAACTTTTTCTAACCGCCGTCTCCTAATTAGAAACCAAATGCATTATTTTGGTATTTTGGTCCAAATACTTACTTATACCTTCTCTTGAATGTGTAATACTTCACTAAAAACCGCAACAAAACGTCTCAACCAAACACGACAAAAACATACAACAAATAGACAAACACAAAATAAAGGTCAAACTAAGAGCCTCCTTTTTTGAAGTCATTTAAAAAGGTACCTATTGTCTGTCTTCCGTATTTCTCACAATCGTTTTTAATTTAATTGTCCTGGTTATTCCTTTAGCAAGCGATTAAATAATATTTAAATTCCTTAATGCTGCCATGTTTCGGTTAGTCAATAACGCATACCAGTCCAGTCCAATGATAATTCTCGATATTAATCCGTCGATTTGTCTTACAGTAACGGAGTTTACTAACGTAATAAACGATGCCATTTTACAAGTTATTGGTTCCTAGCGTAACCTCACATTTTTTACTCAAATTAAGAGTTCTCAATTTTTCACTTGAATCGCTGATTTCACCTGCATCACCTTATTCCATCTTAACATTTAATGTTTTTCAGTAAAAAGACCATTTACTTAACTCAAGGGTGAAAGTAAACTTTATTTTGCTGCCTTATCTTTATACTATGAAATCCTAAATAATCGTAAAAATAAGTTACACAAGTTCAACATGGTACAACATTTTAACAGACTATAGACGATTTTACGATTTTACGACGATTTGACTTGGTATTTTTAATTGACTTCGATGCTGATACGGTACGGAAAAAAAGAAAGAAAACCACACTATCTTCCCTAATTTTGATTTTTTATGGAGATGAAGCCTCTACCAACAAGAGCCTAGCTCTTAAGATGATGATTCTGATTACCAATCTAGTTAAAATACTCAGCTTTGATTGCCTTCGAAAACTACCCTCCTGAATCCAGGTCGTTACTAGCCACGTTAAACACACGTGCGACCGTTGACGGATCACCTCGTTGTAAAACCGAACGTAAATTCGTCAGTGTGACGACACCCTTACTTGCCGTGTTCTGAAGTGACTTTATACGATTTGGTTTATGAGTTACGAGAATGTAGGGTGTGGGTAAACTAGTATTCCTCTATGGTGTAAACTATGTTGGAGATTTTTATGTAAAGATGTTTTTGCTAAAACTATTCAATGTTGTCGATTCAGAGCTTTTTTGTACCTTAATGCAATCGTTTATATTGTGATAGCCATTTCAATAATTTATCTGAAACTAACGGCTGCATTTGCGTTAATGTCGGGTTTTCCATAAAAAAGCTTTATTCTCTTCAGGAACATTTGCGTATTTCCTTTTATTATGGTCCAATATATCACCATGCTTAAGTTTATCGAAATCTGTCAAGCCGTTTAATAGTGTTACCAAAAATGGATCGCAATACCAATTTGGCGACTCGGCTGGCTGAGTGGGAATTGAACTGCCTTAAACTTGGAGAATTCAAACAAGATCGCAATAAGCCTACTTTACTAACACTATCGTTTAAAGTCAATCCTTCGTGATTCTTCTAACATCTGTTTCCTAGAACAGTACAATAAAAGTGATTTTATGTAGCGAAATCAAAACGGATGCTAACAGTGTGCTCTATCCGAGAACAGAGGAACAATAGTTTATTCAAACGATACTCGTTTCAATCCTTTGCATGATTTGTAGTTCACGGAAGTACTCAGAATGGTACGCACAGGCTTCGGGCGATGCGGAAGTTTTTCTTTTTTATGGGTCTGCGGTGAAATGAAGTGATCCGAAAAGGTTGTTTATAGATCCATCTCATTTGTAAGTGCATCCTATAAATTCAGGTAATCAGGAAAGACGCAAAGTACAAATAACATAGGTAAACATTTTACTTAGCGTAGCAATGTTTGACGCGCTAGGATCTTTTTGCCGTATACGTTTGTAAAGTCAATTGCCTGAACAGTCAATAAACACTTTATCTTAGTAATTCTAGATCCTTGCTCTTAAAAATAAATAAAACGTTTGATATCAATCGATGAATCCCTTGATAAGGGTCAAATCTCTTCAAGAAACAACTCGAACGAACGAATAAACTTAATCGAATATTTTGCGTACTCTTCACATAGATTATAGATCACTTCCTATACATTTCTAGCATAAGCTAATCCCTTTATTCACTGGTCTTCTATACAATAAGAGCTCAACTTAAAGTGGCATTGTAAACATTGGTGTAAAGCTGTGTGTACTCGATTTCATAGCAGTACGTTTTACTCGGAAATACCCTGTCGAACACCCTGCCGTCACGAGAATCGCTCTGTGAACTGGTGTTTGGATGTTTTATCGACTAACTGTCTCTAGGATATACAGACAGCAAGATTTTTAGTTTATTTATTACATAGGATTAACTTAACTAAGGTCTGTTTCACTATCGAAAAATAAGCGAACTGACGAATAATTGAAATAGGGAACGTTATTTCGTATGAAGTCTTTCGTATGGACAGATAACGCAAACGGAACTTAATCAGGAGGAATACGAAAAAAGTTCACCGATCGAATGTTCTTTTTTTAAATAAAAGACAGTTATTGATTTATCCGATTAATACTTAATTTTTTTGGTAAAACAGTGATACTCGTAATCGAATTTCGACACAAAATAAGTTCGATCATGCGAGAATCGGCCTCATATTATGAAATAGGCCGTTAAAGTCCTACAGACTATCCGAGAAAGTCTCTTAGTTCCTTCTAGGAAGCGATATTTCAAAATGTTTAAACATAATATTCTGATAGGTCTTACCTATGGTTTATTATTTTATTTTAAAAAATCCAATGAAACCAAGACTGCCTAGACTGATGTTGTTCATTTTCTATATGCAAACCTGGTTATTGGGACATCGAAAACTTGCATAATATGCTAAACACAGCATGGCAGCTGTTGCCTTAAGCTGAGGTTCGTTAGTCCAATCTCCAGTTCTAGTACTTCGATATACTGTTGTTCAAACATACTTTAAATTCTGTATGCAAAGACAACAAGCAATACTACACACGCGAATGTAGATGACTTGAATTGTAGTAGTAATCAGTCAGGTATCAAACGAATGCCGAGAGTCGCATAACAATGGAATTTTTATTGTGTCTCGTTTACACATACTTGACAAGTTAATTAAGTGCCATTTACATTGCATTTAAAATAGGTACGTATTGCGATCTTGACAATCTGCTTTTAAATTCTCCTAAAACTTTGTATTGTGATGACTAATTCAGAACAATTTTCATGTCTTATTTTGACTTTAAGAGTGAGTGATAAAGAGTTACTTTGAATTTTTAGGGTTCCGTAGCCGAATGGCAAAAAATGGAACCCTTATAGTTTCGTCAAGTCTGTCTGTCTGTCTGTCTGTCTGTCTGTCTGTCTGTCCGTCCGTATGTCACAGCCACTTTATTCTGAAACTATAAGCATCACATAGCTGAAACTTGGTAGCTAGGTGTATTTTGTTCACCGCTTTCCGATTCAGATACAAAAAGTAAGAAAAAATAATATTTAAGGGGGGCTCCCATACATGAAACTAAAACCTAAAAATTTTTTTTTACTCAAACCTATGCATGTGGGGTGTCTATGGATAGGTCTTTTAAAATGATGTTGAGGTTTCTAAAACCATTTTTTCTAAAAGTGTAAGGTTTGAGATCTAGACGCTTCCAAAGTGGTAAAATGGGCGTCGTCCCCCCTCTAACTTTTGAACTAAGAAAGTGAAAATTTTGAAAAAAATATATGATGTAGATCTCAACAAAAACTTGCAACGAAAATTGGTTTGAAGGAGATCGAACCAGTAGTTTTTGAGATATTGCACATTTTTATCAACCGCAAATATAACTTTGTCTTTCATACAAACACTATGAAAAACAAAGTTATTTTTGCTGTCGCAATATATTATGATGTTTTCGTTAAGTGAAAGTAAGTGGACCCTGAATTCAGTTAAGGGTGGCACGGAACCCTCAGTGCGCGGGTCCGACACGCACTTAACCGGTTTTTCTTAAGTTGGATCGCAATACCAATTATTACCAATTTGGCGATCACTCAGCTAGCTGAACTGCATGGAACTTGAACGCATTAGAGCAAGATCGCAATACGCCCCATAAAGTGTCAGTAAATAAATAATATCAAACCGGCGTTTGACTAATTTAAATTAATTGAGATTAAGAATTGAGATCAAGATCAGCTTGAAATCTTGACATGCTCGCTAAATCAAGGATATGTTAGTGACTTTTATAATGGACTTCACGTTTATAGGCATCATCATCATCATCATTATCATTATGAGCCAAATAACGTCCACTGCTAAACATAGGCCTTCCCCACGGTTTTCCACGGTTTTCGTGACCGGTTGTGAGTATGATCCAGTGTGATCATGCGATCTTTACAAGGTCGTCCGTCCATCTTGTCGGTGGACGTCCTACGCTGCGCTTTTGGTCGAAGGTTCTCCAATCTAGAACTTCTCTGCCCTAACGACCATCAGTTCTTCGCGGTGTGTGCCCTGCCTACTGCCACTTGAGCTTACTGCTTCGTAGGGCTAGGTCTGTTACCTTAGTTCTTCTACGTATCTCCTCATTTCTGATTCGATCTCGAAGAGAAACGCCGAGCATAGCCCTTTCCATCGCTCTTTGTGTTATTTATAGGCAGTTTGTATCTTATCTAACCTGTCGTGTGTAGCTTATTTAACTAGCACCGAACCACATGCACCTTTATTTAAATAAAAATATATATTTTTCCTTTCTACCCGTATGTAGCGAGTGCAACTGACATTTCAATCGGTGAATGAGCGCGGCGTGAAATCAACCGCGTTCCGAAACGATACTCTGAGCTACTATTGCCCTACTATGTAATGAGAGTACAACACCTAACTCGCTTGATTTTGTAAACAAATCGTTAATGACGCCAAGACCCTAATTTGAAATCTACGAAGTTGGCGCTTTAGTGCTTCTGTTCATAAGGTCCTGAAGCAGCTTTTGTGCATCAAGAACTGTCCCGCGACAACTTTCGGCACAGAATATATAATAGTACTACATACTTTTGGCTAGTACTTACTACTTATTACTAACTTACTACTTTGCAAATATGTATGTAAAGAACTCTGGGTCACAATTCTCATGCAGTTCATATTCATAAAAATTCACCAATCGAATTTCCTTTTTTGAAGAAAAATCATTTTCTGCCTTCTCACGATTGCTATGCATTTAGATTTCTACCGTGCGATAGTTTTTATACGTGTATAGATTTATTACTTGATTTCTCGGTAGAACGGTGAAACTCATAATCTAATAACATGGATAGGTAAAGTTTGATTTTCGAGAGAATCAGAGCCCTGAAACCTGACGAATCGACTTGACGATGCATCAGCCATTTTAATCATATTTCTTCACTCTTACTTTTACTTTCATAGTTTTCGTGGACGACAGAGATGTATAGAATCGAAAATTTTAACATAAATATAGCAAGGGCTTCCAGAATAGAGCCTTCAGCGCCACTCTATCTTCATCTGGTCACTCGATTGGAAATATGTTTCGTTAAAAGACAATTTATACTGCACAAATGTTTGAAGTGCGATCTTGGCTTTTTAACTATTATTGTAGTTTTATAATATTGTTTTTTTTTTTCTACAAAAAAAAGATAGAAATCTACTTTATGAAGGTATCGCATCAAATGAAGCGTCAGTTTGGACCTCGTTGAAACAAGGCTACGCATATGCCAAAATCATGAGTTATTTTTATTCTTAACACGTTCCGGGACAGTGAACGCCTACAGGCGTGAAAACAATGAAACATCTATTGTGTCTGGAATAGGAACGGAACGTGTTAACACGTTCCGGGACACTACTCCAGACACAATAGATGTTTTATTGTTTTCACGCCTGTAGGCGTTCACTGTCCCGGAACGTGTTAACTTGCGGACCCAGCAAACTTTGTTTCGCTCCCGGCCCCGCTAAGACAGTAAGTATTCTTACATTTTATAATTTTCTGCGCAAGTAACTTTAACATTTCTTTCATAAGAACCTTCTCCTGACAATAACAAAAAAAAATGGCCAAATTCGTCCAGGCGTTGTTGAGTTATGCGCTTACCAACAAATTTTGCGATTCATTTTTATATTATAGACTAGGTACCTACTGCAACACCATCTATTCACTATTGCAATTTGCACTACAGCAATTGCTCGAGTGATCACGTCAATTGAATGATATCATATCATCCAAGCCATCGTAAACGAGGTCTGTGGTTTTAGTAAAGTTCGCAGCAGACTTCTTAGATATCAAATCGGAAAAGTAACGTCACCGTGTCGTCTCTAGCCATTCGGTACCTACTTACTCTTTCTATGAAACCTCTTACTGCATCAAATCAGAATCGGAAGAAACTCTATCACCTCGCTCGAGACAAGCTCACCAACTGCGGCGATACAGTGACGATCCCTTTCCAATTTGATAAAGGTTAAAGCATACCTCTCTATCCACCTGTTGCTGAAACAGCATCGTATTTTCATCAACCAGGCGTCAACTTTAAAGAAGCACGTTACGTAAAGGGATCAGTACCGTTACCTTAAGTTTGCGAAGGTTTTACTCGCTAGCGACTACGTAAAAAAACCGGTTAAGTGCGTGTCGGACCCGCGCACTGAGGGTTCCGTGCCACCCTTAACTGAATTCAGGGTCCACTTACTTTCACTTAACGAAAACATCACAATATATTGCGACAGCAAAAATAACTTTGTTTTTCATAGTGTTTGTATGAAAGACAAAGTTATTTTTGCGGTTGATAAAAATGTGCAATATCTCAAAAACTACTGGTTCGATCTCCTTCAAACCAATTTTCGTTGCAAGTTTTTGTTGAGATCTACAACATATATTTTTTTCAAAATTTTCACTTTCTTAGTTCAAAAGTTAGATGGGGGGGGACGCCCATTTTACCACTTTGGAAGCGTCTATATCTCAAACCTTACACTTTTAGAAAAAATGGTTTTAGAAACCTCAACATCATTTTAAAAGACCTATCCATAGACACCCCACACGCATAGGTTTGAGTAAAAAAATTTTTTTAGGTTTTAGTTTCATGTATGGGAGCCCCCCCTTAAATATTATTTTACCTTACTTTTTGTATCTGAATCGGAAAGCGGTGAACAAAATACACCTACTTACCAAGTTTCAGCTATGTGATGCTTATAGTTTCAGAATAAAGTGGCTGTGACATACGGACGGACAGACAGACAGACAGACAGACAGACAGACAGACAGACAGACAGACAGACAGACTTGACGAAACTATAAGGGTTCCGTTTTTTGCCATTCGGCTACGGAACCCTAAAAAGTCTATGGAAAATTGCACAGCGCCTCTAGCGGTCACTTGCACAACTAAAAATTTTTATACAAAGTTACGTCGTCGCTAGCAAGTAAAACCGAACGTAAACTCATGGTAACGGTACAGCTACGCCTTGGCGTGGAATAGGTACCGGATAGCAAACGCCTCGCCTCGGATCGCGTTTATTGTCGCGACTTATGACGGTTCTTTTTGTGAATGACAGCCCGTTTGACAGGAAGGGCAGATAGTTGACGAACACGGGGCAACGAATTTAAATACCCATAATATTTAATATCGTTGACATGGGGCAATTAGCCGTAAGCGCGTTACAACGCATGCGCCGTTGTTCGAGAGTGGGTCCCGAGTTGATCTCGATCCGAGGTAATTGCGCTCCGAAGTTGATAAGCGTTGAAGTATGGAGTTTCATACAAATCATTCTGAACGCCTCTAGTTAATACGGTTCTGATCCCGCTACGCGTGGATAGATGTGATTCAACTTTACGTCTGCTACGACCTTTCATTGCATGTTGTTACCATAGAGACAGTTCACTTTATGATTTAAACAGATTTAAGAAATTATAACACCTTATTAGACTGATACTGAGCAGTATAATCAGGGTTTATATTTCTTATATCAGGCTCATGCAATGAGTCTAAAGTCTAAAGTCTACTGGCTCTACTACTATAGTGCTAAGCGTGACTCAATTGATGCATTTGGTTGCTAGACTAGCTCCGGTTTGACAACACGATTCGTTCATTATTTAGTTAGCAAGCGCGGCGAACGGTTGTATGATTGTTATTTCGATAGTATTGTGAATTTTTGTGGTGGGTTTTGAGATTAAGGATACACGATGTGATGCTAGTATTGTAATGAAGTAGGTAGAATGTGTAATTAGGAATATTTATATGCGACGCCTACATTTACTGACGGAGATATTTTTCGTTAAAAGAGTTTGTTTTGATTTGAAAATCAGTGAATTTACTTTTATCTCGTCCAAAGTCAACGCGAGTGTTACGAAATAAGATTATTTAAATAATTGTTTGTTTTTATAGTGATTTGATAAGATAAAATACGAGTAGGTGCAAAAGCAAGACGACCAGTGGGTTACAGAATGATTTGAGTGAACAGTGAACTCAAAAATGAATTTCCATACCTTTTTGTGTGTGTTGGCGGTAATTTGTTGTTCAGAGGCATACAAAGTATTGGTGGTTTACCCTTTTCCAATTCGGAGTTTGAACATTTTGGGAGAGGGGTATGTCAGACATTTGCTTAAGGCCGGTCATGAGGTGGGTATTAATTAAATGTTAAGTGAGATTAATGGCTTTAAAAAGTTTAGTCTTAATAATCATAATAACCCAAAGTTACTCTATTTACACGCATAACACCCCTTAACTAAAGCATAGATATTGGTGAATTTTGACAAAGGACGGGACTTTAAATGGACATGTCTCTACGATTTTATCGAATTAAGGTTTTTCTTGATATAAGAGTATCAGTAAATTGGGATGAAAATGAAAGTCTTAGGTCCAATTAACCGACGCTTGGTTATCTAACTCTAGGTTTATTTAATTGTTGACTGTTTCTTTAAAGTTTACGGAAACCAAAAGACGTGTTCATAATTTTACCCAGAGTTTAAAAACTTCTAGATTAATGGCCATAGGAAGTTAGGAACCCATGCTATGCTTGCTTAATATATATTAAGTAAAGTAAAGTTAGCCTGTAACGTCCCACTGCTGGGCAAAGGCCTTACCATAATATATTAATCGTTTAAAAATGTTTAATTTTAGGTGACATTCATCACTGCTTATCCTATCAAATATGAGAATAAAAACCTTCGGCAAATCGACATTAGCAGTAACATAAAACCTCTATCAGGTAGGTGACACTAAAAAAAAATGATAAGTATCGTTTATTTGATGTTTTGTATCAAATAAATGTAAAAAAATAAACGGCATCTTCCAAATCTCTACTACAAATAATAATCTCCAAAAGTGTGTATGTCAGTCTGTTACTTTATCACGCTCAAACTGTTGAACCGATTTAGATGGAATTTAGTATAGAATTAAATATTTGTCAGGAGAGGACATAATATATTTTTATCCCCAAAGTCCTTTCAGGGGATGAAAAGGTGGGTGGAAGTTGGTGGAAGACTGTAACAGGAAATTCGATATTTACGCGGGCAATGCCGTGGGGAACTGTTATAGTTAATTTGATTATAATTGCATAACCAACCTATGACTATGAGTCTCTCACCTTGTACCCTACCATTTTTATACAAAAATCGCTTGCACCAAGACACAAAAATGGACGTCACTTCAAACGAAACACAACGCGGTGTGCAAGCGATTGTGGCTCTTTCGGTGGCAAGGCGGTGGTGACCTCTAGTACCTATGTTATTCGCAAAATGGGCGTTACTTCAATCAAAACACAACGCGATGCGCAAGCGATTTTGGCTCTTTTGGTGGTAACGCGGCGGTGACCTCCAGTACCTATGTTATTCGCAAAATGGGCGTCACTTCAAACAAAACACAACGCGGTGTGCAAGCGATTTTGGCACTTTTAGTGGTAAGGCGGCGGTGACCACTTTTTTCCTATGTTATTCGTTTCGCAGGTGACAATACATTCAGCATTAAAAGTATAATGGATAATCAGATACCAGTAAATGACGTCCAGATGTTACAAGACTATTCACTTATGTGCGCGTCTTTGATGTTTGAACATGAAAACGTGAAGAAATTCATGAACGACCCAACCGAAGAGTTTGATGCTGTTATAGCTGATCTTTATGAGTCTGAAGTGTATTCTGGGTAAGTAAGACAAATCAGATAAAACATAATAATAATATCTGGGCAGGTACCTGAGTATCGACGAAGTAAAAGTAGAATGCGAGCAACGCAACTCGGTATAATTATTTTCGTTTGTTACATCATCATCGTCATTCAGCCAAAGGCAACTGCCAAACAAGGGCATTCTCAAAAGTAACATGTTAATGTTTGTAACTTAATAAAACTTATTCAAAACATGCTTAATGCATTTGTTTATATCTTTTTTTCCATTCTTTTGATTACGCGGCTTACATGCTGCTATTCTTTCATAAGACTTTAGTAAGGGCAAAAGGCAGCTTGTGGGCCTACTTAGCCAACTGATTAAGGCGTGTCGGCACAGTCATAACATAATTAACCATAGCCACAACGTAACTTTTGTTTGTCATATGGAGTTTGATAGAGATTTGACGCCGTTAATGCTAAATTATGCCAGAGCCAAAAACAACCAAACACGCAATCTTGTTTAGCACACAACAAGACTTCGAACCGACATTCTTACTCCAAAGAAACCAGTTTGCGTCCCACCAATTATGAAAACAATCTAAGACTAGTCCTAGACTAGTTGAAAAGCACTCACAGTAAATACAGGCAGACTAGTTAGATTGACCTTCAGACGATCAATTTGTACCCAATGAACCGAGACACGCCACACCCCTTCCTGCCATTCTTCTTCATTCCAATGACCGCTAAGGTGAATTTAATTTATTGTTACTACGCTATAAAATACCAATATTACTTTTACTCCGTTCCTCGTCGTATCGTGACATTTTATACAGAGTGTAAAAAAAGTACGAGCCAAATTCAAGGGGGTGGTAGTCAATCGATTTTGGAATACCGGAGAAATATAAAAGAAAATTTCAAGAAAATTACTAGAAATAAAAATGTTTTCATGTTTTTTTCCTGTTTTCTTGACTCGACTCTAACCACCCCCTTGAATTTGGCTCCTTTTTTTTACATCCTGTATAAGAAAGAATAAGAGTACCTATTTCTATTTATAAGATCAAATGTCCACGGATCCCTAAAATTCTATACAGACTGTGAAAAGTACGAGCAAAATTCAAAGGGGTGGTTTTAAGAGCCACGTATAGAACAGAATAATAAATATTAAAAATTTTTTTTTTACAAAATCAAAAAAAAACTGTATTCCAAACTCGATCGACTACCACCCCCTTGAATTTGTCTCGAACTTTTTTTACACCCTGTATAGCATAATCCAATGGATGCTTAATTTCTTTGTGCAACTAAATCTGATGAAAGTACTAGACGCGGTCTTCAAAAACGGAAGATTTCATGATATGCAAAGTACATTACTTCCTTCCAGCTTCGCAGCTCTCTACAACTGTCCAATGATCTGGAGCTATTCCATGGGCGCCCACTGGCTAGTCCTTCGGCTGATAGACGAGCCAACAAACCCAGCCTACACGGCTGACTACCTCTCGTCCAACGTCTACCCGTTCACCTTCAAACAGAGGGTGGAGGAACTCTGGGCACAGGTTAAATGGACTTGGACTAAGTGGTAAGAGATGATCTCAAAGTTTTTTTTTAAATAGAAATATGGTTACAGTATTCAGCTTCGTCTGTTTCTCATTCTGTCCAAATGTCAACGCTGTGCTTAACAAGTCCTGGATAAACAGGATTTTATCAGAGACCTGAAACGTGCACTTTATAGAAACCATGATACTACTACTTAAAGCAGTTAAATAACATTTATTGAATTTCGCATCAAATTCGGTTAATCATACAAACATAGAAGGCTCGATTTGATTCGATTGATACTATTGAAAAAAATAATTACGAAAGCTGTTTATGGTTTCAAAAACAGGACTCACACATTGCCCAAAGAAAGAGAAGCCTACCAGAAATACTTCAAGCCACTACTAGATAAACGAGGCAAGGTTGTACCGGATTACGACGAACTCATTTACAACGCCTCGCTGATTTTTGGCAACGAACATTACGCCTTTGGGAACCTGCCAAGGACTCCTCAAAACTTCAAGTTTATTGGGGGCTATCATATCGAGACTCCTGCCAAGCCTTTGCCACAAGTAAGCTTAATAATCCTGTTTCTATTATTAGAGGACTCTAGAGATTAGATAGTTAAATGCAAACCAAGCTTTTGCCCAAGAATGACTTTGCCAGGGCAGTAGTCTTAAAACACTTACATAAAGCACGTTTTAGATGTTTTAAGTTGTTGTCACATGACAAAATAGTTTACCTTTAGACTGTTATGAATTAAGATATTTGTATTTGTACCTTTAGACTAGAGTTTTGTAGTCAACAAGGAATTCTAAAGTTTTGCCATATTCCGTCTGTCTGTCTGTCCGACCGTCCGCGGTCTAGTTTAGAAACCTTTGGTTCCAGATTTTGTTAAGTTCTGACTTCCAGTTTTAAGGCTGCCTGTCCACAGGAACGGAGCGAGGCCGCGAAGATTTTGTGCAATCCTATTGGTTAATATTTCTGCGTTTCTCCCGCCCCGCGACCCGCTCTGCTCCGGTGGACAGGCAGCCTTGTTTGTTTGATTGTGTTTCGTCGTCATCAAAATGAAATATGTACGTACCTAAACTTCAAAAACGATGATCTGACGCAAACTGTTACTGTTAAAATATTTATATTGCAGGAATTCCAAGCCCTAATGGACAATGCAAAGCACGGCGTCATCTACTTCAGCATGGGGTCTACTTGGAGTAGTAAGGACATGCCAGAATCGGTCATCGAGGAGTTGGTAAAAGTATTTGGGGAGCTGAAACAAACTGTCATTTGGAAGTTTGAAGCTGATCTGCCGAATTTGCCGAAGAATTTAGTAGTTACAAAGTGGGCGCCGCAGCAAAGTATATTAGGTAAATTAATGTTTCACTACTCGATAATAAATCACAAACGATGTGATGTCAAGAAATGTGTCAATATCACGACCTGAATAAAAGATTCTGGATTCTTACTTAGGCATCAGAATGAAGGACCGAAGATTGAAGAGAAGAGATTGCTTGTACTGTAAACAAATAAACTCCTATTTTGAAGTCCGTCGAATATTTCTTGGAAGCTTCATGTATTCTCAAATCCTTTAACTATTAACCTTAATTATTAAGCTTAGTTTTTTAATATTGCACCTAGCCGAAGGGCTACTTGTGCCGCATGAAGATGCGGGTATGTTCCACTCGCAAATATACCTTATCCATTCATCTTAGCCAATACACCTTCAAACCATACCACCTTAAAAATACCTTTTTTTTTCAGCACACCCGAACTGTCTCTTTTTCATCAGTCACGGTGGTCTCCTCTCATCAAGTGAGGCTATCCACTACGGGGTACCCATCATAGGTGTCCCGATATTCTTTGACCAGTTCGTCAACATCAACAAAGCGGCTGCCAAAGGTTATGCCATCAGGGTACCCCTGAATTATGACCTGTCGAAGAATTTGAGAGATGCCATAAAGACGATGCTTGAAGATCCTAAGTAAGAAGTCATTGCAGTAAATGTACTGAAGTACTTGTACAGTCACCATCAGATATTTTGTAGCAGACAAGGTGACCGAAATACTTCTAAACAGTTAAAATATCAATAAGTTATACACACTACGAGCTAACATTAATATCTGAACACTAATTACTTCAATAATATCTAAGCAGATCCTAGTCAATAACTGATCAGAATCTGCTCAGATGTTAATGAAGTAAGTAATTAATGTTCAGATATTAATGGTAACTTGTAATGTAATCTATGCAACTTATTAACATTTAAGAATAGTTAGATACGGGATTGCTACCATGTTACCTTATTATTTACTAGCTTTTGCCCGCGACTTCGTTCGCGTGGACTTCAGGTTCGTCCCGTCTAGTAGCGCAAAAAATGTGTTTTTTTACGACCTCACATTAGAAACCTCAAAAATTGTAGCCTATATGTTATTCTGATGTATAAGCTATATTGTGGTAAAGTTTCATTCAAATCCATTCAGTAGTTTTTACGTGAAAGAGTAACAAACATCCATACATCCATACATCCATACTTACAAACTTTCGCCTTTATAATAGTAGTAGGATGAGCTTCCGATATTTCGGCACCGTTGCAAGCGGCATGATCAATATCAAAAGATCATAAACAATAAGATACATGGTAGCAATCCCGTATCTAACTATTCTCATGTTACTGACCATGAAAGTTTAAAGCAATACGCATACCATCAACCCTTCAATTCTTCTTAGATATTGAGTCCCCTGGAGACGCCAGACATTGAGTCCCCTGGAGACGCCTATCATGCGAACGGTGAATTCAACCCGCTCAGGGTTAATGACAGAACAGGCGAAATATTGTATGACCCTAATAAAAAAGGATACAAGCGGTGGCCTAGAGACAAAACGAAGGCTCCTCGTCCTCTTAAAATAAAGTGACTAATAAGTGATCGATCACTTAAAAAATATAGATTGTACAAAACAATAACAATGATTTTAATAAAACTCATATTAAATGTTCACCATTTATTTTCACTTAATCTCCCCTTAAGCCCCGTTCAATGTCTTTTCTCCTTCCTCCCGCCCCGTTTAGTATCAAAGCACAAACTCCTCAGCATTGTTACCACAACTGTCATTGCTATAAACGCCACTGCTATGACATCAAGATATGCCTTCTGGTAGAATGGTACCAGCAAAGTTGGTGAGCGGAGGTGCGGTGCGCCATCGGTACGTATCACATGCTCAATCCAGAATACTAGTTCTTTGCCTGGAGTTATCGGACGGTCGTGGTATACTTTGGATAGGCGTTTTGCTTTTTCGTTGAACCTGGAAGGAGATAGATTGCAATTTATTGGTACAGAAAAATATCCCTTTGCTGACAGGCTTTCTACGCGAAGAGAAAATAGATGGTCACAGATTAATGCCTGTTTCATATGATTTTGAATATTTTTAACACTCACAGTGTCATATTTTAATTCTTAAAAGATGAAATAAGAAACCAAAAATTGCGCACGGGCGGGACTCGAACCAGCATCTTTCTGGCTAACCGGGCCAACTGCTCTTCCAATTGAGCTACCTTGATGTCGTGGTCCGACCGCGCGAAATTCTTGGTCTCTTTTCGATACGTCATTGCGTGACGTTAGCGCCATCTACCCGTCTGTTTATGCAACAGCCTGTTTCATATGTTTATTTATGTTACGACCTGTTCAACAATGTCTTTATAAGTTCTGGTTAACGTTATCTGTTCAATACTTGATAAGAAATGACGTTAATTGCATTATTCGTTGATACAGGCCCTCAATTACTTTAATTTACAGTGAACAGTGACCAATGAGAGATCAGGCGCAGGACCAACACGGCTTAGTGTTTTTCGAGACATGTCTGGGTGTTATCACCGCCAACTTCCAGACTTCGAGCTGTTTCCGAGTATTCAAGTCAGAAAAGAAAAACACAGAAACAAATTTCGGCCTGACCTAGGATTCGAACCTGGGACCTCTTGAGTAGCGTCCATCGAGCTCACCGCTCCACTAGGCAGTCAAATTGAAGTATTAAGGGCAAAAATCCAACATTTCCTTACCTTGGATCACTCAAAATAGTTTCAATAGCAGAATGCAAGTCCTTCGCCAAATTGTAAGTAAGGCCAACCTTCAGAGCATAGCCGTTATCAACAGCCTTGTTCGTATTTAAGAACTGGTCGTACGAGATCGGTATTCCTATGACAGGCACTCCAAAGTGCAGTGCTTCGGTTGAGGATAATAGGCCTCCGTGTGTTATGAAGAGTTTGCAGTTGGGGTGTGCTGAAAAGTTCAAATCAAATAACATTTATTATTTTGATTATTTATTGCGTTTGTTATAGTTATTACAGGATACTATATTTTTCGAACTAGCAAGAAAATTTTTATTCCTTTTAAAAACAAAATAGTACATTTAAGTTAGTAAAAACCTTTTTTGTATATGATAAACAAGGTTTGCAAATTATCAATTGCCACGATACACGATAAAAAGGCGCGCATCTTATGCCTGCAAAAGATAATCGCAATCAAAAATAATAGCAAAATAAGTAGGTACCTTTAAAACCTTACCTAAAATGCTCTGCTGAGGTGCCCACTTAATAATATGAACGTTCTTTGGCAAGTTCGGAAGCTCTCCCTCATACTTCCAAATGACTGTGGCTTTTAATTTGCCAAAGACTTGCAATAGGCCGTCGATGATTTTCTTTGGTATCAGCTCGCTTTTCCAAACTGATCCCATGCTGAAGAAAATCACGCCATGATTTGAACTGTCCATTATTGATTTCAGGTCCTGCAATTTACAGACAGTTACAAGCAAATAATAATATCTGTCTTAAAACTCTTAGAGATGAATAGTCCCCATAGCCGATTTCGGTTACGGTGACCAGTCACAACGACTAACCGAATGCGCGGGACATTAATACACAATTATTGTGTGCACAAACACAGGTACACTCTCTATTCCTTTCACTCTCATATCCTGATGGGCAATCTGGCACGACCGGAGAGATCAGGCGCAGGACCAACGGCTTTACGTGCTTTCCGAGGCACGTGGGTGAAATACCGCCAACCTTCAAATTCCGGGCTACCCTAAGAATTTCTGAACTGAAAAACCCAGGTACATATTTTGGGCCCGACCCAGGGATCGAGCCCGGGACCTCTGGCGCAGCCGTCGCATTCAAATGCGACCCTTTATCTGCTGCGCCACCAAGGCTGAAAATATAAGTACTCTATGTCTCAAGATCAAAATGGTGTCATTTCAGTTTTGCTTACTTACCTGAGGTAAACTTTCAGGCGGATCTTCTATATGAAATCCGCCAACAAACTTCCAGTTTAATGGGGTCTTAGGTGTTTTACCAGAAGCATGGTGATCATTGCTCAGCACCAATGACGCGCTGTAAATGAGATCTTCGTAGTCTGGTATGACCAATCCACGTTTCTTAATTTCTGTTCCGAACATCTTGAGGTATGCTTCTTCTTCTTTTGGTAATGTTTTGAAACTGTAAACAAATGTATTTTAGGGTCAGGGAGGAAAAAAAGCGCTTTCTGGCCATCGAGGTGGTATTGGTCGGGGACAATAGTCCAATGGAACACCGTCTGGGTGTTCTCAGGCCGACCGATCTCAATCTAACATATCGCGATTCAGGATTGTATGAGGTTGGCTAACAGCGCTATCTAGCAGTGGATTAGTAGATATTTTTGGAGAGCAGAGTTATGTTGTTGTTTGTGTCGCCACATATTAAAACCCTTGGTTATGATCGATCGTGAGAAAACATAGGTATTAAACCGTCAGTAATTATTAGATGATTGATCCGTAGTAAGTATCACTTGACTATGTTGTAGAATTGAGGAAGTAAGTTGAGTTCAGAAAATAAACATCATTTGTGTCTATTACCAAGGGTGTCAGCTTAATTACAATTTCCATGCACGGTACCAAAGCGACGCATAAATAAATGCAATGCAAAACCTAATCAGATAAAGTTCATGCATAAATAGTGAATAAAAAGTAGGTGTAACTTACGTTTTATAAAACCGCCACTTCAAATTCTCGGCAAGAACTTTGAAACGATCTGTGAAAGAGAATGGGACTACGGCATTTGTGAAGTAGTCCAGAGAATAGGCTGGGTTAGTCCCATCGTCTATGGTCCTTAGTGCCACCCAGTGTGCTCCCATGGAATACGCCCATATAAGGGGGCAGTTGTATAGGGCCGCGAGCCTGAAAAAAACAAAAATATGTTAAGGTGTGTCTACGCTAGGCGAACCGAGCACGACCCGAACACAATTCGTCTAATGTGGACCGACTTACAAGCCTCGAACGAGCGCGCTGCGAGCGTTTCGTTCGTGCTCGTTTGCGTTCCGCCGGTTATCGGTTTTTAGACGAACACAAAGGGAATTGCTACGTTCGAGGGAAGTAATCGCTCGTGCTTCGCTTGTGCTCGGTTCGTCTAGGTAGACCCACCTTTGTATGTTTTAGTTTTTAACTAGTGATAAAACTGGACGTTAATCCAGAAGACTTTTTTGGGTAACTTTAACTTCAATAGAAGGGTAATTTGATTTTAATTAAAAAAAATAAGAAACTTAAAAATATTAATTGTACATGTAAAAACCAACTGTATCAAAGAAAGCACTTGCAGAATTCAACGGGCTTGCCAGTGTCAGTGGCCGAGTGGTATAGGCATACATACGCCCTGACAGCGTAAGACACAGGGTTCGATTCCTTGTCTGACACAGTTGCTTATTACAAATCAATTTATATAATTAAGTTTGTATAGTGACAAAATGCTAATAATCAAAAATAGTTTGAAGACTTTATTGGACTATTGCTAGTCTACGCTAGTACTACCTACGTACAAAAGGCAGAATTAATGATAAAGACAGTGTTTTATCTGTTGTTAGCCATATACAATTACTATATCTGTTTAAAGAACTAGGATGAATAGACAGAAAATAATATGAATGATGAATTAACTGTATCTTTAGTTAAAAACAACCCGTAATTATCTTATTAAACAGCTACCAGTGTATATTTACGTAATTATTGTACTTATTGCTTCAAGTCTATACAGAAGTTATTAGAAGCCTAAGTGATAGTAAATAGAAGTTATCTGTATCCAAAGTTTAAATAAGCTAGGCTTTGTTTTGCTTTTATACTGAACAAGCAATAAAAATATTTTATTTCGACCTTGTAAAGATGGCAGGATTAGGACTATTTTATTGTTTATTTAAAAACTTTATTGCACAAGTAACAGTGTACAAAAGGTGTACTCAATGCTAAAAGCATTAAGTATCTGCCAGTCATACTTTAAGGTCATGCAGAAAAGTTTTAACTGGGTGCAGGAGGTTTGACAGTCAAATAATGCTTTTAGCATTTAGGCCAACTGTGTACAAACAGCATAAATTTGTGCAATAAAGTCTTGAAATAAATAAATAAAAACACATCATTCAAAAAAATTACGTTGCTCAAAAGTGAAATCTACATACCCAGCATAAAGTTCAGTTTCCAATAAATCAGCTACGACTACATCGAAGGTTTCCTTAGGATTCTCCATCAATTCTTTCACCTGTTGGTTCTGTAAAGTCTTAACCGCCACATTCAAAGCCAGCACCTGAAGGAATTCGACATCACTGCTCGGAGATACGACGTTTTCGAGTAGGTAACTAATGTTTACCATTTTGTCGTCTGAAATAAATTGGTAGGGTGATGGCACCAGTCATTGATAGTTAAGATAGGAGCAAATATTTTAATCAGTGATGACCTAGATATAGTGCGCTAAAATGCTTTAACTCAGACATATAGTTCAGTTTCAAAATCTCTTTATTTTATTATAATAACAAATGTACAGTTTTACATTACCAGTGTACATTGTAATCCTAGAATGTAATGACTTTACAATAAAACAACAATTTTACGGATTGATTTCGCGAACGTTTATTTTTATTTTATGCCTGACGTTTCGAATGCTTTACAGCATCCGTGGTCACAGGCAGACTGATTAGCGGACCACGGATGCTGTAAAGCATTCGAAACGTCAGGCATAAAATAAAAATAAACGTTCGCGAAATCAATCCGTAAAATTGTTGTTTTATTGTAATGAGTATTCGCGTAAACTTCAGAACCAAATATGTAATGACTTATTGTAAAGATGTTTTTAAGCTATTTCGCTTGTCAAAACTTATAAAAATATATTATAATATCTATTTACGAATCATGAACTACGGAGCTACGCTTTACTTAATCTCTTAATAACTTAAATACTTATGCAAGCTATAGTTCAGCATTACATTTGTAACAATTATATTTAAAACAACTAGATCGGTAATAAGAGATATAGTAATCCACCAAAGTTTCAATCCCTAATCGATGTATATCAAATTCGTTGTTATTCGTAACTTGTTATAGTAAGTTCTATGACTTGACATATTTGTTTGCGATATAATGCGGGTTCGATTTATTTTCTTAGAAAATAACAATTAATTCAATTCTCATTATGAGATATTTAAACTATTTAGAGTTGATAGTTACTTAAAGGGCCTATATTTAAAATTTTCGCTCCTATTACAGGCCACATCCTGTAGATTGGCTACCTAGATTCTAAACTTCGGCTACTTTTACAAAATATACCCATAATGATAGCACAGCAATCGTTGTCTAGAGGCCGATTCTCGCATGATCGAACTTATTTCGTGTGGTAATTCGATTACGAGTATCACTGTTTTACTGAACAATATCAAGAAAAATATCCACGTAAAAAAACTACCACACGAAAGAAATCAAAATGCATAGAAATCGTGACCCGGATAAAGCAATAACTGTATTTTCCTTGAAAAAAAAATTCGATCGGTGAACTTTTTCGTATACAAACTGCACGAGAATTGGCCTCCTGGTACTTCGTAACACAAGGAAGATATTCCTAACTTCGAAACAAGATATTTGTTTTTTTTATTTGTGGTTATTTTTTAACATTTTAGTCCGATCCGATGTACGGTCGAGGTCTTTGGCACCTAACCACTTTTCAACGAAACTCGCTTACACACACGCCACAAAAACGGTCGCCACCACTGAATAGATCTATTCAGTGGTCGCCACTTCATACAAAAGACGACGCGAGGTGCTAGCGATTTTGCCTCTTGAAGTGGTTAGGCGACAATGACTCGATAGTACACTGAATCATGATAAAATAATCCATGGATAACTACTTATGTCCTTTGCTTTACATGTTTTAAAAAAATCAATGCTAAGTATAAGATGTTATGCAAATTAGTACTGGTAGTAAGCAATCATCTACAGAAGTAGTCATAGATAGATAAATGAACGGTATTTTAAAATACTAATAGTGCATTAAATTTAATAGACACAAAAATAGTAGATTTTTCATTTCGACTGTGAGAAAAAACCGGCCAAGTGCGAGTCGGACTCGCGCACTGAGGGTTCCGTGCCAACTTTAACTGAATTAGGAATTCTTACTTCCACTTTTAAACCTAGGTATCCATAGACACCCCACAGGCAGGTTTGACACATTTTTTTTTTGGTTTTAGTTTCATGTATGGGAGCCCCCTACTTAATATTTTTACTTATTATTTTTTCTATGAGAATCGTAAAGCGGTGAACAAGATACATCTACCTACCAAATTTAAACTGTGTGATGCTAATAGTTTTGCAATAAAGTGGCTGTGACATACGGACGGACAGACAGACAGACTTGACGAAACTATAACATTTAACTTACAAAAGTGGCTGTAGAAGTCATGATAAACTATTAAGTATTATGAACCCAGTTCAGCGAGAAAGGAAAACTCAAGTTTTTGCACAAAATGACAGTTGATTTACAGTACTAAACGTAAGTAACTTTAGAGGGTTCTGCTTACTCATCTTTTTTCTTTACCCGTAATTATTTTTGAATCAATAAATTAAAACAATAAAACCATACTTGCTAGGAGTCCTTCATTGTCATTGACATCAATCTGGTGTAATTTTGGATGACTTATTTTGTTCGGGTATGCCGTAATGTACGTCACCTGAAAAACACAAGCATCATTAATTAATTACTACAATCACGTTAACTCGTCAAGTATGTGTAAACGAGACACAATAAAAATTCCATTGTTATGCGACTCTCGGCATTCGTTTGATACCTGACTGATATCAGTAAAGAAGATGATAATTAGTCAATGAATCATTTTATGTTTTTTTATAGTTCGTGTAAATAAACCATTTCATCCAGTCCAGTATATATTCTGTGATCCAAGATCTAGGAGGCCAATTCTCGTGCAGTTTGTATACAAAAAAGTTCACCGATAGAATTTTCTTTTCAAGAAACGGCCTCCTGGAGGCCGATTCTCCCATGATCTAACTTATTTCGTGTGGTAATTCGATTACGAATATTAATGTTTTAACAAAAAAACATCAAGTAATATATCCACGTAAAAAAACTACCGCACGAAAAAAATCGAGACCCGAATAAACCAATAAATGTATTGTCTTTGAAAAAGAAAATTCGATAGGTGAACTTTTTCGTATACGAACTGCACGAGAATTGTCCCCCAGATTTAAAGGGCATCGTTTCTAAGGTGACCTCTCAATTTATTTTTAAAGATAAGAAAAAGCACACAATCAGCAATGCAACTGACACGGTTACATGACTACTGCGTTAACTAAAACTTCTTTTACAACTGAAATATTTATTTTTATTACTAATGTTTATTTACTAAAGTTACAGAAACTTATATTACTTAAATCAAATTCATTTTTTCACACGACTTATGCCTTTTCGACTCGAGTAGGCAAGTTTCTGCATAAAATAATGTTTTTGGTCGAATAAATATCTTTTTTCTTTCTTTCTAAAAAAATTGAAAGAAAGAAAGAAAAAAAACTTTCATTTCTTTCTTTTTTACATACCTCATGTCCCGCTTCCAATAAATGCCTAAGGTATCCATCTCCCAACCGATTCATACTCCTCGCTGGCATAGGAAAACATAGCAGTACTTTATATGCCTCCAAATTCACTGCACTTATTATCAGAAATATCGATACCAATAACATGTTGAGGGCGACGCAATCGCTAAGAAACTGAGTTCAAGAGCTAAGTATACTGTGTCATTAACTATACTTAGAAATTTATAAGTATGCTATTATAGTCAGTAACATGTTAGGCTATGCGCACACTTACATCAATGCAAATAGTCAATGACGTTACTCGGCTTATACGTATTAAACATACGTACTGTGGTATAAAATTAAATGACATAATTCTACTACCCACATATTTGCAGACAAAAAGCTTTTGGTGCGGAAATGTATTCAACAGGCTTTACTTCGGAATGTGTGAAGGAACTACATGAGCTCATCCCACCAGCCTTTTTCCGTCGTTTGTCAAGGCGTACCGCGGGATACCATCCTTACCTTGTCGATATCCCGCTGTTTAGAACTAAGCGCTTCTTATCAATATTTATAATGCGCACGGCAAAGGAGTGGAACTCGCTAACCGCGTCGGTGTTTCCTAGTGATTACAATCCGATTTTTTTCAAAGTTAGAGTGAATAGGCTTCTTTTGGGTGAGCTCGTTCCATCTTCGACTCCGTCTTAGTCGTACTTAGCTTGGTCAGGAGTCAAGAGCAAACCCATACAAAAAAAATGTAATTAAGTATGTATTCAGCACCAATAAAATTCTTGGGCTACGTTCTACAAATATATCTAAGAGCATTATAAAGCTATCGAGGTCACTACCATCATTTTAAGTAGGTACGTAGTCATATTATATTTTGTGTGCTTAAAACCCAAAATCACTTTCGCCTCGCGTCGTCTTCATATGAAGTGACGCCAGTTTTTGTGTCGACTGTGCAAGCGATTTTGTTGAAACGTACAACAACAAGTTTTACTGTTATTTACAACTAGCGGTCCCAGCGAACTTTGTTTCGCCCCGGACCCGTCCCGCCCCAGCCCCGGCCCCGTTGAACGGGATAAAAAGGATCCTATGTCCTTCTTCTGGTTCTAAGCTACCTCCCCACCGGTTCGCCCCGGCCCCATCCCACCCCAGCCCCGGCCTCATCCCACCCCAGCCCCGGCCCCGTCTAACGGGATAAAAAGTATCCTATGTCCTTCTCCTGGCTCTAAACTACCTCCCTGCCAATTTTCAGCTAAATCGGTTCAGCCGTTCTTGAGTTATAAGTGGAGTAACTAACACGACTTTCTTTTATATATATAGATAAATAGCTATATCTGTAGTTGATTTTTGTTTTTATAGTGTTTTGTCACTATACAAACTTAATAATATAAATTGCACTTGTAAAAAGCAACCGTGACTCTATCTGTATTAAAAATTAAAATAAAACGTGCCAGTGTGCGTTGGCCTTATTCCATGGACGCAAAGTATCTTACTCTCAGACATGATAAGTGTACTGATCATTCTTATTGTATATTATCTATAGTGGGTTCAGGGCCCCTATTTTTGAATCACTCGCTTCAAGATGGCGAATGATTTTCGTTCGACGTAGTGTCAAAAGTCATAGAAAAAAAATCGTTTTCGAACGAAAATCACTCGCCATATCCAAGCGAGTGATTCAAAAATAGGGGCCCAGGTTGTGGATAGATATACATATTATTGCGTGACAAGTTTTCATTATTTAAGAGAAAGAAGAAAAAATCGTTTTAACTTCAATTAAAATTATATTAGTGTTAAAACAATAATAATAAAATACATAAAACAATTTATAGGTACACACAAAACAACTTCAGCGTCACATCACAAATTGTAATACTTTAATGAATTAATACTAAATGACGGATACATAATGCAATTAAAACAAATCATAGTCCTTAAACTAACCAGGCTAAATTAATTATCTCACGGAATCATTAATAACTGATAATATAAAAAAATATTGCATTGAATTTCTTCAGAAAGTTCTTGTATAATACATCATCACATAAATAAAGTTTAAAAAAACACTACCATAATTGGTTTATTCTGATAGACTTCACCAATCCATTAAATGAAACGTTTTTCCTTAGATTTTATGAAAAGTGAAAGTAAACTTAAATATTAATTATTATGCCCATTGCCCATATTTGATCACCATAATACATTATGAATTAACAAACCTACACTAAGTATTGTTAGGAAAAAATAATAATTTTTCTAACACATTTTCCCATCGCCCTCTACAACGTGTAACGTTAAATAGGCAAAACGTGAAAATAGTTTGATTAGAATAACGAGCATAATCAATTGAACCACTTTCTCTAGGTCACATTTAAAAAAAAACATTAAAATATTGCCCTGTTTATTTATTAACAAGGCAGCGCAAAGCGAACTCACCAATTAAAAAAAAAACATTACAATGTTGCTCTGTCTATTTATTAATAAGGCAAGCGCAAAGCGAACTCGCCAATTAAAAAACATTACAATGATGCCCTGTTTATTTATTAACAAGGCAAGCGCAAAGCGAACTCGCCAATTAAAAAAAACATTACAATGTTGCTCTGTCTATTTATTAATAAGGCAAGCGCAAAGCGAACTCGCCAATTAAAAAACATTACAATGATGCCCTGTTTATTTATTAACAAGGCAAGCGCAAAGCGAACTCGCCAATTAAAAAAAAAACATTACAATGTTGCTCTGTCTATTTATTAATAAGGCAAGCGCAAAGCGAACTCGCCAATTAAAAAACATTACAATGATGCCCTGTTTATTTATTAACAAGGCAAGCGCAAAGCGAACTCGCCAATTAAAAAAAAACATTACAATGTTGCCCTGTCTATTTATTAATAAGGCAAGCGCAAAGCGAACTTGCCAAAATAGGTAAACCAAAAATAGTTATCGTCCGATTGAATTTTTTTCATACGCGGGATAATAATTCTTATATCAATGCATATATAACTATCTACTCCCCCTCTCGACAGAGCGTCTTCCGCAGACGCAAGCAAGTATCAGAAGCGCCAGTAAAACTAAAACACCGAGTAAAACCTTATTATTTTTTTTTTCTCAAAACGAGGTCAGTTAAAAAAATCATATTGGGGTGTCTGAGGTTTTGTGCATTTAACATTACACGTTGTATATTTTTTAGCCAATATTCGCTTAGCTCTGATTTGAGAGCCACTTTTTAACCACTAGATACCAAATAAGCCGATGGTTAAAAAGACGGATGTAAACTATTTAGTTTATACAAAAAAACATGGATTGTTTCACTGGGTAATTAAAAAATCTTTTGTTTAAGAATTTCACCACTATCGAATTAATTTTAACAGTTTTTACGACTTGACTCTTGGATAAAGAAAACTTTTTACACATTATTACATTTTAGGAAGATTATAGTCAAGTCTTTTATAAGCTCAGATATCTTATTTTCTACATTCAAAATTGGCCATATCTATTTACATATTTACAATTAACACTAAATAAATAATAAAAATAAATTACGAAGTTTGTTTAAGCATATAACTTATTCAATATCTCCAATAAGTATATCACAAGTTGTATAGTATAATAAAATGATATGATTAAAATAAACAAATATTGCCATGACTATCATTTTATGCATACAGAAAAATATTATTTATAAATCCCAAAATTGCTATCACATAGACACCAATAAGCTAACACATCTTTTTCACTTTAAGATTTAATAATAGAATATAATGTGATTACACCACGCTCCATGATTATTTAGGTAGCAGACTTTTTTTAAACTATACTGTTGTTATAACTATAGTATAATTTGCAATGAAATGGTTTCTAGGCTAAATGAAATATTGAGATTAACATCTTCTTTACTGCACCATATTTTGAATTAATAAAATACTATTTAGTCACGTGTAATTGGTTCTTGATTTCATACTTTTAAAATTATACACACTAGCATTAATATAGTACATACGTTTATTGCGTTTAATTAAGCTAAGAATTTAATTAAAAATATAATACATAATAGTTGGAACAATTCATAGGAAACACATGTGAAGTCAATACACAGAAAATAAATACGACCTAATATTTCATATTGTCGATTATCTGTCAATATTATACAATTACTATCAACTTCTATTAAAGCTATGACTTGTGTTGTTATTTTGTAAAAATATAGGAGTTTTACCTTCCTTCACGACCCTTAAAGCTTGTAAAACTCTTGCGGTGTCCAATTCTTTTTCTGATGGTCTCTCATTGTCTAAACACAGCTCTGACATTCGCGCGTTGAATTGCTCTATGACTTTCACTCTGTAATCTATGCTCGACGCTACGGGATTGGCCGTCAACCATAGATACTCCAAGCATGGGAGCTTGCAAATGTGTTGGACTTCCTCAACATCCGTGATGACATTGCAGCTTAAATCTAGGCTTTCGAGGGAATACAGCCTTGAGAACCCTTGTAGAGTTTCCACTTGATTTTGTGACAGATCTATTTTGACTATGTTGCCTATTTTGGCATGCCAGTTCTCGCATAACGAGAAGCTATTCATAGATAGATTGAGTACCCTTAGTTCGTGAAGACAGGATATGTCACATAGCTCTTTTAATCGGTTGGAGGAGAGACTCAAATGCTGTAACTTTGGTACAAGTTTTATGGCCCAATCCACTTGTTCTATGTTGTTGCTACCGAAGTTTATCACTGACAGTTTCTTCCATTTCTGAAAAGACAACATATGTTTTATTTTTATTTTTACGGACACACATTAACAAATACACGCTAACCAAGGAATAAATATGGAACGTATTGGAAAGATAACTGTAACCATAACTTACTAGGACATTGTAAAACAGGCCGTTCAACTTTTTACAATAGATAAAAGATTCAATTTCAAACATATTTATCAATAAAATACAGGAAGTTGCCATGGGAGATCGATCTCTATGCGAATTAAATTAGGTGACATCCCATAAGTGACGTATTTCAGTTATCATATCAAACTGAACTAACGAACAGTTTAGATAAATATATTGGTGAGTCACAATCTAACACATGTTTCCGAGCATTTGCCAGCTAGGTCACACCACAAAGGAAGGTAAAGTAGTAGAATCGCATGTTAATTTATACGACCTACGAAACGCCTCCTAAGAATTAAATAAAAAGCTTAAGATGTTGCGTTGTTTTCGCGAGGTACTATCGAGCTCACCGCCGCAAAACCATCTAAGTGTGCCTTCACATTAGAGCGACAGCAGCGTATGCCAAATGCCAATACATAAAAAAATAGCGACGCTGCTGCCGCGCAACTGCCGCGCGCCGCTGCTGCCATGTATGTACCTATAAGTTTATCAGCAGATTATCGCGCTGCTAAAGTCGTCTAAATGTGAAAGCGCTCTAAAGAGCCAAAATCTCTTGCACCTCAAGTCGCCGCAGTCGTGTGTGCAAGCTATTTGCGTAGAAAAATGGCTAACCACGCGAGACCTCGACCGTACGTAACGTAAGTTTTCGGGTTTACTGTTACATAATATAAATGTAGTAGCCAGTGTAGCCAACATACTTTATAATTTTTAGGGGCAATACAAAATCCATCATAATGTATAAATTTAAAATTATATATACTGTATGAATGTTATAAAAAGAAGCATTTATAAAACTGTGCACGATACTGCAACAATACTATAGTAATAAATAAAAGTCTTTTTACTGACTGATCCTACTACCTAAACGTAAATTGTGAACAGCAAAGTGATAAGAACAGTTGTTAAATGCAAATAAATTGAATAATGAAGCAAACTCGAACTTTCGAATAACTTATTTCTTCAAACCACAAAAAATATCTTTCTTGGATGGCATCATTCCTGTTTAATATTGCTTCCAATTTCAATTTAAGTTGATGTATATAAAATAAAATAAGAAGTTCGAAGAAGTGTAGGGAACTTAAATTGAGAGAAATAAATTATATTTAATTTAATTTTGCTTGAGGGTATTATGACTTAATAAAGTAATACATACCACTGTGTCAGCTATGCTTGATGGGTCTTTGTGTAGAATATCCACTAGTAAAAATTCATTTAGAGACACCACACTAGCTATCATCACTGATAAACTCACTAACGTATCTCGGAGGGTGCCTGTAAAATATAAAAAAATAGAATTTAGCATCCCTTAATGTTTAACCATCATCATCATTATCATAATCAGCCAAATGACGTCCACTGCTGAACATAGGCCTCCCCCATGGCTTTCCACAGCAACCAATAACTAGCGGTCTGCATCCAGTTTGATCCTGCGATTAGAAGGTCGTCTGTCCATCTTGCCGGTGGACGTCCTACGCTGCGTCTTTAGTCAAAAGGTCTTCAATCCAGAACCTTTCTGCCCAAACAGCTGTATACACCATATTATTATCATTTCATGACTGTACTAGGAGCGTATCAGACACGAAAAGCAACGTGACACGCTCTACTAACCACTGGGCGGATGTACAGCGTTCTGTCTCACTGTTATGGCGATATGCTATGACGACGCGTTTGGTGTAGTGGTTAGCGCTCCTGACTACTATGCCGGCGTCGCGGGTTCGAATCCCGCAAGGGGCAAATGTTTGTGTGATGAGCACGAACATTTGTACCTAAGTCATGGATGTTTATATGTATTTAAGTATTTATGGGAGACGCCCCCGTCATAATCGTTGTCTGGTATTCGTAGCACAAGGAAGAAAATTCCTTAGTTCGAAACCAAGACAATTGGTGTGTTGTTTGGCGCATATTTATTTTATTTTATTTTTATTTTTTATGTGGAGCGAGAGCGTATTGTGCCGGTGCTGACACGCTCCGTGCATGACTCGCGACGTTGTTTGTCAGTGACAGAACGGTCTAGTGGGAACAGTGTCATAGTTTTCAACAGAAAGTTTTTTATGACTGAAACGATCCTAGCACTGTCATTGTATGCTACAATGTAGTAGGCAAACAGAAATCTTAATAACTATTATGAAGCAAAAGTTAAGATACAAGTAAGTTTAAATCCCCTAATTTAAATCATTAATGTTTGTATTGAAAAATCTACATTTGCAAGAGAGAAGTCATTGGACACAAAGTACCTACAGAGTAGTAATCTATATTGTTGTTAAAAGCAAATTACAGAATTAAATATATAAATAAATATATTAACTTTTTGTCTGAATGATAAAGAGGTACTGCAAATCAGACTTTTACATATTTCTTAGACTTTATTTATAGACCAAATTAATATAAGAAAAACTTACCAACACTCTGAATACAAGGCATAGGCACTCCAATTACTTTTAAGTCCGTCAAAGACTTGAAAGGCACTAAGTCGAAATGCAATTCATTCGGCACCACATTACTGGTGCCCAGTTTGTCATAGTTGCCTTCGATAGTTAATGATCGGAGTTGTGAACAAAAGTCCAGAACATGACTGAAGTCATACATTTGGTCCACTTTTTCTGTAGGTGGGCAGGCCATTTTGAGCCTTTCACTTATAGCGTGTAGCTGGAAAATATAAAAAAAAGAATTGTTACATTAAAGCCTTACAGATTGAAAGGACCCTGGCAGTCGCATTAAAGATAAACACATCTGTGAGGAATTAAAAATCTATCAGTTTGAGCACAAAGGTTGCATGTGATTTTCAAGCAAGAATCTGAATAATTTAATGCTGTCCACTTTGCCAATTACTGGGCACTACAAATTTAAGCCACTTTACCATCAACTTAAGAAGAATGTTGTAAATATAATTCAATGAGTTTCAATCATACATGTTCTCACTGCAACAAACATGAGAATGTGTTTATATAATTTGTCATACAAGCTTTTTGTAAGCAGTAAGCATGTGACAAATTTTTCGCAAGATAAGAATAAGAACTGTTTTATTTAAAATGTTTTATGTGTGTGGTTCATTCATGTCATAAATAACAATGTAGATAAACATTTACTATTTTCTCCACACTTGAAGTGGCCTCTGATAATAACTTCAGTGTTTTAATATGTCAGCCGCGACAACAATTGATTGTGGATAAACATTGTGAGGGATTATGAAAAGGAAGAAGAATATTTGTAGACTACAAACCTCCAATGGTGTTAACTTGTAAGAAGTTTCATCTTGCAGCAACGCATCACCTTCCAAAAACAATTTCTTAGCCAAATCTTGGAGTAGAAAAAATATATCATACAAATGAAAGTTTAAAAAGTGAGCGAATTCATACGGCATCGTCAGTCTCAAGTAGTTAAACACATTTTTGAGGTATTCGTTCAAAGCTTCTCTTCTTTGTTCGACAAATTTCGGTGTTTTATTGCGTATAACTTTCTTCGGTGGCAGCCACTCTTTGGTCACCCCGTGGTCGGACACAAGTTTGTCGTGAAGCTCCACAAAGTCGTTGTAGCGATGCAGTACGGTCCAGTGCACAGGGCCAACTTTAATTGCAATTTTGTAATACGTAACACTGTCTTTCGTCGTAGCTTCGTCTATACTCACTGTGCTTTCGTTTCTGTGGTTTACGAACGACGACATTTTTATGTGATTGTGTTTGAACGTGCTCTACACAACACTATCATCTATTTGAATTTTTTCAATAGACTTTCCTTCCATAAAATCGGATCGGACGCAATTAAATTGTACAGAACTAATAAATACGCTGGAAGGAAACACGAACGAAATTGAAAATAAGACATATAGGGATGCTACGATACGATATCGATATATCACATCAACAGATAAAGTATCGTTCGATAAGTTAGTCTAAGATCCCGATATAGAACGACCTTCAACGAGATGCCTATTTAATGAAACGTATTTTATATTTAATTTAATATGTCAATAAATAAAATCCATATGGTTCTCAGTCCTCTTCTATCGCATGAGATGGTCGGTTGGGACCTCTCAGTCGCACACATTCACTCGGAGCAATATTTTACTTTTTTAAATTCGACAACCGCAATAATTCTGGACTGATTTTTCGCAGGAAACCCTATACCACCGTATTCAGAATAAAATAATCTTTAATTTCATTAAAGTTTCATTCAATAAACAGACCGTCGCAAAATGCTAGTAGTACAGATTTACCTGTTTATACCTGGCAACCCGATAGTTGTGACCGGAAAAGAACAGGCAACCTAACGTTCGTTTGCATATTCTATAGGCTTCATACTTTCGATTGGTATAGAATTTATCTAATAATCATACTGGTGAAATGTTTATTTTTTTTTTAAATTATTAATTAAACATACTCTGGACTGAAATTTGCTAGGCAGGCAACCCATATGGATTATATTTATTGACATATTAAATTAAATATAAAATACGTTTCATTAAATAAGCATCTCGGTGAAGGTCGTTTTACATCGGATCTTATACTAAGTAGAAGATATAAATATCGAAATGTTACAAGATCAATGAAATATACAAAATTACAATACGTAATTGATTGAAACTTTTAAGTTTTTACTATGTACAACATGAATCTCTGCTTGTCCTCTATTTTCCGCGTTATGCTCAATAAACATATTTATGAACAATGAACATAGTCATAACAATTATTCTAAAAATTTTATACAAAACACAACAGCAAAACAGTACGTTACAACAATATCGGTTTCAACGTTTGTTTTGTGACATTAATTATTAATATACATCAATTTTAACTTTAATTTGTTGTTTATCGATATCGATATTTTTATTAATCTGGCATCCCTAGACAAGTTCAGAAAAAAAAACTAATGTCAGTTTTGACATTGATAGCGATGACATTCTTTTTTTATATTCACTCACCATGAGCACGAGCATAACATGAGTATAACTTATACAGCCGAGAGAGCTAACCAATAATATAATTATTTTTATACCACAGAACTACCTAAAACATAAGATTTACGCTACGCTTTTGTAAGACGAAACAATTCTTTATTACTTCTTGTTCAATTGTAACTAAAACAAGCTTTTGACACCATGAATGGGCGAGACCTACCTAGTTACATCTTGCTCATATTCGCTGGATAAAGAAATGTATGTTTTATATAAAAGTAAGTTTACCCTACTAGCGGCTCCCTGCGGCTTCACATGCGTAAATATTGTATTTCAATATCGTTATGAATAGTACAAGGTTAAGAAAGAACTCACGGTGCGACTTCCTCCGCGCGGGTCCGCCCGCAGCCTCTGTAAAATGCAGATTTGTATGTAAAAAGTTAAAACAAAACTCACGACGCGGTTTACGCCCGCGGCGGCCGCGGTTTGATTGGGGCTCCCGCGGTTTAGTTAAAGTTAGCTTGAAAATCTTAGCCGCGGCGGCTGCGGGGCCGCAAAAATTGGCGGGCCCGGAGTTTTGAAATAAAACCGATCTACCGCGCCCGCGGAAGAAACCGGCGCCGTGAGTTCCTTAGTGTTGCCTTAGTGTTAAGCTAGAATCGGACGCGGCTACGCGGCTGGCTGACAGTACACGTTGTACTTGCAGGTAATTAATATACACAAAGCTGTTCGAACTACGTACGTAACCTTGGGCTTTCGGACGTTCGTCAGAATCTGGCGCGCCGGATGTTATAGCTGTGCAAACTTATTCGCGGCTTACAACCGCGTCTGTTAATGTGTTTCCAGCTTATTCCCAAGTATGAAGTATATTACTGATCCATTCAGTAGTTTTTGCGTGAAGGAGTAACAAACATCCATACATCCAAGTGAGGCGAGTGAGAGGGCCTCACAAACTTTGACATTTATAATATTAGGCCCCAGGCCACAGCTCAAGTTATGCTTAGGCTATGTTATGCGGCATGACCGGTTCTTATCGTCATAAGGGCCGGGGTTACGAAGTTCGGTGGGTGGTCGGTAGGGTTGGTAATAAAACATCAAAAATGGAATTATTCACATTTCTTTATTAAATTCACTGTTAAGTAGGTATACCAAAATCGCATCTATGACATCACAACGGTGCATAAAAGTACACATTCAACAACCTTCAATGGTCAGTCTACACACCCTGAAAGCAACAAAAAGATAAATACGAATTATCTGGTAGATAGATAAACTTTCAATTTATTCGGAGTATTAGGTCGTCAGATGAAAGGAATATATTTACTATAGTAGGAGCGTTAGGGACTGAGTCGTGAGGCAATAATGTCATAAGAAATAAGAGTACGCAGCGCACCGCTTTATCGGTGAGTGCAAGTGAGATAGGCATGCCACGGATACGACTCAGTTGATAACCTTACGACTATAACGTGTAAGTTTTAATACCTATTTTTGTCTTGTTTGATAAATTCTGACCGTGCACTGTTAACTAAAAAATGATTTAACTGCTTTTCTTTTAATAAGCTTCCAAACGGAGACCAACAAGATTGCCCGTATTTTCCGATATAGCTATATCTCTTACTCTCAACGTCATGCTGGTATGAGAGACGAAGACGGCAAGAAACAAAAGAGGGGTACCATGCGTCAGAACGTACGGCCATAACTATGCGTTCTAAAATCCTTACAAAACCACCTTTCAATTTAATTTTTTTTCGCATCCAATGGACGGAAATAGGACGTATAAAGCTTTCAAGACGTTCACAAAAATCATAATTTTGCGCGAACATTACATTTTGTGTGAAATCAGTAGCAAAACGCACACAAACCAAAAATAATCGTTACACGAAAATAACATACAATCATACTAAAGAATTAAAAATTTAAAACACATACAAATGTCAAAATAGATAAAAACAATCGCAATAAAACTATATTTTCTAAAATCCAATTCCTACCTTACTAATAAAATTCGCAAAAATGAGCTGAAACAAAGCAATAAACTTTACAGTTTTAATGAATTGCACAAAATAAAAGTCATCCAATATTGAGCTAATTAAAATTTCAATATTTTATTAGTAAGGTGCGTAAAAATCTATTAAAATCATTAAGGTAAATTAACAATCAATTGTTATTTTAATGTCATTTAAATATTAAAAATGTACAGATAATGTACTATTATTAAACACACAAGATTGTTAAACACTTTCACAAAAATACTGTTAAAAACATTGTAAATGTTATGTACAATAAATAATGTTTATCCGATTAACTTTTGAACATCACAAAATCACAGTTCAAAATTACGTTGATGGCAAATTGAATCAAAATCGTTGCGACTAAGATTATAATTAATTAGAAACTATAGTTAGGTACTTAGAATTAAGTATGTGATGTTTTTATCACTAACGGTTAAGCATGCCTTGCAAAAACTGGTTTTGATAGTATTTCTTTTCGTTGGTTTAGAACGTTTTTAACACTCACATAAACAGACGAGTACATGGCGCTGACGTCACGCAATGACGTATCCATAAGAGACCTGTACCATTACCATGAGTTTACGACGGTTTTACTCGCTAGCGACTGCGTAAAAAAAGTCTATGGAAAATTGCACAGCGCCTCTAGCGGTCACTTGCAGAAGTAAAATTTTCCATACTAAAAGTTACGTCGTCACTAGCGAATAAAACTGACGTAAACTCATGATAAGGGCCCAGAAATTGCAGTAGCTAAATTGGAAGAGCATTTGGCCCGGTTAGCCAGAAAGATGCTGGTTCGAGTCCGAGTTAGACTTTATAAAAAGGAAAAATTGACCGGTATTGTTCCATTTTATGTATTAACATGACCAGTGGTCACAAACATTTTTATTATTTTTTATTTCCAAGACAGTTCTAAAACTCTGTTAGATCCAACATCAGTCAGATAACTTTTTATGAATCCTAATAATTAACAAAGAATCGATTACCAGACGAGTATATTTTCTCATCATATTATGTTTTAGAAAGCATGCTTAACCGCCAATGATTTCTAAAAATAAAATTTAACTAACTCGACCCCTTTACTCAATCAAGATATTAATTTTAAATCAGTCATTTTTCGATGGCTCTATTTGGAAATGATGAATATACCACTGCGTTGAGTGGAATTTCACAAATAATTATTTAATTAAGGAATGAATGTAAAGGGGGAAATGTATTTCGTAAACTGTAAAACAGTTGACATCCTAAGAAACATTAACTTTATCGAAATTTTAACTTACGAATTAAATCTCTACTTACTAAAAGGCATAACGCATAAGAATCGAAGTTATTTAATAGCTTTCTAGGTATAAAACTTGTTCACTTAAGTTTTATTTACTTTTATGCGTACTTTACTTTCTTATTTCGTTCCGTCGAAAATTTTAAAATGCTGAAAATGTACTTTTGTCCATTATTTCATAATTTAAATTTTTTGAGCAGTATAACTATATAGCCTTGTGTAAAATATAAATTATATCACGGGATATTGTTCGTTAATTGACTTTAAGACTATTTAATTTTAAAAACACTACAAAATCGATTTGTTTATGTTAAAATGCTAATTAAATCACGTGTTAAAGTTTAAAAAATTTGAATCTACAGAGCGTGGAACGAAACGCACTAGAATGACGTGTCAAAAGAGCGTTCCGTTGCACGCAGGGGTTGTTTATTTTTTCTGAAGCCGCCCGCGGCGTTGGCTGTCAGTCATAATGCCACGGAACGTACGTAGGTGTCATCTTCGTAATTATCAGCTGATAATTTTAAGGCGTGTTCTTCGCATAAGGCGGCTAGTTCTTTTAACCACTCGTCTATAAGTACCGCGTTTAGTATGGACCGTAGTGTGATGGACTGGCTCCAGTATTCTTCTTGTGTGAAGATGAAGCGTCGCTGAGGACTCGAGAAGGAAGCCGGTTGTGTGATTAGCGAGTTGTGTTGGGACGGCGATGCTGTATGGAAAATTCAATCGTATTCTTATGTATTTTTTAACCCAAGAAAAACAACTATAGGAATAAAAAGAAAGTGAAATTGCAAAATTAAAGTCAGGTGCGCGCGGATAAGCCAGTCACCGCCAGAAGTATGTTAGCGGTGAGAGGAGGGTGGGCACAAATGTCATATAACGCATACGTGACATGTTGGCATCGTCGTGAAACGTCGGGACTCATCGGCCCTCGTCGTGCCGTCGTACCGCGCCTACCGCGGGCGTAAACTGCATCGTGAGTTTACTTTTTACATACAAATCTGCATTCTACAGAGGCTGCGGGTCCGCAACCGTGGCGGGCGCGGGTGGAAACCGCACCATGAGTTCTTACACGTGATATTTGTTATTGACTGATGTTTGTCTAATACCCCCGTCCCCCGTACCAATGCTCACATACCAATGGCGGTGGCTAGTACATCCGCGCGCGATATAAGTTATCCATACTTACAGGGCGTTTTCCTTCCGAACATATTCGACAAGCTTGAAGACAGACTCCGTCTTTTGGCTTCGACGCGTCGTAAAGGCAATGACTCCTCGGGTTTATGCGCTGGTGTATCTGTGCGGGCTTGACCTGTAGAAAGAAAGTAAATAAATATTTTTTATCATTCACTAGCTTTTGCCCACGACTTCGTCCGCGTGGAATCGTGACTTCTTTCTCCCGTTTTTTTCACATTTACCACTATATCTTTGCTCCTATTGGTCGTAGCGTGATGTTATAATAGCCTATAGCCTTCCTCGATAACTGGACTATCCAACACAAAAAGAATTATTCAATTCGAACCAGTAGTTTCGGAGATTAGCGCGTTCAAACAAACAAACAAACTCTTCAGCTTTATAATGTTAGTATAGATAGTCAGCTATAGGTAAACCGCTTCATTGATTCCGAAACAACTCACCGAAGCACACGTTGAGATGTTCTCGACCTAACTCTCGATATACACTTATTAGAAAAAAAAAAAACTTTTCATACAAGATCCGGAAAGACCATCACGAATCTCGTATTTATGGCGAATAAAAGAGTAAAGATAGTAGTGAACCGTATTGCCCACTCATAAGGTTCAAACTCACCATCGTCACTCGTCGCCCCCCTAGAGTTGACTAGCGCCATCTCTCGCTGTATGAGGTAGACCCTCGCCTTGTCGACTAGTTCCATCGTGTTGTCGAGACCCGTGGTGAGTTCGTCCACTTCGTCTCTTAGTTTGCTAAGTATCTGCAAATAAATAACATTCAATATTAATACAGTGAGTGGAGGAGATGAAAACAGTTGTTTTAAGTAAGTAAGTCTTTATTGTGTATTTGAACAAAGGTTACAAAAGCTCTTTTAAGTAGATACATCTCTTAGTTCTACTATTTCAGGCTTTTAAATACTTAGCAATTAGGTACAGTCAGAAACGTGACATTGGTAGAGCTTGTCTAAGCTGAAATGACGCGCCCTACTATTGCTTAACGCACACAAGTAAATTTAAAATATTGATGCTATACATAAACAAATACCGTTGTATCTGTTGTTGGTCATTCAGTTGCCAGTGAGAAAGAAGCGACTTTTCTTGGATTTGTTGTCAAACTTGTCATAATTGACGTGAACGCGCAAGAGAGCGGACGCTTTGTTTCATAGGGAGAGCGTTGTCGGATTTATCACGCGACTAGTCGACCGTGACATAAGCATACAATTCGCGAAACAGTCGACACTCCTACACAGATGAAGTGTCGTTATTAATATTTGCACTCACACATCGAAATCAATAATTAAGTGGTGGGGCGCGTCATTTCAGATTAGACAAGCTCTAAAAAGCTGTACAGTTATATTTGTATTATGCATAATTTCCGCGGCGTTAACTAATGCCACATGAAGGCACAATGGCCAGACATGTAATTTTTTGGTAATTTTCAGCAACAGCGAGATAATCAGCAGAGTTGGTTACGACACCAAGCCTGTTGCTCGACTGTTGTACCAGGTTACTATCTTGTGTTTATTCTAGAGTCACCTCTGACTCTAGAATAAACACAAGATAGTAACCTGGTACAAAGAAGGCACATTGGGTTGCAGCACGAAGCTCGGACACAGCAACAGTGATGTAAGCAGCGAGGTTGGTAACGACACCAGTTTCGACACCCCCTTTCACTAGACTGTTGATCGTCACATCTGACTCAAGAATGGACACTAGATATTTACCTGGTACAAAGAAGGCACATTGGGTTGCAGCACGAAGCTCGGACACAGCAACAGTGATGTAAGCAGCGAGGTTGGTAACGACACCAGTTTCGACACCCCCTTTCACTAGACTGTTGATCGTCACATCTGACTCAAGAATGGACACTAGATATTTACCTGGTACAAAGAAGGCACATTGGGTTGCAGCACGAAGCTCGGACACAGCAACAGTGATGTAAGCAGCGAGGTTGGTAACGACACCAGTTTCGACACCCCCTTTCACTAGACTGTTGATCGTCACATCTGACTCAAGAATGGACACTAGATATTTACCTGGTACAAAGAAGGCACATTGGGTTGCAGCACGAAGCTCGGACACAGCAACAGTGATGTAAGCAGCGAGGTTGGTAACGACACCAGTTTCGACACCCCCTTTCACTAGACTGTTGATCGTCACATCTGACTCAAGAATGGACACTAGATATTTACCTGGTACAAAGAAGGCACATTGGGTTGCAGCACGAAGCTCGGACACAGCAACAGTGATGTAAGCAGCGAGGTTGGTAACGACACCAGTTTCGACACCCCCTTTCACTAGACTGTTGATCGTCACATCTGACTCAAGAATGGACACTAGATATTTACCTGGTACAAAGAAGGCACATTGGGTTGCAGCACGAAGTTCGGACACAGCAACAGTGATGTAAGCAGCGGGGTTGGTTACGACACCAGTTTCGACACCCCCTTTCACTTGACTGTTGACCGTCACATCTGACTCTAGTATGGACACTAGATATTTACCTGGTACAAAGAAGGCACATTGGGTTGCAGCACGAAGCTTGGACACAGCAACAGCGATGTAAGCAGCGGGGTTGGTAACGACACCAGTTTCGACACAATGCCCGTCACCCGACTGTTGACTGTCACCTCTGACTCTAGGATGGATGCCACTTTCTTCAGGAGACTGCTTAGGAGAGGACCTGAAAGGGATTAAGATGTCAGTTACCTATTTCTGCATTTTTAATGCACGCAGCCGTTTACTTATATTCTATCGAGGTCACCGTCGCCTAACAACCTTAAGATCCGAAATAGCTTTTGTTTGAAGTGTAGTGAAGTTAAAATGTGATAACGATAGAAATCTATATTCATCAGAATTTTGTTTTTATGAACTCGACTCATTGCTTTTTTGCAAATTCTATTTACGCAAAATTATACGTTTACCAAGACACAGTTCAAAAGCATAACTCAAAAATATCACAACAAAAGACCGCCCTTGACTTGAACTTTTTACTAAATGAGAATCAAAGCTTACCAATGATCGATTCCGGACTAGCCCTCCAACTCCTGACCAAAGGAACTTCACCATCAAACTCCACAGCGTTATCCTTATCAAAACATTTCCTGAACGACTCCTCAGCGAACCCTTCATCCTCATTATCCTCTTTGTACCTAAAACTTTCGTAATCACTACTCTCCCCAATCGACAAAATATCGCCTTCCTTTTCCAACTGATTCGCTTTCTCTGTCTCCTGTTCCAGCAGAGAAGTCAAACTATGCGGTTCTTTGTCACTTGTATCGCTTGTTTTTAACGTATCGTAGCCGCTTGTGCAGGAAATGAGGCTGTCCTGCTCTTTCACGTGCCCTTCCGCCTCTCTCGTCTCTTTCGTGTTGTTGTTGGTTTCCCGCTTGGGTGACGTCACGCTGTCGTATCTCGACGACCAGTCGGTGCACGCGATGGTGCGGGAGACGAGCTCGAAACGCGCGTCACATAAGTACGCGTGGTAATTCGCGTAGAGGGTTTCGTTTGGGTTCTGAAACAAAATGATAAGATAAGATAACTCTTTTTTACACATCACATAGGCTGTAGCAAATTCTTTTAAGGAAATGTTAAATTTAGGCGGTCTTATCGCTATAATGCCGTCAGGATTTTATATCACTACATCCATCCAAGTCTCATATACTTTTAGTTTCCAAGTAAAATAAAATACAAGTGAAGTGTTTTGCACAAAATAAAACTCCTGATAGATAGATAACTCTATTGCACGTCACTGATATGAAACTTTGCTGATTACTTATTCAAAGGATTATTTTTACCGTGTTTAATTTGTTGTTACGTACTAGTTATTCAATTTAACAAATTCAGTTTTACCTTTCACCGTATCTATCAAGTCATAACATAATATCATTGGAAAAGAAAAAGGTGGTCGATAGTGAGAAATATCACCACACAGAGAAGGATACATCAAAATATACTCCGATAAAAATGAAAACTCACCCCATAATTAAACCTAACTTCCTGGACTAGATTCTTCATCGCGATCCCCTCGTTCACGCCATTGATTCTTCTCTCCTCCTCCTGCTTAAAATCCAGCACTCTCCTCCCACTCAGAGCCAACTCATCCACCCATTCCTTGGTCTTCGCCAAAGGTCTGCCGCAGCACCTTGGTGAAAGACTTAGAAAAGCTACTGCTGCTTGTCGGTAAGGCTCCGGGTCGGAGATCCGTTGTCTATGGGTGACCATAAGGTGATGGCCGTTGAGCAGGTGTTTGTAGACGAGCTCTATCATGACATCTTCGCAGTTCAGGTCTATGAGCGTCTCCATGAGTGAGAGGGATACTAGGGCCAGCTGAAATAGTATAAAAAGGGGGTATAAGTAATTTGTTGTAAAATATTTAAGGTTAAGAAGTAGAAGAATATAAAAATGAAGGTATCTTGATACCTTCACTATGAATGACTATATGACTAGAATCTAGATGATGATGCTTGCATACTAATTGTCTTATCGGTTGTCATGTACTGATTTTGTTTGTAACGGGTCCCTTAGTCTACGGACACTTACCCAAACACGGCGTGTGGTGGACTACTGATGTGTTTGATGGATAGTCTCCTTTTTTAAACACTTAGGACTAGCCTAAGACATTAATGGCAATGCTGATTAAATATTTAAAAAAATACTAAACTTACCCAAAGTAAGTCAGCGATGACTCGATGCCCTATTTAGCGGATACTAACTGCCTTTTGCCAGTGTGTCGGTAAGGATGGCCACATCCAACAAATGCGACTATCATCTTGAATGTCATCACATGTCATTATGACGCTGATGATGACATGCCCGTGATGAGTGACTATAGAGGCAAAATTCCTCTTGCAGAATAGCCTAGGCTCTCATTTCGAGAATATAAAGGGTGAAATTGAGACCTCGCCACCGGGCGGCAGGGCGGCAGGGCGGCGGGGCGCGGGGGGAGGCGAGAGCGGGGTGCGTGAGCGGCGCAAGTGGGTTTATCTGCTCACATCTCTCACGCAACCTACCCCTGTGCCAGGCGCAGTCTCGACGAACCTATAGCTACTGGGTCTCACCTGCGAGTTCCCCTCGAGCCTCCTCAGCAGCACGTCGACGACCCTCACGCCGTCGTACTCATACGCGAAGAGGAAGTGCAGCACGGCGCGCAGCAGCCCCCGCCGCGACGCGCACCGCAGCACCAGCTCCAGGTACGCCATCGCCGCGGCCTGCTCGCCCGACCCGCTCTGCAACGGGCCCCTTTTCGTCTACGGTACGTCCGGCGTTAGTACGGGCCATTGCACGGGTGACAGACGATATGTTGCTTTGGGCGGGTGGGTTAGAGTCGGTTTTTGAATGATAGAAGGCCGAGGAACTAATTTATGATTCGAATATAGGGACTGAGATAGAGATAAGGAAATTGAAAGCACTAAAACATGTCATTAGAAGAGGAAAAAAAGAGGAAGAATAATAAGAAAAGAGGTCCACAAAGTGTCTAAAACTTATTTACTGATTATAACTACGCAAAAAACTACTAAATAAAAAAAGAAACATAAAACTATTACGCCACAAGAAAAATACAACAAAAAGAATAAAACCAAACCGTCACCAATAAAGGAGCCAAGCGAATCACGACCCAACAACCCACAACATAAAGTACAAAATCAAACTCACTGTCACTCAATCCGAGATTTGGTTTCGCGTGATGATTTGTGCTCCACCAATCCCGTGCGTGCAATGAAAGCCCCGTAGTTCGCTTATGATATAGGTTCACTCTTATATTTAATTTAAATCAGCAATTTGACAGTTGAATGGACCACAGACAAAAATAAATCAATATTGCAGTCACACCAAAGGGACTTCTAACAGTGCATTTACAAATGACAAGTTTCGGACTACAATTAAATATCTGAGTTTATTTATCTGTTGATAAAAGATTGGATTGCAACAATATTGATAAAATGAAGCGTGATAGGTATTTGACATTTTATCGCGCGATTACACTTGAAATCTCGAACATTCACGTTTAGAAAGAGACGTCAATGACCGCATTTTTCGTATAGCATCATTTTTCATATTTACGCATAAATGAATATTTTTGACTTTTTTATAAATTTTGATGAGTGATGATAATGCTTTACAAAATTAGGTGCAAAATGTCACTAGGCGTCTCTTTCTATGTTTTATTATTTGAGGACATCAGAAGACACGTTTTGATAATGCTAATACTTCATATATTTTTAAGGCAACAAGATGTCTCCTTACGTTCGTCTCTACCAATAATGTAGTTTAAGTGTCGCTGCCCTGATAATGCAATTTTGTCGTTTTCAATTTTGATGGATTTTTTTTATTATTAAGAGCCCGTAGTGTCCCACTGCAGGGAAAAGGGCAAAGGCAAAGGGCAAAGGGCAGGACAAAAGCTTAATTAATTGTTGCTACTTTCGTGTTATTTTTTCTACTAACCATACTTTATGAGTTTATTTTATCTCTGTTTTTATTTACTTTTACTAACAACAATATGGAACCTGGCTTCTGAAATAAACAAATTAAATTGGAAAACGGCCTCCCTACGATTTCCCCTCTCCACGATTTTGGGCAACTGCCTGCCTCTGTTAAACGAGTCCAGCTCGTCACGCTATCTTTTTCTGGGTCTACCACGTGGCCGTCTTCCATTTAAGGGGATCCACTCGTCTCGTCATCCGACATGCGGCATACGTGACCAGCCCAGTCGCACTTTATTTGAGCAGTTTTTTGGGGGATAAAGGTGATGAGCGTCTTGGAGCGTAGTGTGTGATGGAAAATGTATAGGACAGTCTGGAAGTTAAGTTTGACATTCTTTACATGAATTTTGTGTCAAAATCGAAAACGTCAAAATAGCATTATCTGAACGGCTAAATTATAATATACGAGTTATTGAAAATAGTGCACTGATGAAATCCCGGTGCATTGTTAATAATATTGAATACAAATCTCATATGGTTACGTCTTCACCTGCCACGACTGTAAAAGATATATTAGTCTGTTAGTGTTGAGCTGTATTTAATATGCACACGTTCACACTTATCCCCTTATTCATAATAATTCAAACAGTCTTATAAACCTGTTTTAACTATTACACTGTTTTGTCTCATTCTTTCTTGGCGCTGTCATCATTTGACAGAAAGTGATGTAATAGCTAAAATAGGTTTATTAAAATGTTTGACTTATTATGAATAAGGGGGTTAGTTTATATCCCGAGCGGAGTTAGTTTGCTTAATTAATAAAAATAAAAAAAAGATTATTTCAAGATGGTTATAAGCTCCCAAACTTGTGAAAGAGGCTTTTAATACTGTAATGACTAAAATTTTTTAATTAATATTTCACGTATAACACGAGCGACGTCTTAGATATTCGTAAAATTGCAATTTAATTTTATGTTATTCATATCAAATCGATGTGAAATACAGCCTAATAAATAAAATTATACTCCAATACATTAAAATCAAAAAGTACAACCCAACAAGTAAAGATATGTGTAAAAATTTTATCATGATGAACTAATTATAGGGAAACCGCTTCATCGAGACTTCACCTGCGGGGTGGTGGGGCGCGGGGAGAGGCGAGAGCGCTCGCGCCCCTCACGCTCCCCGCTCTCGCCTCCTCCCGCGCTCCGCTGCCCCGCAGGCGAAGTCTCATCTTTGCGGTGTACCTATAGATATTTGGGTTGTTTCTTTTTAGTTGCGAAAGAGATTTTGTTGATATTAATTTGACAAGGTTCCAGCGCATGAGCAACTTGCGAACCTTTTTTTCATTTTATTTTTCAACTTTTCTGATACAATGTTTACACAAATACTCATAAAATCACAGGTACCCCAAACACTCTGCCCTTAACCAGCGCTGACTGTTAGTTCTTACCTGCAGAAGAGCCGGCCC